>BSBK01000380.1:4130000-4557500 GCA_027943335.1 Chamaecyparis obtusa | reverse complement strand
CCAAGTTTTCAATTTGGACTCTACAACTAATGATGCAATATTTGGTAGAAATAGGTCCTAATGAATTGAATCTAGAAGACATAAATGATCCTTCTAAAAAGAATCATTGGAATCTTTCAATGAAGAAACTCTTCACTTTGAAGAAGTAATAGGTGGATTATCAAAAAATTAATCATCCTAGAAGGATGTGTCCACACAAGATGGGGCACAAAAAATCTCAGTATAATCCATGGGATCCTAGTCATCAAAGGAAACATCACTTTTAGATGAAGATTCAATATCTCCATATAGTTTCTAGATGATTATTCAAGAAATGAAAGAGAAATTAGTATGCTCTACGTAATGTAGGCTATCCTTAGAAATAGTAATACATATTAGTCCATAGACCATGTCATTACTATTAAATCATGCATTCTTCTATTTATAGTTACCTTTCTCATGAATGAGTCCAAGGAGATAGGGTAGTAGATCTTTCTCAAGACAATGATTCTTCATCCCTTATTTCCAGGAAAAAAAATTCTCTCAAGTTAGCTTGACAAAAAAAGGATGAAACTAATTATGAGGAGACACGATTAACTCTCCTATAAATAGAACTTTATTTTAGTTCATGAATTTACAAAAGACATTAATAGACACACCCAAAGACAATGAAAATTATATTCTTTAAACTCTAATCTTCAATAACTACAAAATAAATTTTATGCTTCTTCTTCCTAGAAATCGTGTGTTCTGACACCATGTAAAATTTTAAATAAATCTAAAAAATAGTATGGATCTAGCTAAATAGAACTAAAACTGGAAACAATAGTTTTTCCAAGAATAAAACTAACAATAAAACACAACATTCTCACTTCAAAGAATAAAACTTGGAATAAAACAAATAAAGCATAAAAGTTTCTACTAACACTCCTAGATTTATCACATTTAAAAAATCAATCCACCCTCTAAATAGTACCTGGGCTAATTAAGGGCTAGGAAACAATTACAATTTTTATTCACTATAATAGAAACACGAAGCAGTGGTCAACTGTAGGCCTCGTGTAAAATTTGATCATCCTTATTTACAATTGTGTAATTCTCATTTATCATCATTAGGATGATCGCCAACATATGATCATTCTTAAATTTGATAAATTTGGAAAATTTCTATAGTATAATTTTCTAATTTTTTAAGAAAATTATTGTATTCTATAAAAATATTTGTCAACGCAAGATGTATAAAGAAGAATAAATCTAATGGTAATTCTTTGGTTTGTTGGGTTTAAATTTTCCATGAGAGATTTTGATAGAGTGGGTATAGAATGAGGAAAATAAAGTTGTATAATGGTGATCATAGAGGAGCAACATATGCATATTCTTGATCACGCAATGCAAAAAAATAAAAGAAAATAGTTTATATTTTAGGTCTAAAGTATATCCAACATGAATGTGAATGATTTAGCACATGTATTGCATCCTAGCGATGGTTATGGAGTTGAATCACTCTTTGTCAAATTAAAAAAACAATAGAGTTAAGGAGAACTGAAAGGATTTCCCTCTTCATGATAAAAGAGATCCATATGAGTGATAAAGATATTAAGAAATGGGGTGGTTTTCATACCAACTAGCTCTCTCTCTCTTCCTAATAAGTTAATTCTTGGTGGTAGAAAACAATGTTTAGGTAGGGAGTTCAAATCAAGATGTGTGGATGTTTCCCACTTAACTCCTTGAGGGATGTATTTGTAATGGTTTTTCTATTGCTAAGTGTGTTGTTGGCTTAGATCAAGTTCAACTATTCTTGATAAAATGCACAAAATAGATTTGAGATTCTTCTAATTCAATGAATTATTACAAAATGGTAAATTAGCTTTAGTATAATGTTGTAAATTACACCCTATGTACTTCTTCATTGCATAATGCCTCCACTTTGGCCAAGAATTAAAGTTTTACATAAGTTTCCACATTGGCCCATCTAATTTGTTTCCACACATCCTATTTGACTGAGGATGCAAACACGTCGTAAAGATGTCTACACGATGTGCACTTATCCCAAAAATCTATAGACATGTAGGTATCCATTGAGATGCTACACCTACTATTTCTAGTATTGTAACACCTCTTCCCACTACCCATCGACATCAAGAATCGACCAATCATGTTTAAATTTCACAATTTGGCTTCATTTTACTTCTTATAGGCTCTCTAGGCTCTCTTGGACATCTTGACTACTCTCTTGGCACACTCTTTGCAGCTCCATCACCATTTTTAACATCTCTCACAAGTTGATCATCTCACATCTTCCACTGCATACTAGTTTTTCCTTACCTTAATCTCATTGAGCTTTAGCTTCTTAGTTATGAAGTGGAGTTTTTTTTAATCCATCTCCATATTTACATTTTGATTAGCATATCCTAGTTTAATCTTTTACTATCTCTACTATTATCATACTATTGTATTATTATTTTAGTGGTTTATCATACACCATTGCTACAAGTGTGATTTCCGTTGCACCAAAATATCAACTTTTCAATGTCTGATATAACCACTAGACTTATAGAATCAATAAGAGGTGATTAAGCCATGTCACAAACCTGAGCATTTTGTTGCATAGCACAAGGAGACCAAGGGACCACACCTTGAAAAGATCCCCCCAACCCAAGTGAGGGGTTTGAATCTATGACCAAGCATTGATACCACTTGTTACAAATGTGATTTTCATTGCACCAAAATATTGACTTTTCAATGCCCGACACAACCACTAGACTGATAGAATCCATAGGAAGTGGTTAAGCCATCTCACAAACCCAAGCATTATGTTGTGTTGCACAAAAAAAGGAGACCAAGGGTGCACACCTTGAAAAAACTATATCTATCTACCTAGTTGTTCATGGAGTTACAAAATGCTAAAATGGAGGTTTGACTTCACTAGGCCTCTTCAACAAATGATCTAGAGGCATCCAAGGTGTAAGAGAAATCTTGCATCACCCAAAAATATTGTCTAGTTTTCAATAAGGGTTATCTTTGGAAAGGATTATTCATTTGAGCACAGATTGTTCCAACTTCTTCCTTGGAGGTTCATTTTAGATATATTAGCCTACTGGTAAAGTTTCATGACAAGGGAAAGTCTAGTCTTGAAGATATTAAACTTTCTATTTTGGAAGGGTGGTGCAAAAAACTTTGAACTCAGTTTTGAAGGCTTTAGAGGCTCCAAAATGGGGTCATACTTTGGTTGTACAGTGATTTGAAAGTTGAGGGCATAGAGAACTTCGTGCTATTTCTAAAATCAGGTTATAATAGCCAATCGACTCAATGGCTCACAAGTTATGGGTTTTAGAAGTTGTTCCTAGGACTTCAATTTCAATACAAAAAATAAAATAGAGAAAAATCACTTAAGGAAAGAAATGTAACCGCTAGGCGTCAAAATGGGAAATTTCACTTTCGAGAATATTCTAAGGAAGCTAATTGTGCTACTTATATAGGGATGAAAGGGGTTTTAGGGTTCAATTCCAAAAAGGGTAGATTATGCCTCCCTTTGCATATTATTATAATGAAAATTCCCATATGGTTGTAGCATGTTGTTTTTTTGAAAACTGTAATATCATTTCATTGAGAAAAATAGAAATAAAATGCCCATTAATTTGTTCTTGCAATTTCCTTTTTATTTCTTCATTGTGTTATTTTTGGTTAAATAAGGGGAGTACCCTTCATCAAGTGGTATCAGAGAAGAAGTTCCTGCGAGTGTAGATAGATCACCAAATGTGAGGTCATTTGCACTAGGATAGTGGTTGTGTGTTTGAGAGATAAGTAAATAAAATGCCTCCAAAAAAGAATTATGGTGGAAGATTTGTGGGTGTGATAGAAGAGGATTTTAGAGCCATCCAAAGGAAAGTGCAAGCCCTACAATAGGAATTGCATAGAGGAAATGATAGTAGGGAAAGAGATGCAAGTGAGGATGAATCTAAAGAAGAAGGAAAATTTGAAGAAGAGTGAGAAATGATTAGGGATCCTAATGAAGCTAGGTTTTTAAAGTCATTTCCAAGATTGGAAAGAGACCAAAGATTAAAGTTTCTAAATTTCCTAGAAATATTAATCCATAAGAGTTGATCAATTGGATCAATGATATTGAGGAGTACTTTGAACCTGAGGAAATAGAAGATCCTAAGAGGGTCATATTCGCAAAGGCCAAGTTGAAAGGTCATGCTAAAATTTGGTGGAAAGAGGTTCAACTGGAGAGAAATAAAAAAGGGAAGGATAATATAACAAGGTGGGATTGGATGGTGAATAAACTAAAGAGATAGTTCATCCCTGTTGACTATGAGCTTGATTTGTTGAAGAAAATACAAGGGTTGAAGCAAGCAGGAAAATTTGTCTAGGAATATACAAAAGATTTCTATCGGTTTCTTATTAGAATGAGTCATTCTAAAGCTAATAAGGAGAAGGTTTCCCTTACATAAATGGGTTGAGGATGATTATTCAAGAAGAGTTGATAATGTTAAGAATACCTACCATTGAATATTCATATCAATTTTCTTTGAAGGTAGCAGAAAAACTAAATAAGAAGTTTGAGAGCAGACAAACTGGAAGATGTCATGGTGGAAATCCTATTGGATGATCTAATGGAGGCTAAAATGAAGATCAAAAGAAGAATGGTGACTCTAGTAGCTCAGTCAGGATCAGAGGGGAAATAATTACTATCATCCTCGTGATAAAAAAGAAAAAGAAAAAGAGGTCATAGAGGAAGAGGAAGAGGACAAGGACCAAAAAGAGGAGGTTTTTATGGGACATGTTACCATTGTGAAGAGGAAGGACATAGAGTATAGGAGTATCCTCAACATCAAGGGAGAACAAATAGAAGACTAGAAAACAATGCACAAGATGCACATGTAGATGAAGATGCCAATCCATCATATTCTGAGGATGCTAAAAGAGGAGAGGTCCTTGTCACCAGAAGAGCCTTTCTAAATGATGAGAAGGAACATGAGAAAAGGAAGAATTTGTTTTGCATGAGGTGTAAGTGTAATGGTAAAGAATGCAATGTCATTTTTTATAGTGGTAGTATTGATAATTTTGTTTCAGAGGAAATGGTTGACAAATTGAAGTAGGATAGAAGAAAGCATTTGAATCCCTACTGGATTGCTTAGTTGCAGAAGGATAACAAGGCCTTGGTCAATGAACAATGTTTGGTAAGTTTCAAGATTGGAAACTATCATGATGAAGTATTATGTGATATTATGCCTATGGATGATTTCCATCTATTTTTAGGGAGACCATGGAAATTGATCGTCATGTAGTACATGATGGGTATGAAAATAACTATTCTTTAAAAAAGGATAGAGTTTTACACAAGCTAGAGCCAATGAAGGAAACATAGGAAAACGTATATAGTAATGCAAGAATATGACATAATTACCTTTGATCATCATTTCCCTTCTGATACTCACTCTCATTGCATCTTTTCAGGTTTTCAAAAATTTCATCCACTTTGACATTTTTTCTTTTAACCAATTTACTCAATCTTTTTTGTAGAAAATAAATGCTCTACTTTGAGTAGAGTAACCAATGGAAATTACCTCATGACTTCTTGCATCAATCGTTCTTATATCCAAATTTATTTTTATATAACATCTACTACCAAAAAATTTGAATTGTTTGATAGTAGGTGCATATCCATTCCAGAGTTCATGAGGTGTCTTACCAGTCCCATCTTTGATCTGTGTGCAGTTGAGTGTGTGGACTGCAGTGCACACAACTTCTCTCCAAAATGTCTTTGGAATACTCCTTTCTGGAAACATAGTCTTTTTTGTCTCAAAAATTTGTTTGTTCTTCCACTCTCCTATATCATTTTGTTGAGATTTTCTAAGGGAAAATGACTCACATTTGATTTCATGCTCTTCACAAAATAAGTTGAGCTAGCTTGATATAAACTTACCTCCAGTATCTAATCTTAATTTCTTAATCTTTAGACCTAAATCACTTCAAAAATTCATTGAAGAGGTTGATTCTATCATAAACTTCAGATTTTTTCTTCAAAAAGGTTTCCATATCATCCTTGAGTAATCCTCTATGAACATCATGAAATATTTATCTCCTAGAAAGATTCTTGTCTCTATAGGACCACAAAATTCAATATGAACAAGATCAAGAAATCCCCTAGAGTTTCCCTTTTTAAAGTAAAGTGTAGACCTAGTTAGTTTCCTCAATTGACATTCCTTGAAAAAAATGTTAGATGGAATCTTTATCAAAGTAAAATCCCTAATAACAGATGTAGAACTTATCGCAACTATATTATCAAAATTTACATGACACAATCTTTTATGCCATAGTCAGCTTACATCTATTTGAGAAATCAAATAAGTCTTTATGTCCACTATTCAAAATAAATAGGTTACCTATTGTATTGGATTTAGTAGAAATTTCCTTTCTGTGGTCATTTAGAATCTTGCACATATAATCTTTTAAAAGAAAATAATACCCTTCATACGTCAGCTAACCAACACTTAGAAGGTAATGTTTCAAATCTTCCACAAGCAAGGCATCATTAGTGTTACTTTTACCTTCCAAAGTGATAGATCTTCTTCCTTGACATGCCACCAAATTTGCCACCCCATTTAACTTCTTCACCTTCACATTGCTCATGGGTAAAAAAATTTTATCTTTTCACTAGTCATGTGTTGAGAGCATCCACTATCAATTACCCATTTATCTTCCTTCACTACTTGGGCAATCAAATCCTTCACTTCATTGGTAAAATTGGGGATCATTTCCATTTCATTCATAGGATTTTCATTTTCTTTAATGGTAGGAAATGTGAGCCTCTCATCATTATTGTTAGCTTCATTGGATTCTTCATCAATAACAAAATCATCAAGAGCATAATAACATATTTCCCTAGGATTAGGTTCATACTTGTACTTATGAACTCTACTTGGACATCTAGATGTGAAGTGTCCTACTTTTCCACATGAAGAACATTTAAAAGACATTTTTCCTTTATACTTAGTGGTGGTTGGAGCTCTATACTACATTCTCTTTACAAACCTTGCTTCAAGTTATTCAAGCTCTCTATCTTATTCTTCCATCTCCTCTAGCTCTATTTCCCATTTGTTCAACCTTCTCACAGTTTTGTCAATCTAATCTTATCTTTGCATGTTCCTTACAGTAACTATGGCTTTGAATTTTGTCTCATTCTTTGGTAGTGCACCACCTAAGGAATGTAGTTTAAAAGTTGTAAGCTTCCTAACAATATTTTCCCTTGTCACGGTTGTCACTATCCTTATTTCTCCAATAGCTACAACCTTTTTGTAATAGGTAGGAGACAACGATCTCAAAAAAATTTCAACAACTTCATCTTCATCAAGTATACCACCAATGCATATGATAGCACACACTATCTCATTGATTTTGAGCATATATGATGAGATATTTTCTTCTTCATGGCTTCATACTTTCTTTTTAGGCTCTATAGCTTCGTCATCTACTACAATGTCACCTTCATAAATAATTTCTAACTTCTCTCATATATGATTGGTTGTCTCCAATTCCATGACATTGGTCATTTCTGCATCAGTCAATGCACTCAACAATGCTTCCTTTTCTTTGATGTTTTCCTTGGCACCACTAATTTCTTCTAGAGTTGTTGGATTTTGAGGAGGGTTGTAAGAATTCTTTGTGATGTTCCAACACAAAGACACACACACAGCATAACTGAGAATAACAATGAATTGTAAGGACATGTAATGGGCTTTCTATTATCTCCAATGAAATGGAATTACATGTTTAGAAATATAATATGCACAACCACATGGACATTTTTTATTACAATATTCTGCAAGCTAGAGCCACCAAATTTTTTTCCCAAAAACTGCCCTAGTAACCCTATGTGCCTTCATTATATAGGCAATTTTCACCGCCCAAGAAGGTTCTAGAAATTTTAACCATAAAGTTTGAGGTCGACCATCCCTAAGATATTATTAATCATGTTTATTACATTAGAATAGGCCCAAATGACTTTCAAAACTCAAAAAGAAATTTTGAAGGAATTTCATTTTCTTCCATTTTAGATAGTGCAACTTTTGAAGACCATAACGCATCGCCCGTTGACCCGATTAGCTATTATAACCCTATTTCAAAAATGACACAAATTGCTTTACAACACTAGATTAGTGCAAGCTCCAAAAGACTAAAGTTTCAACCAATTTCAGAGCCTCTAAAGCCTTCAAAATTGAGTTCAAAAGTTTTGTACCCTGCTGCCAATACCAAAAATTTTCAATATCTTCAAAACTAGACTTGATCTTGTAGTGAAACTTTACTAGCAAGCTGATATAACCAAAGTGAACCTCCAGGGGAAAAAATAGGACATTCTAAGCTCAAATGAAAAACTTACTAAAAATAGTAAATTTCAAAAAATAGTAGCTTTGCACAAGTTAGCCCTTAAATTGAAAAGAAACAAAAAATATTTTTGGGTGATGCAAGACTTCCCTTACACCTAAGATGCTCTTGCATCAGACACCCAATGTAATTTGAGAAGTGACCTTGTCACATCTCAAGTGTTCAAAGGAAAACTAAGATAGTTAACCTCCTCCCTTGATAGCCATGATGAATCTTCCACAGGTCATCCTTTCTGTTTGACCAAATATTCTTCATATGTATCATGTTCCTTGTTGTAGACACCTAAAAATCTTTCATATTAATTAAATTTATTTAATTAATAAATCCCTATAATATCATAATTAATCCTAATTAATTAATTATGGTTATTATATTCATCTACCTATTTAATTATAACTAGTTTCACTACCTAAGGTATTTGAATTAAATTCAAATTATCCCATCCCTAATGTATTAAATCTATTTTAATGTATATCCTCATAAAATCCCCCTTTTTGAATAAATCAATATTTATTCAAAAAAACCTTCAAAACTTCCAAAATCCTCTAAATCTAGATTAATCTTAATTAATCTAAAACCCTACCTAAATCCTAACCTATACCCATCTCCTCACTTGCTAAATCTTAATCACTCCCCTAACCTCACTTAGGAGGTGATTCCTAACCCTTTTAGCCTTAATGGGTTTTCTTCCCAAGGAAGACAACCACCTCCATAAATTCTCTTACAACCCTCTTAATCACACCCCATCCCCTTTCTTACATCCTTTTCCCCTTCACTCTTCCCAAGTGTTTCTCTCACATGTATAAGCAATCTTGAGCCATTCAACCATAAATGCCCATCTTATCTCATTTTGACCATTCCTCCTAAAACCCTAACCCTAAACCTTCCTCCAAAAATCTATAAATAGAGCGCTCTCCCATGAGAAAATAGGTCCTCAATCTTTCAGTTCTAGGCATTGTTATTATGCTAAATTATTTCTAGGATCTCATAGCATATTTAGCATTGTTAGCTTTTGTTCTTATTATGAGTTCTTAGATCAAATAGCATAGCTTATGATCACTTCCTATAAAGGCTCAGAAACTAGGTATAATTTTGGACTTAGGGATTGGACATCCAATCGAGCAGCTTATCCTCTTTATGGAAATTCATTTAGTAAGTCAGACTAGGGACGTATCACTTGAAATGGGCAAGCAAAGTATATGCACCAAGTATCATTTAGTCATGCATTATCATTGCTGTAGGAAGTAAATGTTGAAGGAAAACTATAATATAATTACAGGAAATGAATACTAAAGTAATGCTTAAGCTAAAGTTTGCGGAAAAGTAAGTGCTGGAATAGAAGCTACAAGGGTATAACTATCAATAAGACATGCAAATTCTTACAAACTATGCCATGATACTTCTATTCTTCTACGAATTTGGCTACAAGAGGAGTTAGCCAGTCTGTAGCTTTGGCTATAGGAGCAGTTCAGTGTTGGGCACTTAATCAACAGAAATGTAGTAAATGCTTCTAGATAATATGAATCTATTTTACTGTGGATTTCTCACCAAGTGGGCCCCATTGGATGAGTATCCTAAATCACAATTACACTCAACTGAATATCAATACTTCAGTTTATTGATTGAATATCAAAGTACAAAATTCTCATAACACAGTGAAACTGACTAGAAACTATTTCTATATATTCGACAATGCCCTCTGTTGTTGTGCTCACACAGGAGTAGGGCTTTATTTAAAGGGAAAAACTTCTAACTAACTTCTAACCGCACCGTAGAAACAGGCGGATCTTTATTACAATATTAATGACTAGAAAGAGAGAAAGCTTTAAAGACTAAACAGATTGATCCCGAAGTGGAGGAGAGAATTTTCGTGACAGAAAATCCAACTTCTATTCATGCCTAGATCCTCTCAGAGAAATTAGCACGTCACCTAACTCATCGCAAAGACTGCCACCTTGCTCCTTCAATAGGCACTACATTTAATGTTCTTCCATTGAAAGCTCCAGGAAGATCGGGAAGAACACTTCATGGATGAATGCTCCAGACCTTGTCACATTCGCTATTCTAATGCACTATGCCTTTAAAGGTTAGGATAAGATATTTATGACAGTAATTACCAGAACACGCATAATCAATCACATTCAAACATCTACTCACTCTTATTCAAAACACAACATTATCTTTCAGATCAAGAAATATAGCATTTTATCCAAGCATAGTATATTAAGTATGTTTAAACCATGTTAAATGTCTTTTGGTAGCATGCCATATAGTAGCAGAAAATCATAAGAGTCTTTGCGGTAAATGTATAAAAATGCAGCAAAAAGGTATAACAAATATTATCCTAAGGCATTCTAAAGTATGGCATTAATATGCCTCATCAGCTTAAATGGATAAATTTTAGTTTCTTTTAAGCATTGCACTGCATTTTCAATACAAATAATATCCATGCTTAAGAGATAATGAATCTTGCATCTCATTCATAGCTCTAATCTTAATCTGCATCCTTTGCATCACTTGGAATCCTAGGGACAAAACTAGTTCCTCATACTAGGTTTTGTATCGCTCTTGGGATATCCATGGCTTGTATTTGGTCTTAATCACCTTATAGCTGCATTGGGGATATTCTCATTGTACATGGAGAGCACATCCACATCCCCCTCAAAGAGAAAATCAAATGGGCCTGGGTGCTCCCATTTTGGCTCAATCAAAGGTGGTGTTTGTGAAAGTTTTGCTATCTAATTTGTATGCTAGATTAGAACTAATGTATGACTGTCTACATGTCCTCCTAACAAATTAGGTTCACAAAACTCACATTTTGGCATGCCCAGTGGGACACCCACCACACATTTCTACTATGTTTCTAGGGGTTTTTTATCACAAATTTCTAAAAATTTTGAAGAACTCATACATCCCGATGAGAATCCTAGTATGAGTAAACTCTTTTGGGCCTGTTTACTTGTATTTGAACCCATGTATTCTCATATGGTACATGTTACTAACTTGTATGGGCCTTTTGCATCTCATTCTAGCTTGTTTTCTCATATGGGAACCCCTGTATACTTGTATGGAGCATAGTATTGACTTGTACGTGTCTTCACTTCAAAATCCCTTGCTTTGTTTACTTGTATTGGAAATAGAGGGCATGTTTAGGGCCCTAAGCCTTGATGTTTTTGGTTTTTGATGTTCATTTGGGCTTCATCTTGTCCTTAACCTTTGGTTTTGTAGGTTCTAACATTGTTTTTGTAGGTTATTTTGGGTAAAAAGATTTCTTTCCAAAGTCATCAAGAACCTAAAACATGCTAACACCTTTTGTTGTTTGATGAATAATGCAATCTTCATTTGGGCTAAAATGAATCACATGTAATCTCGAATGCCAAAGTTAAAAGAATTCCCACATCTTCATTTGGGCTTAAAATCAATTAATGCAGGAGCATCTCTGGTCCTTGGAAATCCTGTGTCACCAAAAATATGTTTGAATTTTTCTGTGTTGCTTGGTTCCTTCTTTGACCGAGTTGGTTCAGTGTTGCTCGGTTATTAATCTAGTGCTCGGTGAATTTCCTTGGCACTTGGTGATGCTTGTCTGGTGCTCGGTTATCCTTTCTTATCGATTTGTTTATTATGGATTTCTATCGAGGCTGACTCTTGCATTTAATTATGGTCACAAATTTAATGATGGAATTTATCATTGGGAAATGTGTCGACCTAGATCTGGTTGTTCCTTTCATTAATGGTGGATCTGAAGGCTGACTTGTTTGGTAGCCTCTTGTATAAATGTAGTTGTTTAGTTAGAGTTTAGGGAGTCAGTTTCAGTAAGAAGATACAAGCTATAATATTAGAGATTATTGACAGATCCTCGCATGTTGGAGTATTTATGTACTTGATTGTAATATCTGGCCTAAACTGGGAAGGCCTTACAGCCCAACATGTATGAATCAATTAAAGTTAATATATGAAAGTTTTTGCATTCTCTCTCTCACTTTTGTGTGTTGTTACTTCTGCGTGTGATCTCTACAAGGTGGATCTAGTTAGGGTGTGCCTTTGGCCCCTCTCCCCATCCTCCCTTGCATAGGTGGTATCAGAGCGAGGTGAGATCTAGATCTAGGTTTGTGAATCTAGGTTTGAGGGTTCCTTCTTGTTAAACCCTAGTTGATTTTTTGTGGGGTAGTAGATTGTGATCTGACCTACAATTGAAGAGGGTTTCAAGATGGTTCGTGGGAGGTGAGATGTGGATCTAGGATTGACAGACATGTTGAGACAACTTGTTGCTAGATTAGAAGTTGTTGAAATAGCCCAGAGAAGAGGAAGTCATCTTGAAGATGTTAGTGATGATGAAATTGAGGAAGAACAAGGTGTTGTAGAACCTGCACCGGTGATAGATCAAGGTGAGGAAATATTTTTGAAGGCTTTGACAAATCTGAAGTCTACACCACACTTTAATCCTCCTGAGTATAGGGGAAAATTGGATTCTGATAAATTGGTGGATTGGATCACCGAGATGGAAAAGTACTTTGAATATGAAAATGTACCTGAGGAAAAGAAGGTGAAAATTGCAAGCACAAAGTTGAAAGTTCATGCATCCTTATGGTGGGAACATCTGCAGCTGGACAAAAAGAGGAAAGGTAAAGACAAAATAAAGGTATGGAATAAAATGGTGAATAAATTAAAAGGAAAGTTCTTACCTTGTGATTATCAAATTAACCTAGTGAGGCAAATGCAAAGTTTGAGGAAGAAAGATAGCTTGGTAAAAGAATATACTGAGGAATTCTATAGATTAGATATCAGATCTGGACATGATGAAGATGATGTGGAAAGATCTGCTAGATACCTGAATGGTTGGAGAGTTTCCATCCAAGAATAAATCAGTTTGATCAAATTGGAGAACATTGAAGAGGCTTATCAATTTGCATTAAAATCTAAGGAGAAATTGAACAAGAGACATGAGCAAAGACAAAGAGGTAGAGGTGGTAGATTCCCTAGAGGAAGAGGTAGATCTTATGGTGAAAATAGTAGATCTAAACCTGAAAAGACAACTTTGGATACAGGCAAGACCAAGTGGAAAGGTGAAATGATTTGGTGCAAGAAGAGTCACCAAATGAGCCTAAGAAGGAAAATAACTTGATGGTAAAGAGAGCACTTTGGAGTGAAAGTAATAAAGAAGATCCGATAAGGAAAAGTTTGTTCAAGATTAGATGTAGAGTTTATGATGAAGTTTGGAAGGTAATCATTGATAGTGGTAGCTTGGAGAATCTGGCATCTAAGAAAATGGTCACAAAGTTGCAGTTGGAAAGGTTGGAACATTCGAAGCCCTATTAGATTTCATGGATCAAAGATGAGCATACACTCTTGGTTAGTGAAAATTTTATGTGAATTTGAAAATTGGAAAGTACTATGATAAGGTGTAATGTGATATCATGCCTATGGATTGTTGTCATATTTTGTTGGGTAGACCTTGGCAATATGATAGACATGCTATATATGATGGGAGATTGCATAAATATACTATTTGGGCTGATGGAAGAAGACAAATTTTCTTACCGTTGATTGAAGAACCTGTTAGTAATGTTTGCACATCTATGAAAGTTTTCTTGATGGAAGGAAGAAAGTTTGTTAAGGATTTGAAGAAGAATGATGTATGTTTTGATGTGATTCCTAACAAATTGAGTAAGAAAATAGAAGATAGTGTCCCTGAGGAGATTGATAAGTTACTCACCGAGTACAATGAGATCATTTTTGATAATGTACCTGATAGTTTTCCACCCAAGAAAAGCATTAATCATTGCATGGATCTAATCTCTGGAGCTAGTTTACCGAATAAGGCACCACATCAGTTGAAACCTACCAAGAATCAGGAACTGAACTGACAAATTCAAGAATTTTTGGAGAAAGGTTTGATCAAAGAAATTTTGAGTCCTTGTGCAGTACCTGTTAGAGCAAGAAAAGACAAAGAACTGAGATATCTACATGAAAAAAAGATGGATATGACAGATAAGGATAAGGAAAACATTGGGTAACTTATTGATGAGTCTATGGCTTTATATTGTTGACTTGATTATGTTGCATTAATAAACTATTATGAAGAAGAGAACTAAAATTGAACAAGACAATGTGGTCAGTAATTGAAGATTTCTATATACATCGAGCTAGTACAGTGTATACCAATTGACAATGTCAACCGAGCTAGTTTAACTAGTTATCACCGACACATTTCTGTATTAACCAATGATGGATGAAAACATTAAATGCTAAGAACAACTAACTAAATTTGATGAGCTAGATATTGTTATGATTTCGAGGTTAACGATTAAGTTTGTTATGAGATCCACGACTGACATAATTCAGAGAATATCTAAAGGATGAGATTGAAACAAATCAATGACACATCTACCAAGGAAGGTTTAAGAGGAAAAATGGATGAAGGAGATTAAGTGGCAAAATCTAAGGAGATTAACTGGTTAGTGAAGAACCGAACTGCAGAGTTAACTGAACATTAGAGAACTATTTATCGAGTGACAGTAAGTTGATGAATATTGAAGAAATGAATTTGATTATTGATCAGAGGATTTGTATGGGATTAGCGTAGGTTTGAATATCTTCAATTGAGTTTTATTTGAATCAGATCATACTGTATCGTTTTAACCATTGATTTAGAAAATCTCCTAACTGGGTGGACTTAACAGTCTTATATTCTGCCCTATGTCATTCAGAGAATGTATATTGTTATCTTGTTAACCCCATAGTGATGAATGTTGGTCAAAATTTAACTGTTAGTGTTAAATCCTCTAACAAGGTCACACCTAACAGTGTGTTTTTAACCTTTAATAGGGTTGGCTCTTCACTAAGCTCACTTTAGAAGAGTGAATTATTTTGGCTTACCAGTCCTAGGTGGTTTTTCCCTTAACAAGGTTTCCATGTTAAATCATTGTGTTATGTGTTATTTGTGATGATTGTTTTCTATCATAGTTTACATACTGCATACATGATTTGGTCAGTAATCATAGCTAGCTATTAACTGGTAATCGGTAAACTGAACGGATAGATTGATATTTTATGTTACCGAGCTGCATAATTCATTGGAATTGTTTGATAAGGTACATCTTTGTATTTGGGACTATAGGATAACTGATATAAAGGATTCACCCCACCTCTTATTTATTCTAACAATTGGTATCAGAGCACATTAGTTGCTTGGAATAGAGTTTTAAGGACTTCAGCAAAAATATTACAAGATGTATAAGAGGGAAGTGTCAAAGCTGAACAAGGACAACTTTACTACATGGAAAAGCTGGATGAGACTTCACATATCTGGAATCAGAGATTATGCCTTACATTTACTTGACCATGGCTACTTACAACCACCGACTAGACCTTTAACTCTTGATCAGTTTAGAGGCCGACATGAACATAATATTACTATGATAGAGGTTGTCATTGCTCTATCTAATGTTGAATTTGTGGATGTCAAGGCTTGCACTACTTCAAAGCAAATGTGGGATAAACTTGCTCTAGTCTATGGTGGTGATGCAAATGTGATGAGAGCCAGAGTTGAAAGCTTAAGAAGTAGATTTGATGATATAAAAATGAAAGAGAAAATATTACACAGTACACAAACTAATTCAAAGAGGTGTTGGAGATATCATGGGCGTAGAGGTTAACTGTTAGTATAGACAGTTATATAGCAGTTGGTGTCAGCAGTGTTCCTAACAGAGTAATAGGTAGTGTTCTATGTATGGTTTTCTGTACAGTTATCATGGAGCCTTGCGTGCTTGGATATATGTTGAAGACATGCTAGTGATGTTTTAGTCATGGAAGCATAGTCTGATATTTAGTAGAAGTGAATTTATGCAGTCGATATTCACCAGTAGCAGTTTCCTATGTTTATTCAAAAGAGTTGATAGAGATTTTATTGGCTCTGGAGTTGTACCTATCTTTGGGGTATGCACCCTTGGAGTTAAGCTTGGAGAAGAGTTATTGATGTTTGGTTAAGAGCGCATGAAGTAATTCAACTTGAGGAGAAAGATAAAGTCTTTTTGTTAGAGTCGATAGTGTGTAGCGTGTGTCTACAATTATCTTATTGGACAGATCCCAGAATGTGTTGCGTGCATAGTAGAGCCAACATAATGTTTATCAAAGTTTGTTATGGTTTCTCTAATATGATTTCAAGGTGGTTCTAATAGGCCAACTTGATTATATCATTTAGAGGAAAGATATTTATAGGCAGTCATTTGTGATTGCTTGAGTGTGGTTCATGGTTGATTAAGTAGAGTAGAGCAGAGTGTGCGAAGTGTTGAGCCATCAAAAGAAGGTCTATGTGACCAAGTAAAGTGTTAGTTCTATTCATTGGAACTAATCTAGATAGCAAGTCTAAGCACAGTTCACCAAGATCGAGATATAGTGTATATCTGTTATTTAGAATGTTGTAGCCTTCACCCCTTTGAGCAGTGAGCTCTTGGATAATGCATCCTCTCCCCTAATAGGGAAAATTGTAAAAGACTCCTAACAAGGTCCGACCCTTGACCAGGTCTATTGTACTAAATATATTATAAAGCAACTCCTAACAAGGTTAAGGATCTTCTAACAACCATCATAATACACTAGAGCAGAATATTAGTGGGTGTCAATTCCCACCGGGGTTTTTACCTATTTGGGTTTGCCTGTAATCAAAATATTGTGTTGAGTTCAAGTGCTCTTTCATTGTGTTTATGCTTTATGTTTAAGTATACTTAATTGGATAAAGAATTGAAACTTGTAGATAATTGATTCACCCCCCCCCCCCCGCCCCTCTTAGTTATCTCTTGGGACTATTCCTAACAAAAGGTAGTCAATGCTATTCGGGGAGCTGGTGGTGTCATTGATGAAGATACAGTGGTAAGTAAGATACTAAGAACATTGTTGCCTACTTATGCAACCAGAATATCTTCTATTCATGAAATGAGGTCTGCACCTGGTAGCACTCTTGCTCTTACTTTTGACAATAGTGTTGTACCATTTGTTGAGTCTACTTTTATGTCTTCTATGAAGATCGATAAATCTAGCAGTAACCATAATATAAGGAATGAAAGTGATAGTAATGCTGATGATGATCTTGATGAACTTGAAGTTCTTAATGCCCAGAGACTACCTAAAGGTAAAGGTAGATATAAGGGAAAGTTACCTTTAGCTAGTTTTAATTGTAAAGAAGTTGGCCATATTGTTGTTAGATGTCCCAATAGGAAAGAGGAAGATAAAGACAAAGACCGATTTTGTGATGGAAGCTATGGAAGAAGAAACAACAGAGGTTATCGACACTACAATAGAGACAACCAAGATCACAAAAATATGGAAAAAAAGGCATGTTATTTGGTTGGACATGAGGACACTGACATAGACACCGACACTAATGATGACATTGAGGTAGTGTTTGTTGCAATGAAAGATGATTTTGAAGAGGAAAGGTATGTAGAAACAACATTCATTTCTAAAGTTAGTAAAAATGATACTTGGATCATTGATAGTGGTTGTACACATCACATGACTAGTGATGAAGATAAGTTTGAACATCTTGAGCATTATAATGGAGGATCAGTGAAAATAGGTAATGATACAACTTGCATGGTTAAAGGAAAAGGATCTATTCTACTGAATGATAAAATTAGATATGACAATGCATACTGGGTAAAAGGACTTAATTACATTTTGTTGAGTGTGGCATAGCTTAATAACTCAGGTCACCGAGTGGCATTTGAAAGCAAGAAGGTAAAAATCTATGATAAAAATGGAAAGCTTGTCGGAATAGGAGGACAATCAAAAGGTAACTTATTTTATCTTGATAATGCTAAGACTTCTTGTTTACTAGTGAAAAATTAAGATGCATGGTTATGGCATAAGAGGTTATGTCATGTAAATTTTGATAACATGATTAAGATCAGTAAAAAAAGAAAAGTTAGAGGATTTCCTAGTCTAACCAAACCTGATCATGTTATGTGTTATCAATGTCAGAAAGGGAAGATGACAAAATCTAGTTTTAAAAGTAAGGACTACTCATCCAAAGGAATTTTGGAGTTGGTTCACACCAACTTATGTGGTCCCATGAGAACTCAAAGCTACTATGGAGATAGATACTTTATTTTTTTTGTTGATGACTATACTAGATTGATGACAGTTATGTTCTTAAAATAAAAATTTGAGGCATTCAAACTGTTTAAATGGCATAAGGCTAAAGTAGAAAAAGAAATTGAAAAAGAATTGAAATGCTTAAGGTCTGATAGAGGAGGTGAGTTAGTTTTTGATGAATTCACTAACTTTTGTAATGAGCATGGTATAAAAAGACAGGTTTCTGCACCTAGAACACCACAACGAAATGGAATTGTTGAAAGGAGAAATAGATCTATTGTTGATTGTGCTAAAACACTGATGATTGAGAAAAATAATGCACAAATGTACTGGAGAGAGGCAGTTAGCACAGTAGTATATGTCCTAAATCGAGTTCAACTAAAGAAAGACACAAACAAGACACCCTACGAGTTATGGTTTGGATACACACCGAGTGTAAGTTATTTCAAAAATTTTGGTAGCAAGTGTTATATTCTGAAAGATGATACGAATGGAAAATTTGACTCTAAAGGTGATGAAGGAATATTCTTAAGATATTCTACTAAGTAAAGCTTAAAAATGTTTGAATAAAGTTACTAATAAGATGATAGAAATTTCTAATGTAAAAGTTGATGAGTTTGCTGACAAGAATGATGTAGAAAGCATGAAGGAGTCTGAAGACTATGGTAGGTTCACTTATGTTGAAGATCTAGAGTATCTACCAAAGCTACAGGCCAAGTCTACCGAGCATCAGGAAAATGCTACCAAGAATAAGGAAGAAGCTATCGAGCAAGAAATTGTACCTGAACAGAATGATGAGCAGAGGAGAGATCAAGTGCTAGCAAGTTTTGTTAGAAGACATCATCCTGAGAACCAAATCATTGGAGATAAGAAAGATAGCATGCTGACAAGAAGTAAGTTAAGACAGAACACATGCTTGGTTTGTGAGTTTGAACTGAAGAATGTTAGGGATGCACTTGAAAATGAGGATTGGATAAATGCTATGAATGAGGAGATTGAACAAATTGAAAAGAATAAGACATGGACCATAATGCCTAGACCGAAAGATAAAAATGTAATCAGTACTAAGTGGATTTTCAGAAATAATCTGAATGAGAATGGAGAAGTTACAAGGAATAAGGCAATACTTGTTTGCAAGGGATATGCACAAGAAGAAGGTATTGATTATGGTGAAACCTTTGCACCTATTTCTAGATTGGAAGGAGTTCGAATATTGCTTACCTATGCTGCACATAAGGGATTTAAGGTATATCAAATGGATGTGAAATTAGCATTTCTAAATGGAATACTTAAGGAGGAGGTCTACATAGAACAACCTGAAGAGTTTGTTGATCCGAATAGGAGAGACATGGTATGTAGATTGTACAAAGCTTTATATGGACTGAGCAAGCATCGAAGGCATGATATGAAAGGTTGCATGCTTACCTTCTAAGTATTGGCTTTTTAAGAACTAGTGAAAACAGTAACATGTACATGAAAGGAGATTCTGATGATAACATTTTGATTTCTGCAATATTTGTTGATGATATAATCTTTGGTGGACAAGATCATATTTGTAAATCCTTTGCTAATGAAATGAGAAAGGAATTTGAGATGTGTATGTTTGGAGAGATTAAATTCTTTCTAGGTTTGCAGATTATACAACAGAAAGATGAGATTTTCATCACACAATTAAAATACATTAAAGAAGTATTGAAAGCTTTTGGCATGGAAGATGCTAAACCTATGGGAACACCAATGGTGACTGGCTGCAAATTGACAAAGGATGATGAATCTACCGAGCTAAATTAGACTTTGTACCAATCTATGATTGGTAAACTGATGTATGTTGTACATAGTAGACCTAATATTATACACGCAGTGAGGATTGTGGTAAGATTTTCTATCAATCCTAAAGATTCACATATGGTTGATGTAAAGAGAATCTTGAGATACTTGAAGAAAATAGAGGACTATGGATTATGGTACACATTGGAAGGAAAATTTGAATTGAAATTTTACACCGATGTAGATTGTGCTGGAAACATAGATGATCGGAAGATCACAACTGGTGGAGCATTATTTTTAGGGGAAAGGCTTGTGACTTGGATCAGCAAGAAACAAGCATGCATTTCTCAGTCCACTTTTGAAGAAGAGTATGTTTCTACTACTGCAAATTGTTCAAATATAGCCTGGTTCAGACACGTGTTGGAAGGAATGAATGAGGTAATCACTGACCTGGTGATTATATATTGTGACAACACCAGTGCTATAAACATTTCAAAGAATCCTGTGATGCATTTGAAGACAAAGCATATATCTATTAAGTATCACTACTTAAGAGAACAAGTTCAAGAAAAGAAAGTACAATTAAAATTTGTAACATCTAAGGAACAACTTACTGACATCTTTACTAAACCATTACCGAAGGATACATTTGAATATTTGAGAAATAGACTTGGGGTTCGTCCCCTATCTACCAGTCACTGAGGTGATCAGGAGGTTGCATCAACCTACACTTATCAGAAGATCATTCATGTTGATGCACATAGTTCACACTTTGGATTATGTCTAAGGTTGTGAAAGATTGTAGAAGCTGGAACAAAAATTTGCGTATCTATACACTCAAGGTACAAGATATGAACTGAACAACAAAGAATATTTGGTTGTTGTAGAGCTGTTTATTTGTATGTTTTCTTTGGCATTGTTGTCAAAGGGAGAGAGAATGAATATGAAAAAGAGAGAGAGAATGAACATGGAAAATCAGTTACTGAGAACATGGAGAAAGGAAGAGACACAAAAGGAATCAGAGAGCTGAAAAGATCAAATCTGTAGGGAGAGTTTGCACTTGTAATGTTGTTATGTTTTATAGTGATTAAACATATTAAATGCTTACCGAGCTACAACATTTTCCTACATAGTTGTAGAATACATTTTTGGTATGTGCATGGTGTATTTTCATATTTCTTATGTTGCCATCAATGCCAAAGGGAGAGATTGATGAACTACAACTGATTGAATATCTAAATAAATTGAAGAAATAGTTATTAGAGATCACTGAGTACTGAAATGATATGTAAGATGATTAAATCAGTCAATATGTTGTCATTGATGTCAACTAGTCTTGACAAGTACTTATCATGTTAGTTACAAACATATGAACATCTGTTGGAGCAAGAAAATATGAAGAACTGAGATATCTACAAGAGAAAAAGATGGATATGACAGATAAGGATAAGGAAAACATTAGGTAACTTATTGATGAGTCTATGGCTTTATATTTTTGACTTGATTATGTTGCATTAATCTATTATGAAGAAGAGAACTAAAATTGAACAAGACAATGTGGTCAATAATTGAAGATTTTTGTATACACCGAGCCAGTGCAGTGTATACCAACTGATAGTATCAATCGAGCTAGTTTAACTAGTTATCACCGACACATTTCTATATTAATCGATGATGGATGAAAACATTAAATGCTAAGAACAATCGACTGAATTTGATGAACTGGATATTGTTATGATTTCAAGGTTAAGGATTCAATTTGTTATGAGATCCATGGCTGACATAATTTAGAGAATATCTAAAGGATGAGATTGAAACAATTTAATGACACATCTATCAAGGAAGGTTTAAGAGGCAAAATGGATGGAGATTGAGCGAAAAAATCTAATTGTTGAAATGACAATGGTTTACTTGTCTATATAAGAGATATGAGTTTCATTTTTGAAACTATGTTGGAGGAAGAAGACTACAGAGATATCATGTGAAGACTATTCATGCATGCTTGATCAAACTGGTTAGTGAAAAAACTAAATTGCAGAGTTAACCGAGTGTCAGAGAACTATTTACCGAGTAACAATAAGTTGATGAATATTGAAGAAGTGAATTATATTATTGATCAAAGGATTTGTATGGGCTTAGCATAGATCTGAATATCTACAATTGAGTTGTATTTGAACCAGATCATACTGTATCAATTTAACCATTGATTCAGTAAATCTCTTAACCGAGTGGACTTAACAGTCTTATATTTTGCCCGGTGTCATTTAGAGAATGTACATTATTATCTTGTTGACCCCATAGTGAATGTTGTTCAAAAGTTAACTATTAGTGTTAAATCCTCTAACAAGGTCACACCTAACGGTGTGTTTGTAACCTTTAACAGGGTTGGCTCTTCACCGAGCTCACTTCAAAAAAGTGAATTATTTTGAGTTACCGGTCCCAGGTGGTTTTTCCCTTAACAGGGTTTCCACATTAAATCATTGTGTTATGTGTTATTTGTGATGACTTTTTGCTATCATACTTTACATACTATATACTTAATTTGGTCGGTAATCATAGTTAGCTATTAACTGGTAATCGGTAAACTGAACAGACAGATTGATATTTTATGTTACCGGGCTGCATAATTCATTGGAATTGTTTGATAAGATGCATCCTTGTATTTGGGACTATAGGATAACTAATATAACTGATTCACCCCCCCCCCCCCCCCCCCCCTCAGTTATTCTATTTTTCCATTGCCTGATTTCAATAAGGTATTTCAAGTAGAATGTGATGCAAGTGAAAGTGCAATAGGAGCTATATTGAGCCAAGAAGGTAAACCTGTTGCTTTATTTAGTGAAAATTTGAATGATGCAAAAAGGAAATATAATGTGTATGATCAAGAATTCTATGCTATTGTTCAAGCACTGAATAAATGGAGACATTATTTGATATCAAGTGCATTTGTATTGTATACCAATCATAAGGCTTTATAGTATTTGGGTAGTCAGAATAAGTTGAATCAGAGACATATGAAATGGGTTGAGTATTTTTAAAGTTATACATTTGTAATAAAGCATAAGAGTGGAGTCACTAACCGAGTTGCTGATGCATTGAGTAGAAGAAGATCTTTGATGACTGAGATGAAAATTGAAGTTCTTGGATTTGATGACATGAGAGATTCTTATGAATTTGATCCTAATTTTTTTGAGCAATGGAGAAAGTGTAGAGAACCTATTCAATATCAACCGAGTACTAAATGGGAAGAATATTTTATTCAGGAAGGTATGTTGTTTAAAGGTATTCAATTGTGTCTACCAAGAGGACCAATGAGAACTAATTTGATAAAGGAGAAACATAGTAGTGGTTTGGCTGGACATTTTGGTGTTGATAAAACATTGAATTTTCTTAAGCAGAAATACTTTTGGCCACAGTTGTATAAGGATGTTCAAAAATTTGTGAAAAGTTGTGAAATTTGTCAAGTTACAAAAAGAGTAAGTCAGAATAGTGGATTGTATACACTAATTTATGCTCCTGAGAAACCTTGGATTGACATCAGTATGGATTTTATTCTTGGCTTACCTAACACAGTGAAAGGTAATGATTCTATATTTGTTGTTGTGGATAGATTTTTTAAAATGGCACATTTTATACCTTGTAGAAAGACATTGGATGCAGTACATATAGCAGATCTTTTCTTTAAAGAAATTGTCAGATTGCATGGATTACCGAGGAGTATTATCTCTGACCGAGACAATAAATTTGTTGGATACTTTTGGTGATGAACTACGACTGATTGAATACCTGAGTGACTTGAAGATCAGTGATTAGAGATCACTGAGTACTGAAATGATATGTAAGATAATTGAATTAGTCAGTATTTTGTCATTGATGTCAACTAATTTTGACAGTACTTATCATGATAGTTGCAAACATCTAAACATTTGTAAAGAGGAGAGAAAAGATGAAGAACTGAGATATCTACATAGAGGAAGATGGATATGATAGATGAGGATAAGGAATACTTTGGGTAACTTATTGATGAGTCTATGACTTCATATTGTTGACTTGATTATGTTGCATTAATTTGTTATGAAGTTGGAAGCAAAACTTAACAAAGAAATGTGGTCGGCAAATGAAGCACTTCAGTATACATTGAGCCAATGTAGTGTATACCAAGCGACAGTATTAACCGATCTTCTGTTCGCCAATGCATTTCTTCGTTAACCGAGTATGGATGAAAGCATTGAATACTTAAGTTTAGCCGACAAAAATTGATGAGCTATAAAGTGTTATGATTTTGAGATTGAGGATAAAGTTTATTACAAGATACACGACTGACAAAATTTAGAGAATATCTAAGGGATGGAATTGAAACATGTTACTGACATAACCGCCGAAGAAAGTTTAAGAGGCAAAATCAATGAAGGAGATTAAGCGGCAAAATCTGATGGTTGATATGAAAATAGTTTTATCTGTCTATATAAGAGATATGAGTTTCTTTATTGAAACATATCGAAAGATAGAAGACTGCAAAGATTTTGTGTGAATATAGTTTCATGCATGCTTGATCAGACTGGTTGATGGAGAACCAAATTGCAGAATAGCACCGAGTGTTAGAGAGCTATTACTGAGGGACAATAAGTTAATGAATGTTGAAGAAGTGAATTGATATATTGATCAGAGGATTTGTATGGGCTTAGAATAGATCTGAACATCTGCAATTTGAGTTGTATTGTAATCAAATCAATTACTATTTCAATTTAGCCATTGATACAGAAAAATATCTTAACCAAGTGGACTTAACCATCTTATGATATACCCCATGTCATTCAATGAATGTACATTGTTATCCTGTTGACCCCATAGTGAATGATGTTGTTAGGCCATTTTTCCGTCATAGCAAAAATCTTGTGAAAATGGCCTCTTCCTTGCAAATTTTTTTGTAAAGTGTCCTGCCCCATGCTCTTCAATGTATCACCTTGCTCCAGTCCAAAACACACGTGCCGAATTGCAAAATCCAGAAAGTTATTCAAATTCTAAGGTCTGCAGGAAAATAATTTCAAAATCTACCACAGTGTCGAAATCCCACAGTATTTTTGAAAATCCATGATGTTTTCGGTCTATGTGAAAACCTTCATTATTTTCGACCTTATGCCTTCCAGCTTTTGTGCACTTGTCTTTTGGTGCCAGAACTTTGTGTGTTTTCAATCCTCTTTTGGCGTCAGAAACCTTATGTGTTTTCGACCTCTCAGTTTCCTGTTTGCTGGCGTTCTCTAACTGCGCAAATCTGACTGGATGGTGGGATCGGGTCTTCAAAGGGTTTCAAATGATTGGTTGTCACATGATCGCATGTCAAGAATTTCTGACATGCGACCATGCGACCGGTTGACACATGTCCTAGCAGGCCCGTCGGCTAGGGTCTGATAGATGTTTAACGGGTGACAAAGATTGATGGTTGTCGCTATACCACGAGGAAAAGATGCAAGCCTTTTAATCTCCACACTTTAACAAGAGTCGTTGATGTGGTATGAAGGCCGTTGGATTTTCTTGTATGGGGTTTGCGGTGGGACCTATCTGCTCGGTGGCACTGATGTGTCAATTTTCTATTGGTTGCCTGTGATGAGTTGGATTTCAAGTCAGCGGGGCCCAGTGTCAGAGATTTAAGATCTACGGTCAGCGTGTGATTGCAAGGAATATTCTTTCCCCTTGCGATCATGCACCCACCATCCAATTGGATGTTGACGGGCTTGTTTGCAGTGGGCCACTGTCAGAGAGTTTGTGACGTGGACAATGCGGTGGCAGTCTTGTTGCCTTGTCGCATGATCGCAAGGGTTATCTTTTGGCCATGCGATCATGCGACAAGGGTGCCACGTTGTGTTGGGGCCCAATGGCAGATGGTGATGTGTTGAGTTCTAGTTGGTTGTCAGTGTATCGAGGTGGCAAGGGGTTTGCAGGTGGGTCCTGTGGCAGGTGTGACTCGACAGTTGCAGTGAATAGTGGTGTGACATGTGGCGTATGGCGGGCCCAAGTCTAAGGAGTGGTGGTTGTTGGTAGGGCCAAAGCATGGTAAGTAATGGTTTGTCACATGATCTCATAGCCTTTTTCAAGGCTATGCGATCATGCGACTAACTGCCAGGCTTAGCAGCGGTGGTTATGTGGAGGTAGAATTTTGCGGTGTGTCGCATGTTTGCATAGCCCGTTTCCAGGCTATGCAATCATGTGACCAACCGCCAGACATTGCGGTTATGGAGTTCTAAGGTGGGCCCATGATGCCAGTCTTGCCGACGTGCTGGTTTTTGATTGGTTGCCTGACTGCTGATGGAGCCGAGGACTTTGCAAAGGGTTTGTGACCGACTGTCAACCACGGCTAAGAGTCTGCGATCGCATGATCGCAAGGGTGAGTTGGGTGCCTTGCAATCATGCGACCAGGCATAGATGAAACCAAATTCCTATGGCAGTGAAGTTCATAACCGCGTGATTGCGTGACTAAGGGAAAATAGTTTAGGAACATGAAGCCCATGAAATGCATGGTGACCGTTTGGTTTCAAATTTTGATTTTCCTAAGGATCTGCAGCGACCAAAGGTACCAGAATTCAATGCTTTTATGGCCAGATTTGATTGGTTTGGTGGCGCTTGCTATTGCGGTGTGCTCCAAGGTGCCATGAGTGTTTGCAGGGATGTTTTACCATGTGGTGAAGGACAGATTTTGTTGTTTGAGGCTTTTTGCAGGAGTTTTTGAATTTTGATGAAATTTCAATTGGTTGGATGGTTGAAGTCTTAACCCTGGTTACCCATAGCTTGTTGCATCCTACTAGTTTAGGATTCCAAGGTAACCAGTGGTATAAATAGTCAAAATTTTGATTGTGTAAGGGTTCTAAATTTGGTCAGTTCCAGGAAGGGTCCTTTTCCTATAGATTTTCTTCTTCTTCTCTGCATAGAGGGTGTTCTTCTTCTTCCATTGTTGGTTCAGGGGAATAGAATGCATGCTGCAGCAGATTTGTCTTATGTATGAGAACTCAATTTATTCTTACTGTTACCAAGCTATCTCCATTTGAGCTTTGAATTCATTGATCATACATCAAGGGTGTTTGATTTGTCTGCTTGTATTGCCTATGTGTTTGCAAGTGGAGTTGTCTTCGCAGAGATAACTGGTTCAGGGTTAGTATTCATGTATGTATGAGCTGAAATATCAAGGATAGGTCATGCTTGTCTTCCAGTGGATGTTGGTTAATGTATTGTCTATTCATAGGTCTCTTCTAAGGGGAGGGTCAAAATCCTTTGATGGATAATAACATGCTTGAATGCACAGGTGGGTGTTAAGTTGAGGTTTGGTCATGGTGTGTGATTGATGTAAGGCATCAACACATTGAATATATTGTTTCCTTATTTCATAGCTGTCTCTTGCAGTAGGGTATTTGACTCTGTGGCCTATTGGATAAGGTACTGGTCTATGAGAGACTTAGGGTATCTCAGGGGTCCCTTCTATCCATTTCAAATCATTTCCATTCAGTTCCACCTTTTCCCTTTCTTGTTGATAGGTTAGGTCTCTGGTTTTCATACTCACTCCATGCAATTTGGGCTATTCCATGAGATATTGGTTTCATTTGAGGTACAGGATACCTATAAGAGTTTGAGAACCATTCCATAGTCAGTTACCTACAGGCCTGTAGTGTGACACAAGTTGATATGTGTGTGCAGATGAGGTATACCTGCCTGAGTGATGTGGAGCTCAAAGTGTAGAAGGATCTCTCTTTGATCCTTGTCAGTTGGCCCTTTTTCCTATCAGATTTGGAGTGTTCAGTGAATGTGACACTAGCCCTGTCAATCCTAATGCCAAGCTGACCTTTGGGGAAAAGAACACCAACAGATGGTTGAATGATAACTGTTAGTCTTAAATCCTCTAACAAGGTCACACCTAATAGTGTGTTTGTAAACTTTAACAAGGTTGGCTCTTCACTGAGCTTACTTTAGAAGAGTGAAAAATATTTTGGGTTACTGGTCCTAGGTGGTTTTTCCCTTAATAGGGTTTCCACATTAAATCTTTCTGTTATGTGTTTTTGTGATCATTGATTTGTTGTCATACTTTACATATTACATATTTGATTTGGTCGGTAATCACTATGAGTAATTAACTAGTAATCGGTAAGACACAGACAGTTTAGTATTTTATGTTACTGAGCTGCAAAAATTTGTTGAATTTGTTTAAAGAGATCCATTTTGTAATTGGGACTATTGGATAACTGATCTAACTGATTCACCCCCCCTCTCAGTTATTCTAACAATTGGTATCAGAGCATTGGTTTCTTGGAATAGAGTTTTAAGGGCTTCAGCAGAAAGATCACAAAATGTATAAGAGAGAGGTGTCGAAGCTGAACAAGGAAAACTTTACTATATGGAAAAGTTGAATGAAACTTCACGTATCTAAAATTGGAGATTCTGCCTTACATCTACTTGAGAATGGCTGCTTACAACCACCGACTGGACCTTTGACTCTTGATCAACTGAAGGATCGACATGAACACAACATGACAATGATAGAGATTGTTTTTGCTCTATCAGATGTTGAATTTGAGGATGTCAAAGAGTGTATTACTTCAAAGGAAATGTGGGACAAACTAGCTCAAGTCTGTGGTAGTGATGTTAATGTCAAGAGAGCCTGATTTGAAAGCCTAAGAGGAAGGTTTGACGATATGAAAATGAAAGGAGAGAATATAGTATAGCATACAAACTGAATAAAGGAGGTAGTCAATGCTATCAGAGGATCTGATGGTGTCATTAATGAAGATACAGTGGTAAGTAAAATTCTAAGGACCTTGCTGCCTGCTTATGCAATTAGAATATCAACTATACATGAAATGAGGTCTGCACTTGGCAACACTCTTACTCTTGATAGTCTGATTGGTAAGCTAACAACTTTTGAGTTGAACAATTTTGATAATAGTATTGTACCATCTGTTGAGTCTACTTTCATGTCTTCTCTGAAGATTGGTAAGACTAGCAATAGAAATAATAGGGATGACAATGACAGTAACACTAATGATAAGCTTGATGAACTTGAAGCTCTTATGGCCCGGAGGTTACCTAAAGATAAAGGTAGATACAAGGGAAAATTACTTTTAGCATGTTTTAACTACAAAGGAGTTGGTCATATTGCTGCTAGATGTCCAGATAGGAAAGAAGATGGTAGAAACAAAGATTGATCTGGTGAAGGAAGCTATGGGAGGAGAAACAACAAAAGTTACCGATACTACAATAGAGATAACTAAGACAACAATCACTAGTACATTTGAAATTATTTTTTGACCATTATTTTTTACCGTTAATGAAAATGGTTTAGGTTGGTCGGGGTATAGAAGGAAAAATTTGTTTTTTTTTTAAACCATGCCCGTGTTCATCAAAATTTTGATGAATACGGGCATATTACTTAAAAAGAACATTTCAATTCTCATTTTCACTTTTACGGGGCGTGCAAATTAGGATTGCAAATTTTGAGTACGTTCCTTCTCTATTTTTTTTCATTTCTTATGGTTGATAGCACAACAAGTTTAACTGATATTTCGGCAGTGTTGTAGTAACTCCAATGCATTCATGTTATTAGTTTTTGTGCATTCGTGTTTAACTGATAAATAGTTTGCATTTTGTTTATTCCTCTTTGTCCCATGACATTCTATTAGGCCTAACTCAACACATTGTGTCAACTTTGCCATGAAGTCATGGCCCTAATGGGTAACTCAACACCTATTCATAACAGTTATCCTGTTTCAATGCATGAAATTTGCTCAATCTAACAAAGGAAGTGCTACACAACGGTCTCCATACAGTCCCAAATCCTAGATAGTATTTCTTTATGTCTTAAAATGGCCATATACAAGAGGAATTAGCCTCGAGGGCTCTGCAACACTGGAAACTCCAATTTTTGGTTCTAAACCCTTGCTTTCTAGGGCATCTTCAATCTCCTATAGCAACACACTTTCGCCTCCAATCGGTGATTGAATCACCTTCAATTCAATGCAATAAACTATTCCAAATCATAAAATGTATATCTTATGTGGACAGATCGTCCACTGTCACACCCGAACCACCATCTTCATTGTATTTCTTTACTGTTCTGACTGTACCCGCATTGTTTGTTTAATCCTGCACATGTAATGTTAATAGCAACATATATTACAAGTTAAGTATTGACATTCCATGAATATTAGTCCTTCAGATTCATGGAATGTTCCTCTTTATTCCTGAGTCCCTACGGTAATAGAAAACTAAAACAAGAAATGTTGTCTGATAAACAACTGTCGCAACAGTAGTCTCACTACAAAATGAAACTCATTCAAAGTAGATAGTTTTGAATAACGAACCCTATCAATTCATTTTCAAATCAAACTCATCAAATTGAGTTTCCAAGAATGCATGGAATTGCAGAGAAATAGAGAGTTTTTATTCCTTGTCGTTCACCAATAGTTTGTAGTTTACATGTTTAGTTTAGAGGACTCCATTTTCCACCATTTCATTTTGGTGAACTTAGTGTGTCTTACACTTGCAAAATTTTTTATTTTTAGTTTTAGATTTGATTTTGTCCTAATTGTTTAAAATCTAGATGTATTCATCTATGGTTTGTGTACTTGGATATATTTCATGATGCATATATCCATAGATGTGATAGTGTCCTAGCATCCAGTGTATCACTCTATCCTTCTTGTAAATATTCTCCTACCTATGAATACATTCTGATGCAAGAGATTATCAATAATTCTTTAAAAAATCCCCTTCCTAAGGATGAATTTTTTATGAATCATGTTAATCCTTCTCCTAAAATGTACCTTCACCATGAGGATATTTTAGTGCAAGATGATAATATTATAAATACTTTTCTTAATGCTATTTTACTTTTCATGTACCTAAATGACATCGTTGCTAGCAATGAATCAATAAGTGATATTGTTGATCCCTCTCCCAAAGTTTTCCCTACTCATGATGATATCTTGGAATAAGAGGATGATATGATTAGCATAATTCTTGATTCTTTTCCTTCAAGTGATGAATCATTATAGATAAAAGAGCCTAATCAAGTCAAGTAATTCACATTTCTAGTCTTGTGAAGCCTACAATTATTGTCCATCTTTTTCAAGATACCCATCAACCTCAATAATTTTTCAAAAAGCATTTTTAGGATCCAAATCAAAAAGCAATGTTGTTGTCAAGACCCTATCATTATGCTTTGATGGATGTCCATACCCTATTCCAAAGCTCCCATTTTGGCAATATCCAGGAAGGATGCTGACAGGTTGTCAAATTTGATTTTACACGTGTTGATTGCATTTGCTTGAAATTTTCTGAAAGCCTTTTCAGCAAGTATATTTTGTGATTATCCTAAAATCATGGCATTCCATAAAACCATGATTCTTAAATGCATTTTGTCAAAAAGTTCGTTGGCCTTTGTCTATACTTCCACATTTTGCATACATTTTGCAGGGCAGGGTGTTAAAGAATATAGATCAGAATAAAGAATAAACGTAATGCTTTTTCGTAATCAAACTTCTACTAGACTAGATAATTGCCACTGTGATTGATTTCTAAATAGCAGATATGATCTCATATAAGTAGAAGAATGAACGGTTATTATTGTGAAAGGACATGACCGTACGTGACTGGATAGTTACGTAGGGTCATGTCTTTCCACAATAATAATCATTTGATAAAAATCAACTTCTAATTATAATGATGTCATTTCATATTACTGTTTTAACACTTAACACACGATGCACGGTAATATCATGATTATCGACTTCAACGATATAGGTCACAATATGTATATGTATCATGACTGCAGTCATGATACATATACATATCATGACTAGTATATATATCATTGATGTAAGTTATGGTATGTATATGTATTGTGACTGCTATAAATCATGGTATGTATAGGTATCGTAACTGTTATCACAGTCATGATACACATTGTGACTAATATATATATGACATTCGACTGTATTTCCTTCATAGCTGATCTCAGCATGAATATATATATTTATGATATGAGCATATATATATATATGCTTAACTTGGTCCCCTTCCAACAACATTGGGTTCCCGTGGAGAAGATACAAGTTAAGGGTTGAGTCCCATAACAAAGCCAATCGGAATACCTTCGAACACGGTCTGTCGAAGAATGGAACTCTTTGGAAAAAATGTAAATAATACTACACAATCAAACTTAAAAATGCATGAGTATGAATTTGGGGTGCATTATCCAAAGTGTAAGTTTCTAACTAGTGGCGGACTGTGTCTTAACAAAACATTTAACCGCACAATGAACAATAGTCACAACAAATACATAGAAGTCTAGTAGAACCCGCAAATGTAAAGTATGGGTTTCTATAATAACAGGGACTGCATATAGTTTCAAAACACCAGTGCTCATTTAAGCAAACTATTCCATAGAAACAATAGATTCCAAGTGGAGATGCATTAGGAACCTTATTGTCGTTCACTGAGATGTAATAGAAGTTCCTTTTCATTCATTATTTGTTTTGAACAAGATTGATACACACTATGTTGAAAGTTAGATGCTTGGTATCAGTTAACAGATTATGAGTTTTGAGTTTTCTTGCAACAGTCTAGGTTCTTTTCATAATATGACCATCCCATGAAAATCCAAGGGCCCTGGCTTCATGGGATGTGTTATTCTAACCTGTATAATAGCCTACTAACTCTTGAAATGCAGAAACAATGCAGCATTGATTGACTATTACAGAACAGTGAGGGTTTTGTTACATCTCAGTTATGGAATGGTTATGTTAGCAAGGGAACGATGATAGTTGGTTATGAGGCTAATTCTTTTAACACTGAGGGAATGATGATAGTTGGTTGGAATGGTTATGTTAGGAAGTTATGGGATGGTTATGTTCCCTATTTACTTTGAACTTGTTGTTTACTTTGAACTCGGTCTTCATTTTGCCTTGAATTTGTACTTTGATAATCTTGATGTTGAATTTTCCTTCTCACTTGAAGTCCTCGAGCTTGAAATCTTGAGCTTAACTTCACCATCATTTCCTCACCTTCCTAGCTTCTCCTAGCTTCTCCTCCAATTCACTTTGCAAAACAAAGGAGAAAAAAGCATTAAGTTTCATAAAATTGACAAGTATAACAAAATGAAGAAATCTGGAAGCTTTCATGACAATTGGATCAACATCAAAATGAAATGGATTTTCCCAAACATTTCTTTAAGTTTAAGACCCAATTCCTTCATTTTCTTGCAGATGTCAAATTCCAATTTCATCGATAAATTAATTTTGATCTTGCAACCTGACGTGGATCTTGTTAAAAATTTTGGGAAATAAACTGGTTTTTCGATGCATGACATGTCCAGATTTCCTTCAATTTTCCCCAATTATATTGAACACCATATTGGAAGCTCATTTGTCTACTATATTTGTACACCCACCTATTTTCTTATGCTATTCCATCTTTCACAAAATATGTAAAGGGCATCTTTACATTATTTGTACACTTTTTCTTAGTTGATTTGATGGTGTATTTATTTTGCCTAAGAACTAAGAACCTGTTATTATCCTTCCACTTACCATTTCATTGTAATATGCGCACAAAGGAGGTAGAAGCTTATTTATTTATGATTCAATCCTTGATAGGATAGGTTCTAATAAATTTATGATCCTTACAAATTGAAAGGATTACAAATTTAATTGTTGTTATAATAGTCTACTTCTGAATGTGTAATTGATTGTTGCATTAGTACATTTGACATCATTTTTCTACGAAAATTATCGACCATTAATGAAAATGGTTTAGGTTGGTCGGGGTATAGAAGGAAAAAAAATTTATGCCATAAAATGGCCATATGCAAAAGGAATTAACTCCAAAGGCTTTGTAACCTAGAAAACCCCAAATTTGGTGCCCTCTAACCCTGGTTTTTAGGGCTTCTTCAAAGTCCTGACACAACTCACTTCTGCAACCAATTGGTGATTGAATCACCTTCCAATCAACATAATAAACTATTCCAAAACATAAAATAGATACCTTATGTGGACAGATTGTCCACTGTTACACTCGAGCCATCATTTTCACTGGTTTCTTTCACCGTTCTTGACTGTGATCACTTCTAACTCACTTGGATCTGCATATGCATGGTTAGCTTTATATAATACAAGTTAATAATTTTCATTCCATGAATTAGGCCTTATATTATTCATGGAATGACTTCCATTTATCTAAAACTCTACTGCAATAACAATTAAAAGATAACCATTGTTCTACACCAGCGCAACAGCAAGTTCAAAGTAAATTGAAACTCATCAAATAGCAAGTCAATTTGGTTAAAAAGACTCTGTCAACACATATATAATTCAAACAAGTTAATATAGTTTCAAATAGTCATCGAATTGCATAGAACAATAAATTTTTATTGTCTTTTCGTTCACCAAAACATACACCAATCTGTTCTCACTATTTTGTAACAGAGACTCCCTATGACCATTCATAACATAACCATTCCAACTAACCGGGAACATAACCATCCCATAACTTCCTAACATAACCATTCCAACCAACTATCATCATTCCCTCAGTGTTACATCTCAGTGAACGACAATAAGGTTCCTAATGCATCTCCACTTGGAATCTATTGTTCCTAATGTACCTTGAAACATATGAATCATTCCTGTTTGTGCATCCTCATTGTCTGTCTCATATTCATGTGTAGTTGATTTAAACAATAGATAAATTTACCACCACACATCAAACATAAGGTGCATTTGATTGAAACATTGGTCATTATCCCTATAATGACTTTCCCAGAATGACAACATTTTGGTGAGTTAATTTGTTCATGTAGAAGTATGAATGGATTGGCCGAATCAATGGATTGGAATGGATATGGGCAGAGTATAGAAGAGTTTAGAATGATGTTAGAGTTTCTTGTGGATGAGAAGGCAAAGCCATAGTGCTTAGGGGAATAGTGTGATGACTATCCCATATCCATTCCACATGAATATGAGACAGACAATGAGTATGCCTTGATAAAATTGTTTGTGAATTCCTTAAAAGAAATTGCCAAAGAATGGTACAAAAATATCCTAGATAGTAGTACTATTTCTTCATATTCATATTTCTTCATATTTCTTCTAAATAGTGTGATGAATGTCCCAACTAGAGAATCACAACTTTATATTATAGGTTCTTCATGGCACTATAAAGGTCTCGGTGCAATCCAAAACCAGTTCTTATTCATATTTTTCTGATAGAGAATCATAGGTATGCATGTATAGTTTTTTTAGACAGTAAAAATTGACATTCAAATAAAAAGATATATTGATTTGATGAGTATTTGGCAAGCTGATTTTTGACTTACACTTGGATTTGGATTTGGTTTTGGTTAAAAGAATTAGCCAGTAACTTGGCATTTAAAAAAAATACTAAAAAAAATTTGATTTAAAGCTATTTTCTCTTTCTTTTCCATTGTATTCTTTATTTAAAGTGCTCAATATGTTTGACAATACTACACATGAATATGAGACAGACAATGAGTATGCCTTGATAAAATTGTTTGTGAATTCCTTAAAAGAAAGTGCCAAAGAATGGTACAAAAATATCCTAGACAGTAGTACTATTTCTTCGTATTCATATTTCTTCATATTTCTTCTAAATAGTGTGATGACTATCCCAACTAGAGAATCAAAACTTTATATTATAGGTTCTTCATGGCACCTTTCAACTTGTCCAATTATGCAAACTGCCTTGCCTGGGGCAGCTATATCTAGCTGTGAGATTTTCATATCATATTTCTCTCAATAAGAATAGTTGTGGCATAGGATCCTTCAACTGTTTGTGGACCCTTTGTCTATCTAGGAGATTTTTGTACCTTGGAACATATGAATCATTCATGTTTGTGCATCATCATTGTCTGTCTCATATTCATGTGTAGTTGATTTAAACAATAGATTCGTCATTACAATGAGAAAGTTACCACCACATGTCAAACATAAGGTGCATTTGATTGAAAGATTGGTCACTGTTTACAAGACAAAGGGTCCACAAACAGTTGAAGGATCCTATGCCACAACTATTCAGCTTACTGAGAGAAATATGAGGGATTATCTAGTTGGGATAGTTATCACACTATTCCCCTAAGCACTATGGTTTTTCCTTCTCATCCACAAGAAACTCTAACATCATTCTAAACTCTTCTATACTCTACCCATATCCATTCCAATCCATTGATCCAATCCATTCATACTTTTCTCATTGACCTTTCCATCATCCATCATTACCAAACTTCTCATTTTCTAGTACTGTCCTTTGCATAATGCTACCTTGGATGAATGTCCTTTAGTGGATTGTCCCCTTATCCTCCATACTGTTAGTGAGTCATGCTATTGAGCCTCTAAAATATTTCATGTACTTCTTGCAAAAACTTGACTTGTTGTCTACTCTCCTTTGATCTCCCATCAAGAACTACTACATGCTCATTGTTGTTTGGCATGACTGTCATGGGATGATTGTCCTCATTGTGATGTTTCTTGTGGCTATACTTGGATTGTTGGTTGTCTTCAGCCATCTTCAAAATTTTACCTTCACGGTTAACTAAAAATCCTTTGAGATCAACATTCTTTTGACGCCAAATTGTTTAACATTGACTATTATACCTATTAGTTCATCATTCCCTTGGCCTAGTTTGCTTTGTTCAACTCCAACAACATTTGTGATTGTCACATGACCATTTAGATTGTCTACCATTTTAGCCTTTTAAATTCTTCATAGGACTGACTGTTCTATGGTTTTACTTTTCTGTTTCTATATGGCAACCATTATCAACATGCCAACCAATGTTTTCAAAGGCCGTTCTTGTCTTGCTTGTAAGATTTTATAGACTGTTTCTACACAACCTTAATGTTTGGACTTACAATTGTCCAATATTTTCTTAAGTAAGACTGTCACTTCAACATGAAGGCTGTCATAATTTTGTTTTAGCACTATCCACTGATATTTATGGGACTTGAATTTCCATCTATTGGACTATCATTTTTGTTCACCATCCTTTTATAGACTGAATTTCTCAAAAATAATGACAAATGCCAAGGCAAAAAGGTAGTAAATAATATAAGCTCCTCAAGCATGAGTTGGATGATGTGGATACATTAGTTCTTATATCTACATAATCCACATCATCCAACTCATGCTTGTGGACCAAGATTGGATGTAGATCGTATTTACTGTCTCATAATGACTTACTAGGATATATACCAATCTTACTATTATGAGACAGTAAATAATATAAGCTCCTCAAGCATGAGTTGGATGATGTGAATACATTAGTTCTTATATCTACATAATCCACATCATCCAACTCATGCTTGAGGAGCTTATATAATAATCAACTGATTAATGTTTTTGGTTTTGATGTAGTCCTCTCCAACTCATGCTTGAGGAGCTTATATAATAATCAACTGATTAATGATTTGAGGGATGTTTTAATTGCCTGTTCTAATCACTGATTTGAGGAACATTGACAATGACTATGAATAAAGACTGTATTCTTATTGTTTTGAAATTTTATGAAGGGTTTTATGTAATCTTAGGTTGGAATCAAATCCATTGTTTGATTATGGGAAGAAGCACTATTGTAAACCAATAGAGAACTACCAGGGACAATGAACTCCACACTTGGAGACTTGAAATATCTGGTAATCAGTGAATGTTGACATTACATATAACGTGGAAAACAATGTAGTCAACCTTATTGAGAAACCTAAACCTATTCCAAAACCTAGGCTTGCAAGGTTAAAATGACCTTTTTTTCATCCCTCCTTGAATAGACCCTTACCGTCTTGCACTTGTGCAATGATAGGACACCAATGTTTCTAATTAAGGTTGGCAAGATGATTATGCCTATCCTTAAAAAAGACTGTCAAATTATTCTGCTTTCAAATCAATTACCTATCGACGTATCCCTTGCGAGGGAGAGAAGCCAAACACATAAAGAACATGCACATAAACACGACAACTGAAAAAATTAAATGGAATACACCAAGAAGTACCAAATGATGAATGCTCAATTGTTGTAATGGAAAAATAATATCAGAACCATCCATTTATAGTCCTAATGATTTTGGAAATTATTGACAAAGAGTGTTTCTTTTTTTTATTATAGTATAAATGATTTTTCTATAGTCGTAATGATTTTTCTTATTTCTTGTCTTTTGTCCCTTTTTTATTTCCTATGTCTGTGCTTCGTGACATGATTTTGTCACCTTCTTTTGATGGTATATTTCATTCACTCTATGTGGAATACTATTTTGTTCACTATTTTATTTTAGCTTCATATTTCTTTCATTTTTCATATACACACAGACTACACATGCTGATAAAAAAATGAGCTATTTGATTTAGGTTTACTTTTCATTATTGTAAATGGTTAATATTTCTAATGGTACTCCTTGGTGTATTTGGACTGTAAAAATAATCATATAAAAATAATAAATGTAGTAACGATGGTGCGGTGCATTATTGATATAGGTTCGATGACTCTTGTCAATGTGCCAAACTGTCAATGTGGTGGTGGGAAGTGTGTGTTGAAGACTTCACGAACATTGAACAATCCTGGATGACAATTTTGGTGCTGCCCTAATCGAAAAAAGGTTGCTAATGTGTATATATTTAAAGTTTCTAATGTACATACTATCCATTATAATATAAGAACTAATGTAGACCGAGTATCATAGGGAAATAATGGTTGTGGATACTTTAGTTGGGTCGATGACAACTCATCTGCATCTATCCGCCCATCTCCACTTATCTGCGATGAAGGATTTGAGTGCAAAACGTGTCAGGCTAGGGCAAATTTTGAAATTATATTTTTACAATGCCTTCTCTGTATTGTAATCGCATATCTAATTTGTTGCGACCATATGTAGAGATGAACTCGGGAATTAGTTAGTTTAGTATTTTCATATTGTAACTAATATTTTAATAATTCTTCATGTTTATGGCTCATGGGAGCCCCAATCTACTATCAATCACATGATTTAACATATAGTGTTTTCTTGGTTGTTCCATTTGTTCCTTGACCTTGACTATGGATTGACTATCTCTTTTGCATGTTTTCAAGAGTTTTCCCACTAATACAAACATAAATAATGCATTGAACGTAATCTACGGACATTGCGTGGTATGAAGTCTCACTAAAGTTTGAGTGCAGCATGGTATCAAGTCTCACTAAAGAAGAGTACTGTAGAGAGTAGGCCTACCGTACCAAGGAAGTTTGACAAGAACAAGGAATATGGCTTAAACAGAATGGGAAGACGTCTTTCTAGCCTAGGCTTGGATCCTTTGACAATTAGCTTGATAATAAATGAAGCAAATGAGAGCTGAGAAATTAGCTTCCCAATAAAAATCTTGTAAATGAACTGTGTGTACCCCAATTCCTATGCCTTCTGCATATACCTAAATGATATATTTGAAACAACAAGGGTAAATTTAGCCTTACCCTTGTTGTTTCAAATATATCATTTGGGTACGCACAGAGGGCACATTAATTGGGGTACATATAGTTCATTTATGGGATTTTTCTTGGATAGATAATTGCTCATCTGTCATCTACAATTATTATTAAGCTAATTGCCGAAGGATCTAGGCTCAGGCTAGAAAGATGTCTTCCCAAACACATAAAAAACATACACATAAACACGAAAATTGAGAAACATAAATTGACACTGCGGGATCCAAAGACCATAGATAAGGAATAAATTGAGAGAGCGGAGAAGGGCCATAATGACCAAAATAATATAGGACGAACCTCAAGTTAAATGAGGCAACTGTAAATATTTTAATAAAATTCTATTAAAATGTTTGCAGTTGCCTCATTTAACTTGAGGTTTGTCCTCTATTATTTTTGTCGTTATGGTCCTCCTCCGCTCTCAAAATTTATTCATTATCTATGGTCTTGGGATCCCGCATTGTCAACTTGGAACCAAAGGAGCAGAAGTTGATCTTCATCATCTGGGTATACCACTCAATTATGTTGTCTCTAAAAAAATGTGATCATGATGCCTACAATTATGTTTCTCAGTTGTTGTGTCCCAGGACCCCTTATGACCCTTTACAACCTCTAAGAATATATCTGAGAGGTCTTAAAATGTCGTAAAGGGTCATAAGAGGCTCCTAGGAGGGGCCAGATGAGCTTCCACCTTCACGTGGTTGGCCCTATTAAGTAGAGAATGTTAATTAAACTATTCTTGAAACATAATTGTAGGCATCATGGTCACATCGGGGATGAAACTATTCCAAGTTGACACTGTGGGATGGAGAACAACTTGGAACCGGAGGTGCAGAAGTTGCTCTCCATCGTCTGGGTATACCACTCAATTACATTGTCTCCAAAAAAATGTGACCATGATGCCTACAATTATGTTTCTCAGAGAATGTTAAACTATTCTCAAAATAAAGAGAAGCTGGCAACAACCAACAGAACGAGTGTGGACACCTGAAGATAAATATCAAATAGGGGAAAAGAACCTACAACAACAGAGGCAATAGCTGTAGATACAGATGAGGATATCACAAAAATCCCTAATTTAGTGTTTCAGAGAACAAACGATGGACTGTGAATTAGGCATTTCTATGATATCATCATCTAAATCTATTATTTACATTGGAATGCAGCCTACGGATATTGGTATTGCACCGATCAAGCACGATGGAGGCATCGATTCTAATGTGAATTGTAGTACTCAAGGTATACATTTTCTATTCAAATTTTGATTAATGAATATTTAATACAAGAAAACATATTCAATTGTTTAAGGTGGATTAGTTGTGATGATGAGACGTGCCATTTAGATGTTAACTGTGATAGTCTCTTGGTTTCAGACAATGCAGAAGGAGAAGCCTAGTTCAATATGCAATCTCACAGAATATGCACGGATATCAGGTGGAGTTGAAAAATACAATAGGGTTGCATTTTTTTATAGAGGTCTTTAATTGCGTATTTTAAGTTATAGACCATCGCGAAAATGTAAACGTGTTGTGTTTTTTCAACTCCACCTATTGTCTGTGCATATTCTGCTTATGTTGCACATGCATTCTCGATTCAGAGTGGGGAAAAATCTTATTTTTGATGCGAGGGAGAGAAGCCAAACACAAAGAACATGCAAATAAACATGACAGCTACAAAACATAAATGTAGGTATCACAATAGCTGAGAAACATAAATGTAGGCATCATGATCCCAATTGTTTGGAGACACAACATAATTGAATGCTATACCTAGAAAATGCAACACAACCACTACTCCTACAGTTCTAAGTTGACACTGTGGATCCAAAAACCATATATAGATTTCTTATCTTTGGTTTTTGGATCCCGCAGTGTCAACTTAGAACTACAGGAGTAGTGGTTGTGTTGCATCATATGGGTATACCACTCAATTATGTTATGTTTCCAAAACATTGTGACCATGATGCCTACATTTATGTTTCTCATCTATTGTGTCCTAGGACCCCTTATGACCCTTTACGACCATTTACGACCTCTAAAAATACATCTTAGAGGTCTTAAAATATCGTAAAGGATCATAAGTGTGTGCTAAAATATTGTCACACTTCTATGAATCCTTACATGCAAGAAAATTCAAGAATGAGCCCTCACAAATCGATCCATAGCTCTCTATGCATGGAGTTGCAAGATTTGTAAAATTGCTCTCAGCTAGAGCTATAAACTCATGACCTTGCTAGTCAACCACACAATGAGAGATTCCAAATTAATGCAATGCTATGCAAATCTATATGAGAATGCAAATTAATCTTATGAGAATGAAGATGCAATTAAGCTTTAAAAATAGAAATGAAAGAGTTACAAACCCTCTAATTAAACTATGTGAGATTAATCTAAAACATGAAAGGAAATGATACCATGATGATGCAACTATGATGCAAGCTAGGATGTGATGTAGATGCAAGATGAATGCCAATGATGCTCCAAATCTTCAAAACTTGATGCAAGAATATCTCCAAAAGCTTCAATGACTTAGAAAACCTGTAGCATAATAATTCAAGTATGTATTGTGTGTGCAAATGAGGAAGAGAGCTCTTCTTTTATAGGAAGTGAAAAATAATGGACCACGGAGATTAAGAGGCAAAGGACTTAATCAACGATGGAGAAAAAAAGAAGCTTGATCCTTGTGCACAAATATCCTCCAATAAGAAAATTAGAAGTATTTACTTTATGTTGAGCATTTAATTTATGTCCATATGAGGCAAAAGTACTTTTCTTTTATTTTTTATTTTATTTTTCTTTATAAATAAAAATTAAATGCTTTATTTATGCAACAAGGATAAGAAGAAAAGTGAGGATTTTTTATTTAAATAAAAGGGGAGGAAATTTCTTTTAATTAAATAAAGGCTTAAGATAAAGTGATTTTATTATTTAATTAAAAGAGATTTTTAATTAATTAAAAGAGAGCATGTTCTCTTAATTAAATAAGATTTTTATTTTTATTTCTTTTAAATTAAATAAGGCTCAAACCTTAAGAAATATTGAATTGATTCTGATTTGATCAAGGAAATTGATATAATTGATAAATGTTGATTTTTGAAAATATTGATTCAGGGATTTGATAAATTGCTAAATGGGGGCCCAAAGTCTAGGCAACCATTTTAGGGTGCATACATTTGCCCCTCTTTGACTAATGTGTGATCATTTTGGGAACACATGCAGTCAAAGAAGAATTGAAATGTGAGATTGATTTGGGATCACAAAACAATCCAGATGTGTGTTCAACGGATGGGAACACATCGGGACAAGCATAAACAACAGCTAAAAGATAAGACCAACACCGTCGCTGCTAGGTGCAAATCAAGCCTTAGACAAAACTATCGCTGTCGCTGCTAGGCAATAATCAAGTCTAAAAAATAGGAGATAAAAATTGAAAGACAAAATCAGCACCGTCGTTGCTAGGTGATAATCAAGTCTAAAAATAAGAATCTCAAGCTGAGCTGAATGATAAAGCTGAATCAAAGATTAAAGCTGATAGGTACTGCCCCCTCGGAATCGAAATCGAAATCAAGTAGAGGAGAACAGCAAACTGATAAACTTGATCAAGTCACAATAAATCATAATCGAAGGATGGAGCATGATAGGATAACCATCAAATAGTAAAGATATGCCCCAGGTTGACTAGGTTTGACTGGGAAAGATATAGGATAAAGATTAAGTCAAACCTCAGAGAGAAGAAGCGAAAGGGGTGAATAAAAAACTAGAAGTTTGAAAGACATGGAAAGGAAGAAATTCCACCAAAGATCAAAGAATTATGCTTCAAATGGTCATTCAACGCGACTCGGATTTCAATTTCAAGTCTGAAATGGATAGAAAATGATGTGATATGAAAGGCTAAAAATGAAAGATATGATCAAGAAGAATCAAAAAATGAGCATAGTTGACCAACTAGTCCGTAGATGATAAAAATGAGAGCTCTCTCCATATGCAAGATGCAAAAACTAAACTAACATGAACCTAGGAATGCAAGCTACTATGAAAGTGGTTGACTTGCAAGGTCACAACGCTTATAGACATCTAATTATCATCATTGAGAATTATTGGTAGCATCATAAGATCATACAATGCACACTAGCATAACTATGTGGATATGAATATGATCTTTATCAGATAGAAATGTAGAAATCTCACCTAGGCATCAAAGACATAAAGGTCAAGATGACTAATGTAGTGAGATTACCTAAATTTTGATATGGCAAGATTATGCTTGTATCAAGACACATGAAAGTTAGGATAACTAGAAGCATGCACTCGCAAAACAGTCAAGGATAATACCTTGTCAATCCATAGTGTCAAGTAAGACCAGCATAAATGCTCATGACAGTTAGGATAAAAAAAATATACCCACAAGTAGATAAAGAAATAAAATATGTTCTCATTCCCTTAGTCTTCTAGCTATGCATCATCGAAAAATTCTCAAGGAGAGACCACTCATCAAAGAAATTCTCATAGACAGCACACAAAGAAAAGTAAAGTCAACATATCTCAACGAGTTAATTGTTTAAGTTCGTGTGTGTTGGTCATAGAGTTAAACTTTGGTTATCACATCTGCAAATGAGAAATATAGCATCATACTTAGACTATTGGGTAAGACATCTGATAAGTGTTAAGAAACACTGGACGCAAGGGTAGTGTTGAAAAACACTGTTTGGGGTGGTGTTGAAAAACACCTGTTGTGAAATGCCCCAAGAGACAAACGCACCTAAAGGACCAATGCTAACAGTTATGCCCCCTAGACAAAGATAAAGACCAATTCCAGACCAAGTCAAATAAGGTAAAGGCATGATGAAAAGTGGCTAAGTGTCGAGGACGCATGCTAACAAATAGGAGTGCAAAGGCCTCAAGTAGCGCCTGTTTCCAAGTTTTCACCACTTGAATTTTATTGTAATTTTTTTATTTTTATTTTTTTGTATTTTTGCTACCAAGGCGTCTGTTTCCAAGTTTTCACCATGGCACATTTTTATTTATTTTTTTAAATTTTTGAATTTTTTTAATTTTTTTATATTTTTTCAGGACTTTTTATGCTTTTTAGAATTTTTTCAACATCATATATGAATTTTTTTGGAATTTTTTCAAGATCAATAAAATATATACAAAGGATGCCCCCAAACAGAATGGGCATCAGACTTTCAAGCAAGATCACATCGTGCAGTCCCAATGTCAAGCAAGGTGAGGGACAAGATGGATGAGCAAGCTGGTGGAGGAAAGGAGAATGAAGGCAAATGGAGGGAAGAAATCCTCAAGGTCAAACTCCTCAAGAGTACCCAAGCTAGAGAAAAATTATCATGCAAAGCACATTTGGATAAGCAATGAAAGGATAGCATAGGATAAGTCACAAAAGCGCACTGCAAAAGAAGCAAGGGATGCAGTCCAAAGGAGTAGACATGTCAAGAGGCTTCATAGCATCGTATTTTACTTTTTTTATTAGATCAAGACCAAAGAGGAAAATGATAGCGAAAGACTAGAATGAATGGAGGAAAATAAATATGAAGGCTAAAAAGGAATGGAATGAAAGCAAGATCATCGTAAGATAGCTCACAAGATAGCCAAATGTTCGTGTATAGTTCAACATTGTCAAGATCAAAGATGGAATGGAATGGATGAAACATGTAGAAGAACTACGCATGATGCCTGATTACTAGGTTTTCATCATGGTACTTATCCATGGCGCCACAAGGGAGTGTTTTTCACCATAGGATGAATTTATTTCTCTTTACTTTTGCTACCAAGGCGCCTGTTTCCAAGTTTCCACCATGGCACATTTTCAATTTTTTTTATTTTTTTCTTTATAAATTTTTGAATTTTTTAAATTTTTTGAATTGTTTTTTGAAGAAGGCAAGCTTTTCAGAGAATGCTCCTTGAAAGGATAAATCATTGATATACCAAGGATTCAAAATGATATGCTCAAAGATGCTGATAGGGAAAGGAAGATGGAAGAGAAAAATGGAGGATAAGATTTTATATAAAATGAGTGAGGTTGGAAGATAGGAGGAATAGGAAAATGAAGAAAAAGAATAGAAGGTAGAAGGATAATGAATGGAAGGATTGTGAAAGGGTAGATGAAAAGGAAGACAAGATCAACATCAACAAACACCTTGAAAGGTGGTGAGAGGGTGGATGAAATGTGAATGAAGGAATACGAGAAGGAATATGTAAAATATTTAGTAGAGGTTGCAGTTCAGGCGCATGGAATGGAAGAATGTTTTTGGAAGAAGATGAAGTGGAAGCCTTTGGAAGCTTGAATGTCAACTTCACTTTTTGTTCAATATGAGACTCTTTCAAGAGAGACTTTGGAATCCATATAGCCTTAGGCTTTTCATTTCCTTTTGATGTTTTAGAGAGAATATCTTGAATGATGGATTTTGGAACCCATATTTATCTTGTAGTTTTCTTCTTAGATATCTCTTTTGACTTTATATTTCTATGTCGATTAGAGGAGACATGGTGATCTTCTTTTTTTGATGGATTCTTGTATTGCTTCTTTTTCTTGTATTGAACATTCAAATTACTTCCAAAAGACTTGGGACTTGTGGAAGAAGAAGAAAAATACAACTGGTTTAGATGGGTGGGTGGATGAAAAAGATTCAAGGGTATGCATCTATGTTGATCTTGAGGAAGGATAGGAGATGGAGGGACGTAAGGACCCAAGATGGATGATGAATTAGGAGAATTAGGAGGGGAAAGTGAAGGGACATAAGGACCCAAGATGGAAGGAAGAAATGAAGCCCTTAGTATTGGTGGAGGAGGTCCAAGGATGGACGTGAAAGACATAAAAGGATAATCAATAAGTTCATCAACATCTATATGACAACCAAGGACATCAGCATCTTTAGAGTGAGCATTAAAATTTTCAACAGGATCATGCACATCTTGAATAGGAGCAACTTCGTTGATAGGATCATTCAAAGCTTGCAAAGATTTATGAAGAGAAGAAAGTGGAAGCGAACATGGAGTGGTAGAACAAGAAGATGGAAGGCTTTGATCTTGACAAGGATCTTTGGATAGCATAAGCGTATCAACTTTCTTTTGATTTTCAATAGGCTTTACATCAGAAGTAACAACACCATTTTTAATAACCTTAATGGAAGTATCATCTTTGGAAAGCACAAGTGTGGTAAGGTTATTTTGATTATCAATAAGCTCAATAGTGTAAGTAGTAGCTTGATCTTGCTTACGAGATGGTGGAATGAATGCGGAAGAGCATAAAGGATCAAAAGAACCATGAAACGAATGAGAGATATTATGAACAAAATTGGATGACATGGAGGGTTCTTGATCTTGATTCTTTTCTTTATCATTTTTAGAGTCCTCTTGACATGGAGACACTCCTAAGGACAAGGAAGCATGTCGGAATTATATGGAAGACTTTGGAAGAGATGGTGAAGGACTAGCTGAAGTAGGCATTATAGTAAACGAAGGCTTAAGATTTTTCAGTTTAGCATCATTAAAAGTATTTGTAGCAAAGTGAAGGTTAGCTTGAGTTTCTTTAAGAGGTAGCCCTTGAGGATAACTATAGGAAACTGCATGAAAAGTCTTAGGATCTTTGTTGGATGAAGGATTTGTGATAGATTTGGAAGACTCGAAAGCTTTAGGAAATGTACGAGTATTGGAAGAAGTAGGGGATGGAAGGGAACCATCACAAGACAAAGGTTCAACATTAACATGATCTTGCTTGAGAGTGTCATCTTTATTTTCAGCATGAATGTTCTTAGAAGAAGGATTCTTATAATATTTACGTTTCAAATCAGCACGATGCATTTTATATTCCTCAATAGTAGTAGCTGGATTATAATCAAAGTATTGTTCACAAACTCATCAGAGTTTCTTTCAAAATCTGAATCATACGGATCACCATCACGATCTTTCCAATATGAGGACCCATTTCCAGTAAGCACAAGGACACGACTAGGAGGACTCTTAGGAATAGAGGTGTCATAGGTATCACTACATTGTCCATCATCATAGTCATCATAGTCATCATAGGTGGGTGCGTCACTCTTCATGGAAGAGGTATCATAAGGACTATCACGTTGCTCTTTATGGTATGTCTTCTGAAGAGAAGTAAGACTCTTGGGAAGAATAGAAGAAGAATGAGATCATGAAGAAGAGGAAATTAAAGACTTAGTGGAAGAAGAAGACTTGGATAATGAGAAATTTGAATGATGTTTAGAAGAGTCATGATAAGATTTGGAAGATGAAGAATGTGAATAGTGTTTAGAAGAATCATGATAAGACTTAGAAGATGAAGAATGAGAATGATGTCTAGAAGAGTCATGATAAGACTTGGAAGGTGAAGAAGAATGAGAAGATTTATATGATGAAGAATATTTGAAAGAAGATCATGATATGATCATGTTTATGATTCTAGCAAAGACATCTGATTTAATCATCTTTTCTTTTATTTTTGCTATAAATTCATCACTCATGAGAATTTTGGAAGAACAACACTTTTCAAATATGTCAATGAGCTCAAGATCATCTATTCTTAATAAAGGTTCCAAAACTAGATAGTCAAGATTCATGGTTATAGAAGAGGAGGAATCAAGCATGGAAGAAATGAATAGATGAATAGAAGAAGGTAGACTAGATAGTAAGAGGAAAAGAATCAAGAAGAAGAAGAAAAATTTCTCATGGGAATAGAAGACTTCAGAAGAACATGGGAAATGAGGAAGAAAGAAGAAGACTAAGAGTCATCTTGTGTAATTGATACCATAACGTTCATTGAGATGTTGAGCAACATGACAACATTTAAGATCTAAGATCTGGACTGATCAAGGAAGACCAAGTTTCTAAGGAGAACCCACTACAGCAGGATAGAACTCAGTTTCAGTATTTCAATTAGATTTTTTAAAGGATTTCGCAATGATGATCAAGCACATAGAAAAACAACCAGAGAGTTCAAGCAAATAGTCTTCAAACAATGAGCAAGGGATAAAGCAACCTTGCACATGAATAGAGATAGTGACTTAGTATGCTACTCCTTAAAGATTCTACTTGTGTATGTTCTTGAAAATATTTTAGCAGGCACATAAAACACAACAACACCTTAACAAGTTGTCTACAAGGATATACATGGCTTTCTAAAAGGAGTCCTCGATATACACAAGGTACGTGAGGGCCAAATCTGTAGATGAGAAGAATCCAAAATCACACAGCCGGGGGGAGACGGTAACCCAAATCTCCTCCTTCACTTCTCAAAGGTATAAAGTTCTTTGAGGCTTAGCCAAGAGTGATATCAAACTCAATTCCCAAGAGAGGTGTCTTTGGATTCACCACCCGCTATTTATACTCCATCGGAACACGAGAGTTAAGGTCGTCCCTTGAGGTGGTGTGTCCCCAAGCAGGCCTTCTAGAAATAAAAATTAAGTAATTCACTATCAAAAGTATTTAGAGCACTAAAGGTGGAACACTTAACTCTTCAAATAAATGTGAAGTGAGTCCAAAAGTGGAATATTTAACCCTTTAAAATGATGTGAAGCGAGTCCAAAAGTGGAACATTTAACCCTTCAAGAGAATGTGAAGTGAGTCCAAAAAAGTAGAACACTTAACCCTTCACACAAACTCAAAGTAAGTCCAAAAGTGGAACATTTAACTCTTCACACCAACTCAAAGTGAGTCCAAAAGTGGAACATTTAACTCCTCACATTAACTCAAAGTGAGTCCACACTTTAGAAAACAAGTGAGTTCCAAAAAGCACAAAAGGGTTGCCTAGTGGAGCAATTAACGCTTCTTTCCTATAGACCCCTCCCCTTTAATGTGGCGCTGATCTTGTAACCATGGGGTGGAAATGAGGGGCCAGCAGATTAGCGAGTCCAATAACCCAAGATAGCAATCTAGATCAATCACAAGTAATCTAAAGTTGCTTATCAATACTACTCACAAATGACAAAAGGTTGAATCAATGGAATATTTAACTTTCCAAGCAAACATAGAGTGAGTCCACAAAGTGGTGCATTTAACTCCCTATATAAACAAGGAATGAATCCATGCCCTCAATCACTCAATGAGATATTTGATATTGGAACCAAGAATTACTTAAGGTTTAAACACAAGCATTCACTTACACAAACTTGTATGAAATCAAATCTATATTCATTCATTTTCCATTAAGAGCATCAATTGAAATGTGTTCTATGAAAGCATGTGAACACTCAAGCCAAACATATGAGAGGTTCAATTTTAATTTCAAAATCCAAATGTTGTAGAGATGGAACAAAGTACCTCAAGTCCAACGCTTTATTTTAAATATTTTTCATGAAAGCAAGAGCATCTTCAAATGAACAAGACAAGAAAACAAGCAAATAAGATATGCAATGTATATCCAACTTATGCAAACCCTAAGGTGGTTAGATTTGAAAATCAATTGTTAAGAGCAATGATAACCAGCAAATAATCCAAATGATAACTCATATCATGCAATGAACAATGAAAAATAAGTGCATACCCATCACAAAATTTTATTTTTTTTGCATTTGACCTAGTCAACAAGCTCTGATTTTTACCATATGAATTCAGACCCTAAACCCAAAATAAAAAAAAAAGACCTCTATCAAAAAATAAAGAGCTTTCCAAAAATGTAAAAATTTTTAAAAAATCTCTTCATTTGTGCCCTAGAGACCCATTTTAGCAAAAAAGACTAGTTTTTATAAATTGACCAAATGAGCTATGATATGATTTCTAAATTAAAAACATAGTGAATGGACCCCCTATAGAATTATAAGACCTTTTCAGAAATGTAAAATTTTTTGAAAAATACGCTGATTTGCACCAAAAATTAATTTTTATGAACAATCAAGAAAAAATTATAAAAAATACAAATCACCTCCAAAAATTCTAAAAAAATTTTTGGAGCTTCTCTGATATGTCGCCTACCTACAAAAAAAAATTTAGGCCAAAATACCAAGCATTTTGGGATATATGATCAAATCTTTTAAATCTAGGGTTTTTCATCTTCAAACAAATCTGCACAAGGGTTAGCTCCAAAAATAATCAAAATCAGCATGTAAAAAGTGGGTTGCCCCATGGTGGGTGCCAAAAATGTGTGCTAAAATATTGTCACACTTCTATGAATCCTTACATGCAAGAAAACTCAAGAATGAGCCCTCACAAATCGATCCATAGCTCTTTATGCATGGAGTTGCAAGATTTGTAAAATTGCTCTCAGCTAGAGCTATAAACTCATGACCTTGCTAGTCAACCACACAATGAGAGATTCCAAATGAATGCAATGCTATGAAAATCTATATGAGAATGCAAATTAATCTTATGAAAATGAAGATGCAATTAAGCTTTGAAAATAAAAATGAAAGAGTTACAAACCCTCTAATTAAACTATGTGAGATTAATCTAAAACATGAAAGGAAATGATACCATGATGATGCAACTATGATGCAAGCTAGAATGTGATGTAGATGCAAGATGAATGCCAATGATGCTCCAAATCTTCAAAACTTGATGCAAGAATATCTCCAAAAGCTTCAATGACTTAGAAAACCTGTAGCATAATAATTCAAGTATGTATTGTGTGTGCAAATGAGGAAGAGAGCTCTTCTTTTATAGGAAGTGAAAAACAATGGACCATGGAGATTAAGAGGCAAAAGACTTAATCAACGATGGAGAAAAAAAGAAACTTGATCCTTGTGCACAAATATCCTCTAATAAGAAAATTAGAAGCATTTACTTTATGTTGAGCATTTAATTTATGTCCATGTGAGGCAAAAGTACTTTTCTTTTATTTTTTATTTTATTTTTCTTTATAAATAAAAATTAAATGCTTTATTTGTGCAACAAGGATAAGAAGAAAAGTGGAGATTTTTTTATTTAAATAAAAGGGGAGGAAATTCCTTTTAATTAAATAAAGGCTTAGGATAAAGTGATTTTATTATTTAATTAAAAGAGATTTTTAATTAATTAAAAGAGAGCATGTTCTCTTAATTAAATAAGATTTTTATTTTTATTTCTTTTAAATCAAATAAGGCTCAAACTTTAGGAAATATTGAATTGATTATGATTTGATCAAGAAAATTGATATAATTGATAAATGTTGATTTTTGAAAATATTGATTCAGGGATTTGATAAATTGCTAAATGGGGGCCCAAAGTTTAGGCGACCATTTTAGGGTGCATACAATAAGAGGCTCCTAGGAGGGACCAGATGAGCTTCCACCTTCACATGGTTGGCCCTGTTAAGTAGAGAATGTTAATTAAACTATTCTCGAAACATAATTGTAGGCATCATGGTCACATGTTTTTGGAGACAACATAATTGAGTTGTATACCTACACGGAGAGCAATTTCTGCACCTCTGATTCCAATTTGACACTACGGGATGGATAACAACTTGGATCCGGAGGTGCAGAAGTTGCTCTCGATCGTTTGGGTATACCACTCAATTACATTATCTCCAAAAAAATGTGACCATGATGCCTACAATTATGTTTCTCAGAGAATGTTAAACTATTCTCGAAACAAAGAGAAGCTCAAAGAGAAGCTGGCAACAACCAACAGAATGAGTGTTTATGACCGTTTACGACCTCTAAGAATACATCTTAGAGGTCTTAGCTCAATAATTTATATCTGAATACCAATTTATATCTGCGTATCAAACTCAGAAAAGCACACAAATCTGTAGGTAAATGAAGCTTTCTAATTGTGCTAAATAGAAGACATCTATAATATTCTTTTGAGGAAACACATCTATGCTATTCTTTTGAATGATATCACTATTGACACTTTTGAGGAAACAAAAGGCTGAGGTAGGCATCCTATTCAGCTTAAGCTATGTAATTAATAAACATTTTTTTAAATAAAAAAATTAGTATTGGTCGAACTTTCCACCATTTCACAGCACTCAATTCGACCAGAATGTTGTGCATTCAACGATAATTTTTACAAACATTGGTGTATAATTCGACCAATCGTATGGTTGAAATTGTGATGACATCACCAATTAAATTGACGGCAATGCTTCCAGTTCCAAGGGATTGTTGCGGTCGATAATTCGACCAGTATTAAAGTCGCAATTTTGACTATTAATCAACATGTAGAAAATGTGATGAAAAAAGATCGACGACATTTTTAGTCTTTTATTCGACCAATTGTTGTAGAAAATTCAACTAATTCTCGTCAAAATTTAAGGTAAAATTTACTAGTGAATGCTAAGGGAAAAAATGTATGTTACATTGTTGAAGAGAATGACACTGATACTGACACAGATGATGATGTTGAAGTAGTATTTGTTGCGATGAAGGATGATTCTGAGGAAGAATAAATGTATGTAGAGACATAACTCATTTCTAAAGTTAATAAAAATGATACATGGATCGTTGATAGTGGTTGTACACATCACATGACTGGTGATGAAGAAAAGTTTGATCATCTTGAGCAATATAATGGAGGTTCTATAAAAATGGGTAATGATACACCATGTGTGGTTAGAGGAAAAAGATCTTTACTAATAAATATTAAAATCAAATATGATAATGCTTACTGGGTAGAAGGACTAAATCACAATTTGCTAAGTGTGGCACAGCTTAACAACTCAGGTCACTGAGTAGCTTTTGAGAGTAAGAAGGTAAAGATATTTGATGATGGAGGAAAACTTGTTGGAATAGGAGCACAATCCAAAGGTAACTTGTTTTATCTTGACAATGTTGAGTCTTCTTGTTTACTAATGAAAAATGAGGATGCATGGTTATGGCATAAAAGGTTATATCATGTAAATTTTGATAACCTGATTAAGATCAGTAGAAAGAAAAAGGTTAGAGGTCTGCCTAGCCTAGCAAAGCCTGATCATGTTATGTGTCATGAATGTCAAAAAAGAAAAATGACAAAATCTAGTTTTAAGAGTAAGGACTATTCAACAAAGAGAATCTTGGAGTTAGTTCACACCGACCTATGTGGTCCCATGAGAACTCGGAGCTACTATGGAGATAGATATTTCATTCTGTTTGTTAATGATTACACTAGATTGATGACTGTAATGTTTTTAAAAGAGAAATCTGAGGCATTTACAATTTTTAAATGGTACAAAGCAATAGTAGAAAAAAAAACCAGGAAAGAACTAAAATTCTTGAGATCTGATAGAGGTGGTGAGTTTATTTCAGATGAATTCACTAACTATTGTAATGAGCATGACATAAAAAGATATGTTTTTGCTCTGAGAACACCTCAACAGAATGGGATTGCTGAAAGGAGAAATAGATCAATTGTTGATTGTGTGAGGACACTAATGATAGAAAAGAACATTTCTCAAACATACTAGAGAGAGGCAGTTAGCACAACTATATATGTTCTGAACCGAGTACAATTAAAGAAAGACACAAACAAAACACCGTACAAGTTATGGCTTGGTCACAAACCGACTGTAACTTCAAAATTTTTGGTAGCAAATATTTTATTCTAAAAGATGATAGGAATAGGAAATTTAATTTAAAAGGGGATGAGGGAATATTTCTTGGATATTCTACTAAAAGAAAATCTTACAAGTGTCTGAATAAGGTTACTAATAAGATGATTGAAAGTGTTAATGTCAGAGTTGATGAATTTGATGATAAAAATGGTGAAGAAAGAACTAAAGAGCCGAAAGACTATGATAGATTCACTTATATTGAACATCTAGAGTACCTACCAAAGCCACAGGCTGAGTCAACCGAGCATCAGGAAAAGAACACCGAGGAACAACAAAGGGAAATCGAGGATCAGGAAGAAGCTATCGAGAAAGGAAATGAACCTAAATAGGATGAACAAAAAAGAACAGATCAAGTAATGGCAAGATTTGTCAAAAGACATCATCTTGAGAACCAAATCATTGAAGACAAGCAAGTTGGCATGCAGACAAGAAGTAAGTTAAGACAAGGTACATGCTTAGTTTGTGAATTTAAATCAAAAAATGTTAAGGTTGCATTGGAGAATGATGAATGGATAAATGCAATGAATGAAGAGATAGAAAAAATTGAGAAAAAAAAGACATGGACTTTAGTACCTAGACCAAAAGATAAGAATGTTATTGTTACTAAATGGATTTTCAGAAATAAGCTGAATGATAATGGAGAGGTTACAAGGAACAAAGCTAGACTTGTTTGAAAGGGATATGCACAGGAGGAAGGTGTATCATCTTAAAATAGAAGCACTTCCATGTTAAGAGCATTTATCCCTCCGAGTAAGTGGTTTGGGTTCATGTTAAGTGCCTTGATTAGGTCTTTGTGTGTATTTGGCTTTCTCCCCACTTTCCACTTCTTCTCCGCACTTGATTTCTTCATTTTAGGTGAAATTAGGGTTAAGGTCTTAAGGACTTTCCTGATTTTCCCTCTTCCATGCTCTATTTTCTAGGTAGGGTTTAGAAATGAGACCTCCTAGTCCTTCATCACATCAAACAAAAGATTTTCTATCTGTTCCTGACACTGGGTCCTGTTTGGATATCAATTTCTAAGTTTCTGGCATCTCCTGGAACCTTTGCTGCAAATCCTGACAAAGTTAGGGTTTGAGTTCAAAATCAACCTCGACCCTGACTAGGTCAGGGTCGACCTTGACCTTGACCTCTTCTTGCCAGGATTTCAAATTGTCATCTGTCGACAGTTTGACTTTCGGGATAATTATTTCTCCGCCTCCAGGTCGGCTATTTCAGGCTTTGAAATGGTAAATCATTTAATTGTATTTAATCAAGGTATATTTTCTAAAGGTGAGGACCTAATTGAGATTTAATTCTTCAAGGTGGCCCATCTAGAGGAGTGTGCCCTAGATCACTATAAAAGGAGGCTTTCCTCTCTCATTTTCACATCAAGTTTTCATATCGCATCTCATCGACACTCAAGCAATTTCATGTGCAAGCTCTCAAGTTCAAGCAAGTCTTCAAGCATTCAAGTGTTCAAGCATTCATCCATCAAGGAGATCCATTGTTAGCTATTGAAGAATTCAATCTCTTTGGAGCCCCCTTGAGGATTCATCCTCCTCCATTCATTCAAACCTTCTTATATGCAAAGATCAAATCAAGATTGGTGTTGAAGATCAAAATACCATTGATTGGAGACATCCTACATTCATTGAATCATTCTTACTTGTGGATTTGAGGATTCAAATCCTTTACAAGGACTTCAACATAAGCGAAGTGATTTGTTTCAATTACTTTGTTTATGCACAATATATTTCAATTCAATTTCAAGGTTAATTCCTAAATTGGGGTTTGACCAAGGCAAACCCCCCATACAACCAAAAACCCCCATTTTCTTGCAGGTACTGGTGTGAAATCTCAGATCTGAGAGCGAATTCAGATACCCTTTTCAGCAATCTTTTAGGATCTACGAACAAAATCAGAATCGAACTTCAAATAAATAATGTGGTCTTTGACCTTTTAAAAGGTCAAAGTCAACCTGTGTGAATTTGGAGAAAAAAAATTTGGGTTTTGTCCGCCTCGACATTTCCAATCCATAACAAGTGACAAAATCTTCAGAAAGTTCATATAGAAGCCGGAATTCAGCATTTTCTAGATTTGCCCTAATTCAAAGTTAGTATTTGCACTTCAATTATTTCAATTTCAAGTATAACACATTTTCTACCTAGGGGAAACATCAGATTTGTTCTTTCTTCCATATTAACCATAAATTGATTCGATTGTGTATTAACCTCTAGGTTGATCAAATCGGATCTCCTTGTGAGGAATTTGGGTTTGAGAATAGATCTCATATTTCCCCCCTTAAAATAAATGAATGATGTTGAATACATTTTAACCTCATTCAGAAGGTATAGAAGGAGTCTGCATGTTACTTGCATATGTTGCACATAAGAAGTTTAAAGTCTATCAAATAGATGTTAAGTCTACTATTCTAAATGGGATACTAGAAAAGGAGGTCCACATAGAACAACCAAAAAGGTTTGTTGATCCAAATTAGAAAGACATGGTATGTAGACTACACGAAGTTTTATATGGTTTAAAGCAAGCACCTAGAGCCTGGTATGAAAGGCTGGATACTTATCTTTTAAGTATTGGTTTTGTAAGAACTAGTGAAAACAACAATTTGTATATGAAAGGAGAGTCTGATGACACTATTTTGATTGCTGAAATATTTATGGATATAATTTTTGGAGGACAAGATCATATCTGTAAATCATTTACTGATGAGATGAGAAAAGAATTTGAAATGTCTATGTTTGGAGAGATTAAGTTATTTCTAGGCTTGCAGGTTATTTAGCAGAATGATAAAATTTTCATCACACAATCTATTAGAAATAGGAAATACTGAGAGGGGGGGTGAATCAGTATTTCACAAACTTTTACTTTTTCCCACTTATGGATATAACAGATTACTTTAAAGCATAAGAAACTAAATAGCATACATAACAATAAATGTAAAGAACTTATAACACATGATATGTTGTCGAGGAAACCCTAGCCAAGGGAAAACCTCAGTGGGGATGGTACCCACAAAGATCCACTAATCAAAAGATATCTTGTTAAGGATGTTGACCCTATTAGGAGCCTATTACAATCATATAGTGTATCAGTCCTGGTTAAGGGACTATAGGCCTTGTTAGAAGCCTCAACCATGTTAGGAGTTGTAGATACAAAACCTGATTACCAGATGAGCTCACTGCCCAAACAAGTAATACAAATTTTTACTGATTACAATATGGTACTGCTTACAACTTCGCATCAACAACTTTCGCTACTATCACCATATACAACTATCACAAGTTAAATTTCAAGTATGTTCGGTACATTACAATATTTATACAAGATACAAACATAATATCTTTCTCTAGTCAGCTTGCATATCTTTATCCAAGAGTAAACATCTAGGATGTCAGCTCTTTATAATATTAAGTCATTATTTTGACAAGCAAAATAATCCCTTAATTTATTTACTAGTTCTGCCTTCAAAACTACTATGTCGGCTTAACTTTGTCATCGGTAAAATAGTCATAACTTTGTCTGTACTGTCCGTACTCTTTTGCACATTGAGATGGGGTATCCTTAGACACCATAGAGTCTAAGTTCAATTGCAAAAACTCTAATCATGCTCCAGTGAACGTCACCAAAACAAACTGTATCGGGTGCTCTGTCAAAAACACTATTTCATGCTTAGACAATTTCAGTCTGTGATCTTCCATACTTACTTCCAACTTATGTGATCTTCATAGGGAACATATGTTGCTATAATGACAACATCCATATACATACCTCAGCCAAATTTCCAACAATCTCCCCCTTTGTCATTGGTGGCAACATATGAGAAAATTGGCTAAGTGTACAAGTCAAAATCTCAAAAAAATTATCAAAATTGTGGCCATAGTATAAAATAAGTATACTATCCTTATATCTCCTCAAAATATACACATAATCTATAATACTTCATAATAATCCATAGAACTCCCCCTATGAGTATCCTTTCTTATCATATATAGACAATTTTCTAAGTATCTCTCCCCCTTTGACAACAATGACAAAATAAAGGGTGGAAAGGGATATACAAAATTGTGTCAAAACTTTTACCTTACTGTCTTATTGCAAAGCCGGTAGGATTGCAAGACAATCTGAAAAATCTATCTTCCAAGCCTCAAAATCTTTCTCCCATGCCTTCTTAATTGATTCTGCTACATTGAGTAAAGCACTCAATCTATATGCTGCAATCTGACAAGCTTGAAGAGATTCAAAGTTGAACTTCTGAAATGATGTCTTAGCAGTAAGACATTCTTCTAGCTGCTCTTCTATTATAGTCAACTTGATTGAGACATGCTCTCTCAAGATGTTTATCTTGGTAATTTTCATGTTCTTCTCATCATTTAAAGTCCTTATCTCATCACATAATTTTCTGATCTTTTTCTCAACTGCACTAATCTTTATGTTTGTGCTAGCCATTGAGTTTGTCTCTGCTACAATTTCATCTTGCTTCTCTTTTAGCTTCTTCTCTTCCTCAATTATTATATTTTTAGATTTTGTACACTGAATGTACAAACACTTTCTAGTCTCAAGATGTTTCCTTAAGTTCTTAATGTGTTTGTCAAGGCTGTCAATGTCATTTTTGATATTCTAACTTATATTCTGCAACATCTCAGCTTCATAAGCTACCTGAGCCTTAACCTTAGCAATATCAGAAAAATTAGTGAACTCAACATCAAAAGAATTTATTACCATCTTTTCTCTTTCAAGTGGGTATGAATCAAAGACTTTTGTAGATATAACACTTTGTAGCTTCTCAGTCAAATCTTTCAAGCTACCTTCCAAGTTCTTAACTTTCTTGGTCTTTCCAATAATTTTGTTCAAAGAAGTGATCAACTCTAATTGATCATCGTCATCAACCTCCTTGCTCAAATCTTCAATCAATGTTCCTATTCCTTTTTCCTTTCCAGTATTAGGAGTAAGACTGATGTCTTCTTGTGGTTCAATAGGTGTATGGGCCTCTATTTCCATTTGATCTTTTGTTTGTGTAGTCTCTGTTTCAATACTCTTTTCTTGCTCTCCCAAAGCCAAATTGTCAACAATGTTATCCAAACTATTGAGTACCATATCATCTAAATCTAAAGTAACTTTTGTTCCTTCAATGTCCATAGATTTTGTGCCAATGTTTATAGAAGAAGAGGGAATATCTTCAACTTCAACTACTTATACTGCTGCCTCTTCCTGTTTTGAACTCTGTTTCTCTACTGGTTCTGCAACTGATTGATCTTTGCTATCTTTTCTTGCTACCAAGTCTGCTAGCACTTTCACAACTGCTTGTTCAGTTTCAGTCTTCACTTGTTCATACTGACCTCCCATTATTTGTAAGTTCTTGTTTTGGTTCTTAATAGGGTTTCAAGTGGCTTGAGGATCTGTTTAAGGTGGTCATCATCTCTTATGTCATAGAACTATCTTATCACATTCTCTCTCATTTTAGTATCTTCTTCTTATGCTCTCATCTTTCTTCTCACAAGTCTATTGTACAAATCTTCTAGTATCTTTCCATGAATAGTATCAAATTTCTTGTTTGTCAAAATCATATGTGTAACCATTGCATTCTCTACATTTAATCTATCAGAGGAACCATATAAATCATAGTATTTGTTCATTTTGGTAAAGTCTCCATGTTGCATTATATCTTCATTAACTCTTTCTATCCTTGATTTCCATGATTTCTTCTTCATTGTTACTTCATCATCTTTAATCTTTGCAACTCTTCTAGGTACTGGTGGAACAATTATTTTTTGTCTTTTACCCGGTCCTAAAGCACTTGCCTTCAATCTTTTGCTTGGTGCTAAAAAAGAGGTTTCTCTGTCTAATTAATTTCTTGCTCCTTCTCAAGTTCTTCAACCTTTACCTTAACTTGAATGGGTTCTTAAGGGTCTGCACTTGATGCCAAAGGTGGGACTAATAGTATCTCACTTTGCCTTATTGCTTCTGCAGTCTTTCTTGCAATATCAAATTCCTGCTCACTCAAACCTATTTCTTTTAGAATTTTCTTTATTGTAGTATCCACTCTCTTCTTTGATTATTTCTCTTCCTTAAGTGTCTTTGCTGAATCAAATTTTTCATCATATGTTCCAAATCTATTGCTATGAGCATCTAATTTACTTGTCAACAATCTACTAACATATCCTTCTATTTCAACTTCAGAGATTTCATAGCCAAGAGGGTCTATGAATTCATGTCTAGGTTCTACTACCTCAATGTAAGTGAAATCAGTATCAACCATAAAACATATATCATCTTTGTATTTCTCAACTAGGGATGGAGGAATTCTTGATCTATTTACCACAATGTTCTGAAAAATTTTCAACACTAACTTTACACTGTCATTAACCTTCTCAATAAGATGTTTCATGTAAACTTTATTGATTCTTACCATAGTATTATCACCATCATTCCAATCAATAGTGTAAGGAAATCTTCTTAGCAAGTGGAAGAACATGTAAGTAACCAATGAGGAAAATCTAAAGTGAGTGTATTTAGCTTTCTTTATCTTTTCCAAATTCTCAAACAACTGTACTCTCAGAATTTCACACATGTCCACAGGCTTCTTCTCCACACACATCAAATAAGCAATGTGTACCATACCTACTGGCATATCATCTTCTCTAGAACTTCCACAAAATTTTGTCGTCAAAATCTTACACAGGTATCTTACATCATCTTGCTTAATCTTACTAATGACTATACCTCTGCCATTGTATACTAAACCGGTGTTATCAATCACAATCTTTCTCATGTTTTTCTCATTCAGTGGAATTGCACCAACTTTTGATAATCCAATCACATCATGAATTAGGTCTATAGTTATGTCTCTAACTCTGTCTTCTAACCAAAATTTACCATTATGTATTGTTAAAATGATAAAGAACAAAAGATGGAATTGCAAGAAATTATTTAACTCAAGAGCTAGGAGTAAGGAAAAATACCATGAATTAGCACAAGAACTAGGAGCATACACCACAAATAAGCAAGGAGGAGACAAGAATTTGAAAGGGGAAAGAAAAGAAAACCCCTTGTGAATTATGAATGAGGCATGAAAAGCCTAAAGAAAGAGAGAGAGAAATAATATGAGCAAGTCGCTCAATACAATATGATAGAACTACAAGAGGAGAGAAATGTGTAAAATTGGTGTCAAGTGTGTGGAGAAATATCTCTTTAAGTAGAGATAAGTGAAGGAGTTTTCATGTAACTCCCTATGTGAATGAGTGCCACATTCATACTTGTGTGTGAGACACATGTGAGATTCCTCTTAAGGAGGAATATCTATTTTCCTTATTAAAAGAATTACAAATATGACATGTCCTCCCACTTGAACTAGAGGATAAAATACATTAGGATACCTTGGTTTATCTTATTAAATACATAAATAACCAAGGAAAGCTTAAATTCTAACACCTCCCTTTAATCTTTACTTGGGGTAATTACATCAAGGGGTATCAAACCCAAATTATTACAATGAAATTCAAATTTCTCTCTAGAAAGAGGCTTTGTCAAAATATCAGCAACTTGATCTTCACCCTTGCAATAAATGAGGGCAACTTTCTTTTCTGCAATGTGTTATCTAATGAAGTGGTGGTGGAGAGAAATGTGCTTGGACTTGGCATGGTAAACTGGATTCTTTGCCAATGCTATTGCACTTTGATTGTCACAATATAATGTTGTAGGTTCTTGTTGAGGTAGACCCAAATCTTCAAGTATTCTTCTAAGCCATAAAGCCTCTTTAGAGGCATGAGTGCAACTTTTATATTCTACTTCAATAGAACATAGGGACACAGATTGTTCTTTTTTACTTTTTCAAGAGAAAAATAATATCCAAAAGTAGATTTCCCATCATTGGGGTCTCCACCTAGATTTGAATCAGTAAAACCTTTTAAAGAAAAATCAGAATTTGCATCATAAAACAATCCTAAGTTAATAGTACCTTTAATATAGCGTAATATTCTTTTAGCAATCTTGAAATGAGTTTGTTGGGGTTTTGACATGAATCTTGAAACTAAACCAACACTAAAAGATAAATCAGGTCTAGTGAGAGTTAAATAAATTAGACTACCTACAAGTTCTCTATAAGGAGTAGCATCAATAAAAGGAGATTCCATATCTACCATTAACTTAGTTCTTAAATCACATGGAATTGAAACAGGATTAGCATTATTCATATGAAATCTATCTAGAAGATCTTTAGCATATTTACTTTGAGATATAAAAATACCTTTAGAGGTTTGCCAAATTTGCATTCCTAAGAAATAATGTAACAATCCTAAATTTGTCATTTGAAATTTTTGGTTAAATTGAAATTTAATATCAAAAATTAAATGGTTAGAGTTGGAAGTAAGAATCAAATCATCAACATACAAAATGATAATAATAATGTCATCTTCACTATGCTTGATATATAAGTTAGGATCATTTTTACTTCTTTCAAAACTTTGAGAAATAAAGAAAGCATTAATTTTGGAATACCACTCTCTAGGAGATTATTTTAAACCATAAATAGACTTCTTTAGTTTGCAAACTAAATGTTCATTGCCTTGTTGAATAAAACCAAGAGGTTGAGACATATAGATTTCTTCATGCAGATCACCATTCAAAAAAGCACTTTTAACATCCATTTGGTGAATAGGCCAATTCATTTTAGCAGCTAAAGCAAGAACAACTTTAATGGTAGGCATTTTAGCAACAAGAGCAAATGTTTCATTATAGTCTATTCCTTCAATTTGAGAAAAACCACATGCAACTAATCTAGCCTTAAATTTACTAATTTCATTATTGGAGTTTAACTTAGTTTTATATAACCATTTACAAGAAACTAGATTCTTATCATGAGGTAAAGTAACTAAGTCCCAAGTATTATTAGAAATTAAAGAGTCATATTCTTCTTGCATAGCAGTTTGCCAATGAGGTTGATTTTTAGCTTGAGCAAAAGTTTGAGGATCATTAGAATTAGATAGAGAAGACATAAGAGCATAATTGCAGTAATTTATTCTTCTAGGTTTAAGTCCACCCATTCTAGCAATGTAATCATCACCTTCATTAAGTAAATCTTTAAACCATTTAGGATTTCTTCTAGAATTAACAGAAATATTACTAGGAGGAGTAAACATATTATTACCATCATCATCATCATCACTACTACTCCTAGCAAGAACAAAATCATTAGAAGGAGTATCATTACTATCTTTATGTTCATTATTATCCTATTTACTAGTATCATCATTAGTGTTAGGAGCTGAAACAAAAGGAACAAAAACTTTAGGAGCTGAAACAGAAGGTGCAAAAATAGAAATCTGAGGAATAGGGTTGAGAGAAGGAGGTTGGTCCTCCACAAGAACAATGTTGCTGTGAGTAAAATCAAAATCTAAAATTTGAGAGCAGTCATGGACACCATTTTCAACAATGCAGACATCTCTAGCTATTTGAACTTTATTAGTAAGAGGATCATAAACTCTATAACCTTTAGTATTTTCAGAATAGCCAACAAAAATATGAGGTGAGGATTTAGGATCTAACTTTTTCATTTTCTATTTAGGTGTGTGAACATAAGCAGTGGAACCAAAAGTACGTAAATGAGACAGATTGGGTTTTCTTCCTGACCAAACTTCTTCAAGAGTTTTATTGGGAAGGGATTTAGTAGGAGTTCTATTAAGAATATAGGTGGCACATGCCATGGCTTCAGCCCAAAATTTATAATCTATATTCCTAGCATGCAGAAAACATCTAGCCATTTCTACTATTGTTCTATGCTTACGTTCTGCCACACCATTCTGTTCTGGTGTATAACGAACAGTAAGCTCATGTTTGATACCAAAAGATCTTAAATAAGAATGGAAATCATGATTCACATATTTAGTACCATTATCAGTCCTAAGAATCTGAATTTTACAACCACTTTGTCTTTCTACAAAAACATGAAATTCAGCAAAAGTATCAAGGACTTGATCTTTACTATGAAGGAAATAAATCCAAGTTCTACGACAATAATCATCAACAAAAGTTGAATCATATTTAGAACCTGAAATAAAAGTATTTTCCATAGGACCTAAGAGATCACTATGAATCAAAACTAACTTATTATTAGCTCGCCAAGATGATCTATGAGGAAAAGATTCTCTATGCATTTTACCACTCATACATCCATTGCAATCCAATTTAGAAGTAGTAAACTTAGGTAGCCCTTATACCATAGTTTCCCTTTGCATTAACAAAATATAATCAAAATTTAAATGTCCTAGCCTCTCATGCCAAATATGAAAATCAACAGTAGTAAGTAAAGAATATCTAGGAGAGGAAAATTGATGAAATTTAAAGAGATTATCAACATCTAATTTAGCATTAGCAACTATCTGATCAGTGTTAGGATCAATGATACGATAATTCTTTTTATGAAACTCAACCTTATAATCCTGACATAATTGAGGAACAGAAATAAGGTTAGCTTTCAAATCAGGAACATAAAGTACATCATGTAATTTACCATTAGGAACAGAGACATTACCAGTTCCTTCAACTTGACAGCAATGATTATCAGCTAAAGAAACAGGAATATTCAGAGAATCAGGTTGCAAAGAATCAAAGACTTCCTTATGAGATGTAACATGTTGAGATGCACCACTATCAACAATCCATTCAAGTGGTTTAGAAGCATTAAAACTAACAATAAAAGAAGAACGAGATTGATTTCCATTAGGTTTGTTATGTGAGTAATTTTGAGAATTACGTTGATCATCTTTTTGTTTCTTAAAACAGTTATGAATTAAATGACCATCTTTACCACAATATGTGCAATAAGGCCTATTAGAATGATTATTATTATTATGATAGTTATTGGAATTATTATTATTATTAGATCTTTGATAATTGTGGTTATTATTTGAAGTATTAGTATTGTTTGGTCTTTGATGATTTTGATTATTGTTGGAATTGTTAGATCTTTGATGATTTTGATTGTTATTTGAATTATTATTATTAAATCTATTATTATTATGAGATTGAGAGACATAAGCATGTTCATGAGATTTTAGTATACCAAATTGAATTAATTTAGTTTCCTCTTGACGCAACATATTTTGAAAGATAACATAAGTTAATTGAATTGCTAAAGAAGGAATAGCTAACTGAGAATAGATATTTGTAATAAATTGTTGAAACTGCCTAGGTAAACATTTATGAATTATGATGTGAATTATCCTTAAATCAGATAAATTTACTTGTAACCCAGTTAATAAAACTTTAATGGAATCAAATTTAAGCAAAAAATTATCAACAGAATTAAAATCTGTATACTTGAGATCTTCAAGCTAGTCTTGAAGCTGGATTTTACAGGTCTCATCTGCACTGTCATAGGTGTTTTTCAGGATGTCCCAAGCCTGATGGGCTTCTGAATAAGAAGAAATTAGAACATACAATTTAGGACTTAAGGAGATTCCAATTAAACCAAGTGCTTCCTCATTTTTAGTCTACCAAGCATCTGTAGAAATTAAAGAGCAGCAATCACAATGAAAGAGATAACAAAAAAATAGAATACAAGATCAAATAAATGAAAATACTGAACAGAATAGAGGATACTCTTTTTTGCAAGAACAAAAACTTACAATTATTGCAGCATGCTTCTTGTATATAAATTACATTTTAGCAAGCAGCTTTATTCAAGCTTAACAAAAATAAACTAACCTTATCTTCTAATTAACAATCTACTGTGGAATCTGCCAATGTTGAGTGCTTGCAAAAACAACATTAATTCATTATTTTAAAGCAGTGTAAAATATAACTAATAGATTGTTGGAGGCAAGTCTAAAATAGAACTAATAGTTTGTTAGAGGTGATGATATCAGCATCATTATCCTTCATACTCCTCCCTGATGCTGAGAGGACTCACAATTTGATCTTTGAGAGCCACAAATTGATCTTTTGTAATAGCCTTCGTGAAGATATCCGCAATTTGATCCTTTGTGTTAACATACTTCAATTCAACCACTTTCTTCTGTACCAAATCTCTGATGAAGTGTTGTTTCAAATCAAAGTGTTTGGTCCTACTATGATGAACCGGGTTCTTGGCCAATTTAAGAGCACTTATGTTGTCACAAAAAATTATAGTAGGCTAAACTTGTACCTCTCCAATTTCTTCAAGAAGCTTTCTAAGTCATAAAGCTTGTGTGCCAGCTGAAGTGACTACAACATATTCTGCTTTTGTAGAAGAGAGAGCAACCATACTTTGCTTCTTTGAACTCCATGTGATTAAACCAGAGCCCAAAAAAAAACAATTACCAAATGTAGATTTTCGATAATCCAAACTACCTCCCCAATCGGAATCACTAAAGCCAACAAGCTCAAATTTTTTAGAAGAATAGTGAATTCCAAAATCAAGAGTGTTTTTCACATACCTCAAAATTCTCTTGGCTGCCTTCATATGTTCTTCTGATGGATTTGTCATATACCTTGAGACCAATGAAACTGAATAAGCAATATCAGGTCTTGTGTGAGTTAGAAACATCAAATTTCCAACAATGCTTCTGTATGATGTCTCATCAACAATTTCAGCACCATCATCTCTACACAATGTAACTCCATGAGCAATTGGAGTAGAAAGAGGTTTACAATAAGCCATATCAAATTTCTTTAGTATATCCTTTGCATACTTTGTTTGACAAACAAAAATTTTATTTTCATGTTGATAAACTTCCATTCCCAAAAAATACTTCATGAGACCCAAATCTTTCATCTCAAATTCATTCATCATAGCAACTTTGAATTCCTCTTTCATCTTAGAACAACTACCCATATATAACAAATCATCAACATACAAACTCATAATGATAATATCATTACCTTCTTGCTTGTAATAAAGGGTAGGTTCACTCTTACTTCTTTGAAAGCCATTCTGCTGAAAATATCCATCAATCCTTGCATACCATGCATGTGGTGCTTGCTTGAGGCCATACAAAGCCTTCTTTAGCTTATAGACATGATCTTCTTTGCCTTGAACTTCAAAACCTTGTGGTTGTCCCACATATACTTCTTCTTCTAAGTACCCATTCAAGAAGGCACTTTTCACATCCATGTGATGAATAGTCCATTTCTTTTGAGCTGCAAGAGAGATTAGCATTCTAATAGTTTCTTGTCTTGCTACAGGTGCAAAAATTTCTTCATAATCAATGCCATACCTTTGAGTGAAACCTTTAGCAACCAATCTTGCCTTGTATCCTTCTACACTACCATCACTATTATACTTGACCTTGTAGACCCATTTCGTGCCAATCTTCTTTTTCTCATGTGGAAGCTCTACAAGCTCCCAAGTCCCATTCCTATCAATGGAATTCATCTCTTCATTCATTTCTTGCATCCAAACCTCATTAGTACATGCATCTTCAAAACATGATGGCTCAAAATCAGCTTTAGCAAGTAATGCAAAATTTACTGTCTCGCCTATTAGATCCTCTTCATGTGCTTGAATTTGACACTTTTGATAAATATCACTTAATCTTCTTACCTTTCTTGTATTGTTTGGGCTTGAGGATGGACTTCCACTTGGAATTGATGAGGGGCTACTTGGTGGCCTTGGAGATCCTATAATAGATTCATTGGACTTGGAGATCCTATAATAGATTCATTAGCTGGCTGCTCATTATTATTATCAGCAATAATATCATCATCCAAAACTGATTTTAGCTTTTCAACATGGCATTTTTTATGACCATAAACTCCCCCTTCATCAAAAATCACATCTCTTGAAAAAACAAGCTTATTAGTAAGAGGATTATACAATCTATAAGCCTTGCTTTCCTCACTATAACCCACAAAAATGCATGATTCACTTTTAGCATCTAGTTTTTGCCTATTCTGATCAGGGATACGAACATAAGCCAAACAACCAAAAACTTTAAAATGATTTACATTAGGTCTTTTCTCATACCATGCTTCATATGGAGTCATCTTGTCTAAGGCACTTGTAGGACTCCTATTGAGAATATAGACTATTGTAGCAACTGAATCAGCCCAATAAGAATTGCTCAAACCCTTGGTTTGTAACATACTCCTTGCCATTTCTACCACAGTACGGTTCTTCCTTTCAGCCACACCATTCTGTTGAGGTGTGTATGAAGTTGTTAGTTGCCTCTTGATCCCATTTATCTCACAAAAATTTTGAAAATCTTTTGAGCAAAAATCTCCTCCACGATCTGTTCTCAAACATCTGATTGTGTTTCCTTTCTCATTCTCTACATGAGCTTTAAACCTCTTGAAAGTAGCAAGGGCTTCATCCTTAGTCTTCAAAAAATACATCCAACACATGCGTGAGTAATCATCAATAAAAGTAATGAAATATGATGACTTACCCAAACTTTGTGTTTGCATAGGACCACAAATATCTGAATGAATAAGCTATAGGGGGTGTTGAGCCCTCCATGCATTGCCTTTTGCACATCCTTCACAAATCTTGTTATGCTCTTCAACCTTAGGCAATCTGAGAACCAATGCATTGGATGTTAGAACCTTCAAACTATGAAAATTCAAATGGCCATATCTGAGATGCCACAACCAACTTTTATCCTCATATGCCATATTAACACGTTGGTTATCATTTTCACCAAACTTCAAGGGGAACATCCTATTCTTTTTCATAGGAACAACTATAATTACTTTATTGCCACGCTTCTTATCATAGATAGTACATTTCATATTCTCAAATACTACTCTATAATTCTTCTCACACAGTTTCCCAACACTCAATAAATTATGCTACAATTTGGGAGTATAATAAATATCCTGAACACTTTTTGTACCTTCCTTTGTCTGAACATCCATGGCTCCTTTGGCTGCAACCTATACTGTATTGTTATTTCCAAGAGTAATATTGGATTTATAGCCATCATCAAGCTTTGAAAAAATATCCTTGTTACTAGACATATGGTTAGAGCACCAAGAATCTAAATACCAAATATCATTCTTATTTTTTTTTGCTTTGTCATAACACAAGAATAAATTACCTGAGGGAGGATCCTCATCTTGTTGAGCATAATTTGCATTATTGTTACCTGATTTCAATCTACACTCTCTCTCAAAGTGTCCATATTGATTGCAATGGTAACATTGAATGTTTCTTTTATCAAATCTACCTCGGCCTCTTCCTCCTTGAGCACCTCCTCTTCCTCTAGTTCCTCTTGAAAAGTTTTGATTTTGACCCCTTCCTGAGCCTCTGTGGTTGTTATTGTTGCTGCTAGCACCATCATTCTTTGAAATTTGCAATTAGGAAGCAAAAGTCTTCTCATTAATGTTGGTAGAAGTGTCCCTTATTCTATCCTCATGTGAAATGAGAGATCCAACTAGCTCATCAAACTCCAAAGTGGCTAAATTTTTACTTTCTTCCATAATAATTGCTACAGTATTGCATTTTGGGGTTAGAGATCTTAATACCTTCTATATCACATGCTCTTGGCTCATAGGTTCACCCAAAGTGGCCATTTTATGAACCACATCCTTGACTCTTACACAAAAATCTCCCACATTCTCACTTTCCTTAATTTTCAAATTCTCATATTCTCTCTTCAAGGTTTGTAGTTTCACAACCTTGATCTGGTCATTGCCATGGTAAGCATCTTTTAGAGTCTTCCAGGCATCCTTTGTTGTCTATGCATCAGCAATTCTGAGAAACAAGCTCTTCTCAAGAGCCATTTGAATGTGAAATAGAGCCATTGCATTCTTCTTCTCAGCTTCCTTCTTCAATCTCCTCTCATTAGCTGTGAGATCATCCCAATTCTCAGGTTCTTCATATCCCGATTCAACGATCTCCCAAAAATATTTTCCTATCAAAAAGGTCTTCATCTTGATTGACCAATATTGATAATCAGCTCCATCAAATTCTGGAATTTGCAAATTATTTGCCATGCTAAAAGCTTCACAATCCTAAAGCTCTGATACCAAATGTAGAAATTAAAGAGCAGTAATCACAATGAAAGAGATAACAACAAAATAGAATACAAGATCAAATAAATGAAAATACTAAACAGAACAGAGGATACTCTATTTTGCAACAGCAAAAACTTACAATTATTGCAGCATGCTTCTTGTATATAAATTACATTTTAGCAAGTAGCTTTATTCAAGCTTAACAAAAATAAACTAACCTTATCTTCTAATTAGCAATCTATTGTGGAATCTACCAATGTTGAGTGCTTGTAAAAACAACATTAATTCCTTATTTTAAAGCAGTGTAAAATATAATTAATAGATTGCTGGAGGCAAGTCTAAAATAGAACTAATAGTTTGTTAGAGGCGACAATATCAGCATCATTATCCTTCAGCATCTTGGTCAACTTGAGAAGCAGTGGTTGCTGTTTTTGAACTAGCATTAGTGGCAATATATAAAATGTGTCTAAGTCTAAGTATGAAAGTCATGTGAATTTTCCATGCATGGTAGTTGGTACTGGTTAATTTAATTTCTGGCATTAGGGTAGTCATGCTGAAACAGGAATGTAACGAAAAGGACAGGGAAACTTGAAAAGAAAGAAACTTTAACAAACAAAAATAGAAAGAACAAGATTTAAACTAACTGAACTTGCGTGCAATAGCAAAAAGCTATATCAGCAGACTTGCAAGGAAAAGCAAAAAAAACTTTTTAAAAAAAATTAAGGCCTCCAAGAGCAAATAGATCCTGGTTAGTCTATTATGGATTAACAGATAACAATGAGATTTGCTTGCATACTAGAAAAGAGAAAAAGAAAACTATAGCAAGTAAAAAACTGAGGGAAAACTTAAAAGAACAAGTAAAACAGCAACACGAACCTGGAAAACAAGGGTTAGAACCTGAATACTAAAAAAAAAAAACTAATCTAAACCTGCAAAAAGATGTCAGAAAAAAAATATCCAGATTGATATAAGAGACTTGATTAAATGCTTATAATACTAGACCTGATGATTTGTGTAAAAGGAGCTAAAGCTTTTTTTTAAAAGAAATACAGCCAGAAAAAATAGAAGATATTAAGAGTCTATCTAAATGTTTGAGCAAAAAAAGGATATAGTCAGTGGATATGATAAAGAAAACTGACTGAGCTAGATGCAGAAAAGAAACTTCCTTATTTTTTGAAAAAAATAATCCACTTGAGCATAAAGAGCATCAACATGCAAGCTAAAAAAAAACCAAAGCCCATGCACAAGATGCTCCTTTATGTATGAAATGCAAACTAATAATCTTACTACAAAATTAAAAGTAAATGAAACAAAGATACTAATAATAACGAGAGTGCTCTCTAAAGTGATACCAATAACGCATATAGCAATGATTGGATGCTATAAAAGATCAGCACCTGCAAACAAATCGATAAACCTGCAAAAAATATGTTAGGAAGAGAGCTAAACAAGAAATGAATTACACAAACTTAACTCCAGCCAAGAATATGATCACCCGAACAAATAACCCAAAACAAACTCAACAAACTAAGAAACTTTTAAGACGGCAATTCACGTTAAACTAACCTTTGATGAATAAAAAAACAAATGAACTAAACTTATGATAACCGCGAAGATCGAAGATAAAAAATAGATAAAAAAGAGCGAATACTAAAAGAAACTATTAGTTCACGTCACTTCATGTTATATCATCACTTTTTTCTCTCTGGATTTTAAAAAGAATGCTGACAGGCTAAAAACAGACAAAGAAAGCAAGGAAAACCCGAAAATAGGAAACGGCAAACCAATAACAAACTTTAGCTTTATCGAAATAACATGCAAACCGATAAAGCTAATGAAGCAGCCTCATGCAAAAAGCTTATAACAAACAAGAATAAAAAATGAAAAAGAAACTCTCTAACATTCCTTCTTTCTTCTTTGGCGAGCCCTTTAATGAAGGCGAGCCAAAGAAAATCTCACCGCTCTTTCTTCTGGGTCAAAATCCGTGCTTTTTATAGCGGCACGGTGAGGAGGATTAAAGAAAATTGAAGTGATTGGATTGAGCAGTAAGGCTCTACAGTAATAGAAACAGAATAAAAAATAGAATGCACAAAGCGGAAACTTAAAAAAAGAAGAAAAAAGGTTTTTATGCCGATAAAATAAATCGATGACAATCTGAACAAAGGGAGGATTTTAAACTGATAAAAAACTGATTTAGAGTCCAAGCTTGCAGTAGTGTCCAAGAGATTTTGGAGTATCTACGAAGAAAAATGGAACCGAGCATAAACAGTTACAGAAAGCTACCAATCGAAACCAATAAGCAACCAATTTCACTATGAACAATCGAAACCAAAAAAACCTTATGCAAATAGAGATAGTTTTGCCTGTTATAAGGTAAATGAAATGTCTCAGATTATCAAATGAAGGAACAACATGCAAAATGATAACATGCAAGGGAGATTATGAAAAGGAAACACCGGATAAAACAGTGCAAATATGAATGCAAGCGATGGAGATCTTATTGAACAAAGATGCAGGTAACGTTAAGTCTTTTCAAATGTTGTTTTTATTTTCTCCAGGGAGCCTCTTCTGATGAATATACAGACAGAAAAATGAAAATAAAAAAGGATTACCAACGTTAGTATTATAAAACTTTGCAATGAACGCATGCAATACCAGAAAATGAAACCAGAATAAACGTTTGATGTAATTTATCAGAGATGCATGAAAGAAATGTAGATCTATACTGAAACCACTATAAAGAAACGGCTCTGAACAAAAAAAAATGCCTAATAAAATAAGAAAACCACTATATCATGAAAACACCTCTGACTAAAATAATGAAAAAAATGCCTCTGAAGAATATAAACCAGTGCTTGCAGAGACAAAGCAAAAAAAATGAATAGATACCCTGCATGCAAAAAAGGTTAGGAACATATAATGATTACAAAAAAATGCTATTCAGGGGCAATTCAAAATTAGAAACTGCTAAATTGCAAATTGATATTATAATACTTTAAACCTATTAATATTATAATAGAATAATAAAGGTTTTAAAGTAAAATAATATTATAGAATTATGAGAAGCTTTAAAAAATATAATAGTAAAACAAAATTTAATATTATAAATAAAAGTTATAATGATGAAACTAAATAAATTTGAATAAAGTTTTGTAGTGAAACCTGCACAAACAAGGTTAAATATAGATAATGAGATAACGAAATTAATAAAATAACCAACTATATAAACCAATTTTGGCGGTAAACCAGCCAAACCAAAAAAAAATTTTAAAATTATTACTTAAGTAGATTAGACAAAAAAATATCAGTAGAATCTCTCTCAAGAGTCTCCAATATGGAGTGCTCCAAAATATGGTAGCTTCTTCACCTGTACACTCAAAATGAGATTAAACCAACCTGCTCTTATACCATGTTAAAATGATAAAGAATAAAATATGGAATTGCAGGAAATTGTTTAACTCAAGAGCTAGGAGTAAGGAAAAATACCATGAATTAGCACAAGAACTAGGAGCATACACCACAAATAAGCAAGGAGGAGACAAGAATTTGAAAGGGGAAAGAAAAGAAAACCCCTTGTGAATTATGAATGAGGCATGAAAAACTTAAAGATAGAGCGAGAGAAAGAATATGAGTAAGTAGCTCAATACAATATGATAGAACTACAAGAGGACAGAAATTGTGTGAGAGAAATGTGTGAAATTGGTGTCAAGCGTGTGGAGAAATATCTCTTTAAGTAGAGATAAGTGAAGGAGTTTGCATGTAACTCCCTATGTGAATGAGTGCCACATTCATACTTGTGTGTGAGACACATGTGAGATTCCTCTTAAGGAGGAATATATATTTTCCTTATTAAAGGAATTACAAATATGACATGTCCTCCCACTTGGACTAAAAGACAAAATACATTAGGATACCTTGGTTTATCCTACTAAATACATAAATAACCAAGGAAAGATTAAATTCTAACATGTATCCTACTCAAAATGATCTTAGTACACTCCTCATCATCAAATTCATATTTCATAGAGTACTCAATGATTTCATTGTTTTCTAGATGTTCATAACCTTGTTTCACTGACATATCGTTGTTGTACAATTTCTGATATTCACCATTAAAATTATTCTCCCTTAGGGTTTCATATTTGCATCCAAGATATCCTTTCACATTCTCTAAATGAAGAACTCTGTCTGGTACGGATGATAAAGCTAAACTAGCATCTCTTTCTGAGGATTCAACTAGATCTTTCTTAGTTCTAGGTCTGTTCTTATCCTTAATGTTGTGAATCAATGACACATCCATGATTATATCTAATTACTTAAACTAATTCAAGATCTTAGTCAGATAAATACCTTAAATTCACAAAATTAGGGCTTTCGCTAGATCAGTGCTTCAAACTTCTGCAAATCGCTTCCAAACTTCTTTCTTCACTCTCCAAATCACTTCTAATCGCTTGATAATCACAATAACTTTGATTTCAATCTGACATCGCATTCAATTCTTTTGCTGCTAAAATGCCAAAAAGCTGATTCTGTAAACCTGCAACCATAAATCTTCTTGTGACCTCACAAAACACAATATTTCTTTTTGCGCACTTAACCATAACATTAGTATAACATAACAAACCTTCATCTAACTATGCAAAACTTAACTCATTCAAAATCTAATCCTACACTAATTCTAAGTTCCTAAACTACAGAAATTTACATAATTTAAGTGCTTAAAGAAGGGTTAGGTAAAGATTCATTCTAACCATCAGATACATTACCTTCCTGATTACCTTTAGTGCTGAATATACCTCCTTGATCTGTGCCTTTAACAAATTTTACTTCATCTTCATTGCTATAGCAACCTTTCTCTTTGTTTCCTGCATTTTCATTCCTTCTTGCATAGTTTCTAGGGTTAGAGTTATGATGATAACCTCCATTGTTCTTTCTGTAAAATCTCATTGTGTGTCCAATCTTGTTACATATCTGACAAAAGATTTGATTGGTTCCATATCTAGGTGTTTGCTGATTGATTTGTGTCCTACAATTTTTAGCAATATGTCCAATTTTGTTGCATCTGTAACATACTATTCCATTTCCTCTTTTCATGTCTTCAGTTGATCTCTGATCTGCATTGTTAGTATTTCTAGGCATTCTACTATTGTAATTATTCTCAATAACTTTAGATCTTCTACATTCAATAGCTCTATGTCCAAAACCATGACAATTATAACAATAACCATTAAGAGGTTCGAATTGTTTACCTGTACAATCTCTCTTCATATGACCAATAGTATTACAAGCAAAACATCTACCTTTGAATTCTCTTTGCATACCTTTGGATGGTTCATCTTGCTTTGGTGGTTCTTCTTTCTTCGGTGCATCTTCTTGCTTTAGTGATTCTTCTTGCTTAGGTGCATCTTCAGATTTGTTCTCATCTAACTTCTTTTCTTCACTGCTTTCACATACATTCAGATTTGGTTTCTTGCTTTCACTAATTATCTTCAATGTGTTAAATCCAAGACCAATTTTTTCATAGAATGGTTTTCCATAAGATACTTGTTCATTAATCTTTTCACTATTTGAATATAGCCTCTCAAGTTGTTGTTTAGATTGAGTCAATTCACCTTTCACAATCTTACAATTGTATTTTTCAAGTTCATCATACTACAATTTGACTTTATCAAATTCAGATGTTACCTTGCCAAGTTTAGATTTCAGATCTTCATTCTCATTCTTTAAACTTTCATTCTCAGATCTCAGATTATCATTTCCATCTTTCAAGCTAAGCTTCAAATTTGCTATCTTCAATTCACATTTAAGGATCACATTTTCTTTTTCTAAATCATCACAATCTTCAACAAGAATTTCAGATTCCTTCTCAGATTTTAGATCTTCTATCTTACCTTTCAATTTGTCAATAAGATTCTTTGCATCATCATACTTTCTTTTCAGAGTGTTTCTTTTATCAGTAAGCATATCAATTTGTTCAAGAGCTTCTTCAAGATTCTTCTGTAACTGATCCATATCCATAGAGATCTTACTCAAGCTGCTAGGCTTTCCTTGAATGTTCCTTCTCCGAGTAACTGTGCTCTAATACCAATTGTTAGAAATAGGAAATACTGAGAGGGGGTGGTGAATCAGTATTTCACAAACTTTTACTTTTGCCCACTTATGGATATAACAGATTACTTTAAAGCATAAGAAATTAAATAGCATACATAACAGTAAATGTAAAGAACTCATAACACATGATATGTTGTTGAGAAAACCCTGGCCAAGGGAAAACCCTGGTGGGGATGGTACCCACAAAGATCTACTAATCAAAAGATATCCTGTTAAGGATGTTGACCCTGTTAGGAGCCTATTACAATCATATAGTGTATCAGTCCTGGTTAAGGGACTATAGGCCTTGTTAGAAGCCTCAACCATGTTAGGAGTTGTAGATACAAAACTTGATTACCAGATGAGCTCACTGCCCAAACAAGTAATACAAATGTTTACTGATTACAATATGGTACTGCTTACAACTTCGCATCAACAACTTTCACTGCTATCACCATATACAACTATCACAAGTTACATTTCAAGTATGTTCGGTACATTACAATATTTATACAAGATACAAACATAATATCTTTCTCCAGTCGGCTTGCATATCTTTATCCAAGAGTAAACATCTAGGATGTCGGCTCTTTATAATATTAAGTCATTATTTTGACAAGCAAAATAATCTCTTAATTCATTTACTAGTTCTGCCTTCAAAACTGCTCTGTCGGCTTAACTCTGTCATCGGTAAAATAGTCATAACTTTGTCTGTACTGTCTGCACTCTTTTTCACACTAAGATGGGGTATCCTTAGACACCATAGAGTCTAAGTTCAACTGCGCAAACTTTGATCCTACTCCAGTGAACGTCACCAAAACAAACTGTATCGGGTGCTCTGTCAAAAACACTGTTTCATACTTAGACAATTTTAGTCTGCGATCTTCCATACTTACTTTCCAGCTTATGTGATCTTCATAGGGAACATATGTTACCATAATGACAACATCCATGTACATACCTCAGCTAAATTTCCAACACAATCCAAGTACATAAAGGAAGTATTGAGAACATTTGGCATGGAAGATGCTAAACCAGTTGGAACACCGATGATCACAGGCTGCAAACACCAATGATACCAAGTCTATCTATGATTGGTAAACTAATGTATGTAGTACACAGTAGGCCAGATATTGCACATGCAATGGGGATTGTTGCTAGATTTTCTACCAATCCAAAGGATTCACATATGGTTGCAGTAAAAAGAATCTTGAGATACCTGAAGAAAATAGAGCAATATGGATTATGGTATCCAAAGGAAGGAAAATTTGAACTAAGAGTCTACACTGACGCAGATTGCGCTGGAAATATAGATGACAGAAAGAGTACAACCGAAGGATCATTTTTCTTTGGTTAAATACTTGTTACTTGGACAAGTAAGAAACAACCTTGTATTTCTCAGTCTACTACCGAAGCAGAATATGTTGCTACTACTACAAATTGTTCAAACATTGCTTATATCAAACAAGTGTTGGAAGGGATGAATGAGGTAATCACTGAGCCGGTGATTATATATTGTGACAACACTTGTGCAATAAATATTATTTCTAAGAATCATGTAATGCACTCAAAGACCAAGCATATTTCTATTAAGTATCACTGCTTAAGAGAACAAGTACGAGAGAAGAAAGTCAAACTGGAATATGTTACATCAAAGAGCAACTTGCTGATATTTTTACCAAGCCTCTACCAAAGGATACTTTTGAATACTTGAGGACTAGACTTGGGGTCCGTCCCCTGTCTACCGGTCACTAATGTGATCTGGAGGTTGCATCAGCTTAATCTTATCAAAAGATCATTCATGTTGATTCAACATAGCTCACACTTTGGATTTGGATTATGTCTAAGGTTGTGAAAGATTTGAGGAACAAGTGGCATATCAGTATATCGAGATACATTGTATGCACCGAACAACAGTGAGTCACTTGGCTATTGCAGAGCTGTATGTTTTATGTTTTTCTTTGGCATTGTTGTCAAAGGGAGAGATAAACAATATGATGAACAGATCAAGATCACATCTATCTAGGGGAGAGATAATCTAAGAAAGTCAGGGAGAGTCTCTACCTCTAAATAACATACCATCCTAGATTATGAAGTCCAACCATTTGGTTCTATCTAGAGTAATAGGTTTTGTACAAGCTTTCCAAGCTTCACCAAAATCAAGATACTCGAGGTACAAACTCTTGAGTTCCTTGAACACAACAATCTCAATATGCATCTCTGATAGTAAAATTTGACTCCTACTAAGGGCATCTACAACCCTATTAGAATTCTCACTCTTGTGTTTCAAAACAAAGGTGTAACTCTGGAAAAAAATCAACCCATTTCAAATGCCTCTATTTCAACTTTCTTTGACTGTTCAAATATTGCAAAGCTTGATGATCAGTAAATAAAACAAACTCTTTTGGAAAAAGATAATGTCTCCACTTTCTCAATGCATGAACTATAGCATAGAAATCCTGATCATATAATATTTTCTCTTGGCATCATTCAACCTCTCAATGAAATAGGAAATGGGTTTACCTTCCTTACTCAAATCAATTGCAATAGCATTACCACTAGCAACACAGTCTACTTGAAACACCTTGTTAAAATCTGGAAGGGCAAAAATAGGTTGTTTTGTAACTTTTCTTTTCAATAATTCAAAACTCTTATTTTCTCTTATTGTCCACTTAAACTATTTTATATCTTCTTTCATTGTTTCAGTCAAGGGTCCACAAATACTACTGAAGTTTTTAATAATTTTTTTGTAAAAGCTAGCCAAACCATGAAAATATCTTACCTCATTAGCACTCCTTGGAGTAGGCCATTTGAGGATAGCTTTCACCTTTTCTGGGTCTATTTTTAGACCTTCTGCCAAAACTACAAATCCTAGATACACTAACTCTTTCAAAAAACTATACTTCTTCAAATTAATCAACTTCTCTTCCCTTAACCTCTCAAACACCCTATGAATATGCATTATATGTTCTTCCAACATCTTACTAAAGATCAAAATATCATCCAAATAAACAATGAAAAACTTACCCAGAAATTCTTTTAGTACTTCGTTCATGAGCCACATGAATGATCTTGGTGAATTGGTTAGCCCAAAAGGCATGACTAACCACTCATATAAGTCATCCTTTGTTTTGAAGTTTTTCTTCCATTCATCTCCCTCTCTGATCCTGATTTGGTGATATCCACTCTTTAGGTCTATATTTGTGAAATACACATCTCCACTCAAACAATCTATAATATCATCCATCCTTTGAAAGGGAAATTTGTACTTCATAATGATCTTATTGGTATCTTGAGAATCCATACACATCCTCCATTCACCATTTTCTTTGGTGCTAATAACACGGGTACAACACATGGACTCAAAGTCTCTTGGATTAATCCCTTCTGCAACAACTCATGTACTTGTATGGTAATTTCTCCACTCTCTATCAAAGTCATCCTATGGGTTGCCTTGTTTGGAAAACTAGCCCCTGGAATCAAGTCCATTTGATGAGTGATCTTTCCCACTGGTAGCAATCCATCAGGTACATTATCGGATACAATATCCTAAAACTCCTCCAACAAGTATGCAACTTCTGTAGGTATATCTTCTACTTCCTCTTTACCAAATTTTGGAATTAAAACAAAACACATATGCTCATGTCCCATACCTTCTAAGAACTTCCTTCCATCAACTAAACATATTCTGGCATTGCTACATACCTTTCCCCTTATTTTATTTAATGGCTCTAGCTTGTGTCAGACTCCATCCTTTGTCAAAGAATAAGTATTAGCATGACCATCATGTATAGTGCGCATGTCGAACTGCCAAGGCCTTCCTAGAAACATATGACATGCATCCTTGATGGTAATAACATTGGCATAATATGAAGAAGGATGACGGTCCAAAATGTGACCAACATATCTATAGGGTGTGTTATTATAATTGGCTTGGTTGTCACCCTTATTGTTGGAAGAACCTCCTTTTTCATGCTCAGGAAGTGGATCTTTGAAGGCCGTATGTGATTCATTCGAGACATGTCCGTCAACACTAATTTCACCGCTTTCAATTAAGTCTTGGATCACATTTTTAAGTCTTTGACATTCATTAGTTATATGTCCTTTTCCTCTGTGGAATTCACAATAATCATTTCCATTCCACCAAGAAGGCTTCACTCTAGGTTCATAATCCTTCGGTTCAGGAAGCGTGATGAGTTTCTTGGTGATTAACTTCCGTAATGCTGATTCGAGAGATTCCCCTAAAGGAGTAAAGTTTCTTTGAGGTGAGATAAAAGGCAATCTTGGTTTGGGTGAATCCTTAGTGGTATTTTGACTTGCTGACTGATTGTTGTATGTAGCTTGAGTAGCATTGGTTGTACTTGTGAGATTTAGAAGAGGTTTTGTTGGTTGGACATTACGATTATCAACAATTCCGTCATTGACAATGTTTTTATTTTTATTCCAATATTTCAATTTGTCATTGTTGGAATTGGAGTTATAAGTGTTGGAATTGGAATTTGAGGATCCAGCATTGTCTTTGGAATAAAGTTTTATCTCACCTTTTCGGACCATGGCTTCCTCAATTTTGATACCATTTTCTATGAGCTTATTGAAATTTGGTGGACATTGCAATTGCAACCTATAACTCATTTCCGGTGTAAGGTTATGCACAAAAATATCCATCTTTTCTTGTTCAGGAATCGTTCATGGATATTTAGAAAATAATTGACGCCATCTTTGCAAAAAAGTAAGGAAAGGTTCTCCATTCTTTTGATGCGCATTGCAAAGATCAAGCATAGTGACCTCATGTTTGATGTTATATGAATAATGAGTCACAAATTTGTCAAGAAGCTCATTGAAAGATTTGATGCCGGGGGGAAGTTTGGAGAACCATTCCATGGCTTGTCCTCCTAAACTTTGCGGAAATAGTCGCATAAGATAAGTGTCATTGTGAGCAACTTCAATACAAGCAGCACAAAACTCACGAATATGGTCTTGTGGATCCGAATTCCCTTTGTATTTGTCAAATTTTGGTACCTCAAAATGAGGAGGGAATGAAATCATTGCTAAATTCTTATCAAAAGGATAAGGACATATATCATCCAAAGAATACTTCTTAGTTGATGATCCAGTTTGAATATCATGAATTTGTTGTTGAAGCATCTGGATTTGTTGTAGGACGGGATCCAAAGATAATGTGTTTCCTTGCGAGTCTTGGGAAACATTAAACTATTGAAGATCATTGGGTTGCTGATTATTTTGAGAAACATTTTGTTGTTGATCACTATGGGACGCATTGGATTGTTGATTGATTTGAGAAGCATTGGATTGTTGATTGATTTCCTTTGCTCCATGAGTATCTTCAGAACCTTTAAGGATATCTTGATTTTGTGTAGGAGTTGGTTCTCTAAGATTGGTAACATCAAAATCACTTGGTAACTTAGCTCCTTGTTGAGCAAGCATGAGGAAATACATCTCTTTATCCAAGCCTATAAGTCCTTCCATGACTTGTAAAAATTTAGGATCTTGTGTAGCATCCCTAAGTTCCTCATCAGTAGGTTCGTCATCAAATGTGAGAGGATTAGCTTTCTTAGGAGGTTGTTTGGGCCAAGGATTCTCATCATTGCTGTTATTGCCTTCCATTTTGTCTATGGATTCTGGATTAATAGGTTGTTTGAGTTTCTGAGATCGAGTTTGAACCATAAAATGGATGAAATTGATTGCGGAAAAGAAAGATTCTTGATAAAAAGATATGGAGAATGATTGGTAGAAAAGATATGATAAGTATTGAAAATTGGGGTCAAGAAACAATAATCTAAGTAAGCTTGATGGTTAAGGATGATATATCCTGATATGATAAGCTCACCAAGATCAAAGTCTAATTGATAAGGTAAATCTTCAACACCACACTGAAAATTTTAAGATTGGAAGAAAGTGATTTGTTGACGCTTGAGAAAGGAAAGATGATGAAAAGTGATGAAAGTGGTCAAATTAGAAATCAGAGGTCTATGTAACGTAACTATTTTTCTAGAATCTTGCTGAAAACAAAAATGGGTATTTGAAAAAGTGATTTTGAAAATCCAAAAGCCTGTGAAAATGCTCTCTGTTGTAAATGCGCAGCAACAAATGTGCAGGACAGTGTAATACATGCGCAGTGAAATGAAACAAATGCGCAGCAAATTTTGACAGATGCGTAGTAACTTGAATCGTATGCGCAGAAATTTGGAATGTATGCGCAGGTTGTCAAATTTGTTATGATTTTGTTGTTTTGATGATAGGGAATTTTGTTTGGTTTAGTTTTTCTGATGTTTTATGATTTTTGGCAAAGTAAAAATGCATAAACACACACACGTAAGACAAAGATGATTTTGATCTAATTTAATCTAGTATGAATGCACAAACACGCTTACAAATCCTAAGGTTGGCAAGGACAATATCTGTTGAATCCCCACTAGGATAATAAAATCCAGCCACGCAAATCCACAGCAGACAGCCTATGAACTTGGAGGCATGGGCTCCTCCTTACAGTGCACTCACTTCTCAGGCACACCTAGTTCCGAATTCAATGGGTCATTACTTCCCAAAGAACTGCTATCTCTACTATGAACCGTGAGTAATGTGGGGTGTCTTCACGAGCTTGGGTGACTCCTTGAGCCAGCAGATAGAAGGTTTTTGGCCACTAAACAAAAGTTGTTAATAAGGACATCCGTTCAGGTGGTTGTGATCAAGTCATTTTCCCAATTAAAGGGGCTCTCCCAATCCTTTCAAAGCAAGGCTTTCACCTCTACTAAGTAGGACTTTAACGCACCACTAGGGTACTGGAGGAGATTTTGGTTGCCACAACGAATTCACACCTATCTAATGTGAGACTAATCACACTAGCATTTTTTTATATACCAGTTTGGAAGGGCTTGGCTTTAGCCTGTTACCGGTTGGGTCGTTCCTTGGGGTGAGTACCTCTTTTCCCACCAAAGACCGCCCTCTAAAAATTATAACAATTTCTCTTACACCCAAGATCCACGAATGGCGAGGGGAGAGGATACGTTGTTATAATTTTGGGATTACAATTATGCTATTAAGCAAAACATAATAGACACTAGAATCTATGCTAAGGAAGACACACAAAGCAAAAGCATGTTGTATTTTAAACCCAAACGAGATTATAGTTTATTTTGCAAACCCCTTTGGCAATCTGCAATCAAACTGTTAGAAATATTTTAGCAATGGGGTCTTCAAAATTACGTCCTGCAAAATAGCCTAAAAACTACCAGAACGAACAAACACTTGTCAAAAGATTAGCTAAAAACCAATACAACAAAAAAAACCAAAATTTTTTGCAGAAACTAATGAATGCGCAGAACAGTGTGATATATGCGCAGTAAGTGTTGATGTATGCACAGGAATGATGTATGCGCGAGACAGTTTAATGAATGCGCAGCCTAGTGGAATGTATGCGCAGTTATTATGGATGCGCAATGAGAATGAATAAATGCGCAGGAACAGTTGATAAATGCGTAGCAATTTTAACGGAGAGGGAAAACAAATGAAAAGTTTATGTCAGAGAATGGATGCGTAGCGAAAATGAACAGATGCGCAGAAATCATGGATGAATGCGCAGAAAGAACCTGTAGAAAAACCTGCACACGGAAAACTAAAAACTGAAAGTGAAAAGCTCGGATGGGCCCTCCTTCTAGCGCCAAAAATGTATGCAAATTAGTTGGATACTATTCTAAATGATGAATTAACTAAAAGAAGCTAACAAATCTATCTAATAAGCAAACTACAATGAAGAATGCAATAAACAATGAAGCCAAAATAACAATTTTACTTTCACGTACAAATGCAGCTTCTCTCCATTGCCCTCCTAACCTTGATTTCTTGAAGATGTTGAGCTCTCAGATTTCCAAATGAAGCCCTTTTCCCAAGATGTTTCCAAAGTGTGGAGATTGAGTGAAATGGATGCACAATAGCTTATGCAAATCTAATGAAATAGAATGCAAATGATGGGGATGATAATGAAAATGCTTATTTGCTTGATTTCTTGGATGCTTGAATGCTTGAATGCTTGTTCTCCAAAAATCTCTATTTTCTATTAGCCCACAAAGGGCAAATGAGGCTCCTTTTATAGAGTTTTGGAGGATCTAGGCCTAGGTGGCACGATCCTACGGTTGAGAATGAAAGGTGGAAGATCCTAGGGCTAGAATTGACTTAGTTGAAGGAGTTGAGAGAAAGGGGGATGTAGTTGGAATGTGAGAGGAAGAATAGGGATGATGTTCCTCTCACATTGACATGGAGGAGAAGAAGGTGGAAGGGAAAGACACATGTCAAGTGTCTCACAAAGACCAAAGAGAGAAAGGGGGAGAGACCTTTTCCTCATGAGGACTCTTTGTACAAGTGCCCCATGAGTCACCTTTGACCCTTATAGGTGGCTTGAGAAGCCCCTTAGGAATAGGGAAGGTCTCTTGACTTGGTTGTTGAGAGGACATGTGGTCATGAGACCAAGTCCTATGAGGCCACATAGCCCTTAAGAATAGGACATGTGTGGGTGAGGATAATTATGAATAAATAATTAATAATAATTATTTATCTTAGCCAAGGTGATGTGTCAGGTGACTAGGTGGATGAAGTGGACTAGGGGATTTAGTCATATTTAGGTGATTGTGTATTTAATTAAATCACTTTTAATAGACTATTTAGAAGACTTAGGATATAGAATTAGATTATAGTGAATTTATTAAATAAATTGAATAATTTACTTAATAAATAGAGGAAACAAATATTAATTAAATAATAAATATTTAATTAATTTATCAAGTCAATAATAATTAAATAATAAATATTTAATTAATTAATGAAGCCATTTTTAGGTGTATACATTTTGCCCCTCTTTGAAATAATGTGTTGGTCACATTGTTTCAAAGAAAAATCAAGCATTTTTGCCCCTGCCCCAGACAATGTCTCAGACGACCTATGGATGCCCCCTCGAGAGATTGATTGAAATTTTATTTTTTTTGCAGTTTGTGAAAAGATTGTTTTTTTTTTTTTTTTGGTTATTTTATGGGGTTGTCCAATCAATCTCACAAAAGAACGGGTAGAAATATGGATGAAAACGGGGTAGAATAGAAGAAAAAATGGGAGAAAGGGTTCACACACCAAGCACATTGGGTCCACAGGCTATAAATATGGCCAAGGGGTCCACAATAGGTTCATTGTGCACACTTGTCATTTGGAAATTAGAGCGTGAGAGGGAGAAGAGCAGAGCCGCCAGGATGTCGTTCCCCTTGTCAGATCACCGCTTCGAGAGAATCAGACGCTTCCAGCGACCACCCAATTCGGGTGAACCGGTAGGTGACTCGATCATGCTTTGTATTATTATGATTTGATGCATGTTAGATTAGATTTAGAACATGTTTAGGGTAGATCAAATGATAGATTAGAATAGGAATTTATTTTGTTTTAGGCGTAGGATGAATGTGCAGTTTCGGCGCATCAAGGCGCAGCAAATTTGGACGTTTGCGCAGAAAATCAAAGTTTCTACGCATACGTTAAGGAGATTTGCGCATTCATACTAAGAGTGGAACAGTACTGCGCAAGCATACAATAAAAGTGCGCATAGATACTTGTTGCGCATTTGTTAGGAAAAGCTGCGCAAATGGTTATTAAAAGTGCGCATATGTATAAAACTGCGCAAATGCCTAGAAATGTTGCGCAAATGTGGATAAAGACTGTGCATCAGTAAAAACCTGCGCAAATGTGAAATAAAGTTGCGCATGCATGTTTCAATGCTGCGCATATATTTTTGGGTGTTAGAATTTAGTCAGGATGGATAGTCAATTAGGTCAAACGTCATGTCGATAAGATATAATCATGTTTAATATCATCTTCAATCTTCTGTGTCCTAAGCCAATAATTTGCATTACGCTCAGCTGCCTCTTTGGATATTGTGCCCCCACTTATAAATGTGTTATAAACAAGTGTGGAAGGGGGTACTGATTGTTGTTTAGTGATCAAAGACCGACCATATGATTTAGGAGATAAAGGTAACTCAGTGATGCAAAGAGCTTGACCTAAAGTATATTCTCCCATACTTCTTTCTTTGATATCTATCTTGATCCCGTCTGATTTAGAAGTTGATGCTATATTACTAGGATCACCAGGTGTAGTTGTAGAAGATCCAGTACGATTATTGGGAACCAAAGAATCAAAAATCTGCACATTGCTACAATATTGAAAAGGATTGGAATCTCCTTTGACAGTGATCTCCTGACCATTGTGAGGAAACTTTATACATTGATGATAAGTTGATGGCACAGCTTGCATGGAATGAATCCATGGTCTTCCCAAAAGAATATTATAAGCAAGATCCATGTCCAAGACTTGACAAGATACATCTTTGACAATAGGACCGATTCTAATTGGAAGAACAACGGACCCCTTGGATGATCGCAGGTGCTCTTCTCGCTCAGCAAGATAATGAAGGAAAAGAAAAAGCCATTTACTACATCAGTTGCACTCTAGTGGGATATGAATTAAACTATTCCCCTATTCAAAGAGCATGTCTATCTGTTGTCTTTGCTTCACAAAAATGGCGACATTACATGTTGTCACATTCTACTCAGCTTATTGCAAAAATTGATCCTTTAAAGTATTTGTTAAGCAAGACTACATTGACAGGCAGGTTGGCTAAGTGGGTTATGCTACTTAGTGAGTTTGATATTGAATATGTAGATAGGAAGGCTATCAAAGGTTAAGTGATCGCAGATCAACTAGCAGATGCTCCATTAACGGATGACCAACCTATACACACAGAGTTTCCTGATGCTCATATCTTAGCTTTGATCACGCAAACATGGAAATTATACTTTGATGGCTCATACACTCAACAGGGTTCAGGAGCTGGTATACTTTTTATCACACCACAAGGATACACTATTCCGAAATCTTTCAAGTTGTTATTTTCTTGCACTAATAATGTGGCAGAATATGAGGCTTTGTTGATTGGGTTAAAAATGGCTTTACAATGGAATGTATTTGAAATAAATGTCTACGGAGATTCTCAGTTGATTGTTAATCAGGTTAATGAAAATGCAAATAAGCATTTTCCTCTAATGTCACTGTCATCTCCCTTGTCGGAAGATGGAACGTACTCGTCTCTAAGTGCCATCTCTCAGCTAAGGCAGTCATCATACTCAGATTCACCCGAATCTCGGGCGTGTAAATCACATGGTACAGTCCTGATGCTCCTATCACCAGTCTCTCTGTCTCTGACAATCCTAGTCTCAGGTTCTGTGTGACGGGATATCTCTCCCGTGACATCAGAACATCTGTGATATCCTCCTATTCAAGTCAACAACAATCAACCTATCAAATTTTGATAAACTGATATATCAATCTATCTATCCTATCATATCAATTTCAAACATGTTTATCACGTGTTTCAACAGACGATTCTATCAATTGTCTATTTCAGACTGGCTAACTAGTGAACATGCTACAATGTTGCCAATCTTGATCAAATCGATCACAATCAACCGCCGACAGATCAAATCGGCTTATCGACATGCCGTTTGACCTAATTGACTATCCATCCTGACTAAATTCTAACACCCAAAAACATATGCGCAGCATTGAAACATGCATGCGCAACTTTATTTCACATTTGTATAGGTTTTTACCCATGCGCAATCTTTATCCACATTTGTGCAACATTTCTAGGCATTTGCGCAGTTTTATACATTTGCGCACTTTTAATAACCATTTGCGCAACTTTTCCTAACAAATGCGCAACAAGTATCTATGCGCACTTTTATTGTATGCTTGCGCAGTACTGTTCCACTCCTAGTATGAATGCGCAAATCTCCTTAACGTATGTGCAGAAACTTTGATTTTCTGCGCAAACGTCCAAATTTGTTGCACATTGATGCGCCGAAACTGCACATTCATCCTACGCCTAAAATAAAATAAATTCTTATTCTAATCTATCATTTGATCTACCCTAAACATGTTCTAAATCTAATCTAACATGCATCAAATCATAATAATACAAAGCATGATCGAGTCACCTACCGGTTCACCCGAATCGGGTGGTCGCTGGAAGCGTCTGACTCTCTCGAAGCGGTGATCTGACAAGGGGAACGGCATCCTAGCGGCTTTGCTCTTCTCTCTCTTGTGCTCTAATCTCCAAATGACAAGTGTGCACAATGAACCTATTGTGGACCCCTTGGCCATATTTATAGCCTGTGGACCCAATGTGCTTGGTGTGTGAACCCTCTCTCCCATTTTTTCTTCTATTCTACCCCGTTTTCATCCATATTTCTACCCGTTCTTTTGTGAGATTGATTGGACAACCCCATAAAATAACAAAAAAAAAAAAAAATAATCTTTTCACAAACTACAAAAAAAAAAATTTCAATCAATCTCTCGAGGGGGCATCCATAGGTCGTCTGAGACATTGTCTGGGGTAGGGGCAAAAATGCTTGATTTTTCTTTGAAACAATGTGACCAGCACATTATTTCAAAGAGGGGCAAAATGTATACACCTAAAAATGGCTTCATTAATTAATTAAATATTTATTATTTAATTATTATTGACTTGATAAATTAATTAAATATTTATTATTTAACTAATATTTGTTTCCTCTATTTATTAAGTAAATTATTCAATTTATTTAATAAATTCACTATAGTCTAATTCTATATCCTAAGTCTTCTAAATAGTCTATTAAAAGTGATTTAATTAAATACACAATCACCTAAATATGACTAAATCCCCTAGTCCACTTCATCCACCTAGTCACCTGACACATCACCTTGGCTAAGATAAATAATTATTATTAATTATTTATTCATAATTATCCTCACCCACACATGTCCTATTCTTAAGGGCTATGTGGCCTCATAGGACTTGGTCTCATGACCACATGTCCTCTCAACAACCAAGTCAAGAGACCTTCCCTATTCCTAAGGGGCTTCTCAAGCCACCTATAAGGGTCAAAGGTGACTCATGGGACACTTGTACAAAGAGTCCTCATGAGGAAAAGGTCTCTCCCCCTTTCTCTCTTTGGTCTTTGTGAGACACTTGACATGTGTCTTTCCCTTCCACCTTCTTCTCCTCCATGTCAATGTGAGAGGAACATCATCCCTATTCTTCCTCTCACATTCCAACTACATCCCCCTTTCTCTCAACTCCTTCAACTAAGTCAATTCTAGCCCTAGGATCTTCCACCTTTCATTCTCAACCGTAGGATCGTGCCACCTAGGCCTAGATCCTCCAAAACTCTATAAAAGGAGCCTCATTTGCCCTTTGTGGGCTAATAGAAAATAGGGATTTTTGGAGAACAAGCATTAAAGCATTCAAGCATCCAAGCAATCAAGCAAATAAGCATTTTCATTATCATCCCCATCAATTGCATTCCATTTCATTAGATTTGCATAAGCTATTGTGCATCCATTTCACTCAATCTCCGCACTTTGGAAACATCTTGGGAAAAGGGCTTCATTTGGAAATCTGAGAGCTCAACATCTTCAAGAAATCAAGGTTAGGAGGGCAATGGAGAGAAGCTGCATTTGTACGTGAAGGTAAAATTGTTATTTTGGCTTCATTGTTTATTGCATTCTTCATTGTAGTTTGCTTATTAGATAGATTTGTTAGCTTCTTTTAGTTAATTCATCATTTAGAATAGTATCCAACTAATTTGCATACAATTATATTTAAATTAATTATATTATACCATTTGTGAATGAATCAAAGTTATTTTAAATTTAAATCTTGTTCATGGACTTCATATTGTCTAGTATTTTATGGACTATTCTTGTTTTAGTATCGCATGTACATTTATGCATTTTAAATTGAACAATTTCTAGTTATATATAATTTATGCCTACTAAAAATTATAACAATATTGAACATTAAAACTTAAGCAATTTACAAATTTGTAACATTTAAAATATACATACATAACACTTCATTTGTAGCCAATTAGGAGCTTATAACATGTACCATAAAAAATGAAGCAATAAATACAAACTTATGACAAATACATTAAATGTATATCAAATTGAAATTGTAGCAATAAAGAAAAGTATAAGAAATAACATTAAAACAAGTCCGCTTTAAATAGTTCAAGAATACTAAATTAAACCAATGCATTAGTATGGTTGCAGTTAGTAGAGACAATCATGTTGGATATATTCTTGTCATTATATCGTATGTAACTATACAATATATTCTTGTCACTCTATCATATGTAACTAATGATAGAAACTAATTACATTCAATTGATGCTTACCATGTTGAGGGAATTAATTCACTTGTCACAACTTGAATGCACAAACATAGTAGTTGTCAACACCATGTAGTTGTAGGATACCTACAACAACAATTAGGAGACCTACAACAAAAGATAGTTAGATAAAAAAAATTGGATGCGACGTAAGGAGAGAAGCACTTGATCAATCTCTCAAACTATGTGGTCAATGTGATCAATGTATGTATCATGTTATCACATTAGATAGAAATAATTAGGTGTTGGAGATTTGCCAATAAACAGTACTGACTGTATGTTTGTCATTGATGACAACATATGGAAAGTAGCATGCATGGAAGTCTTATGCAGTAAGCTTTCAGTATATGAAGCATGGACATGATATCAACATGATATCATGGGCACAGAGGTTAACTATTAGTACAGACAGTTATATAGCAGCTGGTGTCAGCAGTGTTTTTGACAGAGTAATAGGCAGTGTTCTGTGTATGGTTGTCTGTACAGTTATCATGGAGCCTTGCACGCTTGGATATATGTTGAAGACATGTTAGTGATGTTTTAGTTATGGACGCATAGTCTATTGATGAGTAGAAGTGAAGTTATGCAATCCCTATTCGCCAGCAGCAATTACCTGTGTCTGTTCAGAAGACCCAACAGAGATTTTATTGGTTCTTAAGTTGCACCTATCTTTAGGGTATGCACCCTTGGATTTAAGTTTGGAGAAGTGTTATTGATGTTTGGTTAAGAGCACATGAGTTAATTCAGCTTACAAAGAAAGATACAGTTGTTTTGGTAGAGCCGACAATGTGTAGCGTGCATCTAAAATTATCTTATTAGACAGGTCCCAGAATGTGTTGCGTGCATAGTAGAGCCGAAAAAATGTTTATTGGAGTTTGTTATGGTTTCTCTAATATGATTTCAAGGTGGTTCTAACAAGCCGACTTGATTATATCATTTGGAGGAAAGATATTTATAGGCAGTTATTTGTGATTGCTTGAGTGTGGTTCATGGTTGATTAAGCAGAGTAGAGCAGAGTGTGTGAAGTGTTGAGCCATCAGAAGGTCTATGTGACCAAGTAAAGTACTTGTGTTATTCATTAGAACTGGTCTAGACAACATGTCAAAGCGCAGTTCACCAAGATCTAGATATAGTGTGTATCTGTTAAACAAAAGGTTGTAGCCTTTGCCCCTTTGAGCAGTGAGCTCTCAGATAGTGCGTCCTCTCCCCTAACAGAGACAATTGTAAAAGACTCCTAATAGGGTCTGACCCTTGACCAAGTCTATTGTACTTAATATATTGTAAAGCAACTCCTAACAAGGTTAAGGATCTTCTAACAAGGATCATTATACACTAGTACAGAATATTAGTGGGTATCAAGTCCCACTGGGGTTTTTACCTATTTAGGTTTCCCCGTAACCAAAATATTGGTGTTGTGTTCATGTGTTCTTTCATTATGTTTGTGCTTTATGTTTAAGTATATTTAATAGGATAAATAATTGAATCTTGTAGATAACTAATTCACCCCCCCCCCCCCCCCTCTCAGTTATCTCTTGGGACTATTCCTAACAATTGGTATCAGAGCCAAGTGTCTCGAAGAGAAAGTTTAACAACTTGAGGTTCATCAGATGGTGTACTTCAAGAAAGAAAGTCCTAAGTTCGATGGAGAGAATTATCTTGATTGGAAGAACAAGATGGTGACTCATTTTCAGTGCATTGCTTTTGAAGTTTTTAATGTAACTATCAAAGTAGCCAAGATTCCTACTTTAGAAGACCTTGCAAAAGATGATGCTACTAACACACAAAAGGGATTGTTTCATCAGAATTCTATAGCTAAAGAAGCCCTTATCAGTGCCCTATCTGATGGTGAGTTTTCATAAATAAAAAAGGTAGATACAGCCCATAAAATATGGAAGTACCTAGAAGACATATTTGAAGGAGACAAACAAGCAAAGGATGTGTGTAGAAAGACATAGAAGAAAAAATACAATATTAGAGATGCTACCTAAAGAAAATATCAGAGCTTATAATCAAAGAATCAATGAAGCAGTTGCTGGAATCAGGAACAATGGTGGAGAGATTTTAGAGGACATTATGGACAAGTTAATGACTACTCTCACTCCTGAATATGAAAGCAAGATCAACATCCTTGATGAGACCATGCAGCTTACATCTAATTTCAAGAGAGAGATCTTGATCAACAAAATCTTAGCTTTTGAGATTTCAAGATTGAAGATAGAACCTAAGAGTGAGATAGCTTTCAAAGCAACAGTTCTTGGTAAGAAATCTACAAACACTTCTGGTAATTTTGATGATGATGATGAAGAGAAAACATTAGATGATTTTATTGCTATGATTGCCAAAAGAGAAAAGAAAGGAAAATTAAAATATGAAGGTCAATTGCCATTTAAGTGTTTTTCATGTAATAAGATTGGTCACTTTGCATCTAACTGTCCCACTAGAGCTAGAAAGTTCAAAACGGATTACAAGCCTAAGTATTATACGGAATGCTACTATGCTGGAGATGGAGTTTCAGATGAAGAATCTGGTGAAGAAGAAATTGGATTCATTGCTATTATAGACAAAATGAATAACAAGATAGTTCATGAAGATAAGAAAGAAAATCAAGAGCTAGCATTGATTTCACAAGCTGAAATAAGGACAGACTGGATTATAGACAGTGGTTGTTCACATTACATCACAGGTGATAAAGGTAGGTTTGTTCATTTGGACAAATACAATGGAGGTATGGTCAGATTTGGAGACAACACTCCTAAACCAATAGTTGGTAGAGGAGCCATAACCTTGGATAGAAAGAATAGTATTGATGATGTTCTTTATGTTGATGGTTTGAAACATAACCTTCTCAGTGTTGGATAGTTACTTGGAAAAGGCTATCAGTTGGAGTTCAAAGATGACAAATGTATCATTAACAAAAAAGATGGTAAGTAGGAGATATTTTCCACAGCAAGTCAAATGAGTGCTAAGTGTTCCATTTCATTCTCATGAGAGATGGGTTCGGTGAACCACTACTCATGAATCATGGGTCAATGAGTTTGACTCAAAAAACTACACAATTAAATCCTGATAGCAATATCACAATTTGACTTGCTGTGGAAAATATCTCCTACTTGTCAATTGATGAGCTTAAGGGGCTTTCTAATGAATGGTTCATAAGGCACAACACTTGGTGAAGGTTTTGCAAATGAGGATGCAAGTAGAGTGGGTTTAACCATGGAGGAAACTCCATAGTTAAGCGCGCTCGATCTGGAGTAGTACTGGGATGGGTGACCTCCCGGGAAGTCCCGGTGCTTCACCTCTGTGAGCATCACCTAGATCCAATGAGTGCTAAGTGTTCCATTTCATTCTCATGAGAGATGGGTTCGGTGAACCACTACTCATGAATCATGGGTCAATGAGTTTGACTCAAAAAACTACACAGTTAAATCCTGATAGCAATATCACAAAAAAGATGGTGTTATGATTATATCAAGCTCAAAGACAAGAGGTAATGTTTTTCAACTCAATTCAAAGCAAGTTGTTTTGTTGCTAAAGTTGATGACAGTTGGTTGTGGCATAAAAGACTATGTCACATCAATTTTGATAACATAGTAAAGATAAGCAATGTTAAGGCAGTAAGAGATCTACCTAGCATAGCAAAGCCAGTTGATACTATATGCAGGGAATGTGTGATGGGGAAGCATGTGAGAAATTCTTTTAGGAGAAAGAAGAATTCAGTAGAGAACAAGTTGGATCTGATTCATACAGACCTATGTGGTCCAACTCAAACAAGATCATACTATGGTGAAAGGTATTTCATTTTGTTTGTTGATGATTATACTAGGATGATGTGGGTTGCGTTCTTAAAAGACAAGTCAGAAGCTTTTGAGAAGTTCAAAATATTCAAAGCTAAGGTTGAGAATGAATCTGGACTAAAGATAAAATGTTTGAGATCGAATAGAGGAGGATAATTCACCTCTGACAAATTCTATGAGTATTGTGAAGAACATGGCATAAAGAGACAGTTAAGTACACCTAGAACCCCTCGGCAGAATGGAATTGCAGAGAGAAGGAATAGGATCATTCTTGATACAGCGCACACCATTATGATAGAAGGAAAAGTTGCACACACCTATTGGAGAGATGCAGCCAATACAGTAGTCTATACCATCAATAGAATTCAATTAAGGTCAGGCACTAACAAAACACCATATGAGCTATGGTTTGGTAATGTTCCCATAGTAAAATACTTCAAAATCTTTGGAAGCAAGTGCTACATCAAGAGGGATGAAGCAGTAGGCAAGTTTGATGCAAGAAGTGATGAAGATATTTTTCTTGGTTACTCTACTAAAAGTAAAGCTTATAGATGTTTCAATTTAAGATTGAAAAATATCATAGAAAGTGCTCATGTAAAGATTGATGAAAACTTTATGGTTCAAGAAAGATATCATGATTACTCACCCATGATTGAAGAAGAACCTAGACCTTCCACTAGTGAGACAGTCATTGAAGAAATGTTTGATAGTATTGATGTATTATTCAATGACCCTAAGACAAGTGAAGAAAATACTCCTAAGGCTGATGAGTCAGCATCACCAAAATTTCCAAAGTTTACATCAAGAAATCATTCCAAGGAAGACATCATTGGAGATCAAAGCGGAAAAGTCTTAACAAGATCACAAGCAAAGAATTCAGCTAGTAGTGAAGCAGTATGTTTACTATCTCATATTGAACCTTTAAGTGTTGAAGAGGCTTTTAATGATTCAGATTGGCATGATCCTATGAAAGAACTTGATCAGATTATTAAGAATGACACTTGGGAACTGGTCCCAAGACCTAGTGATAAAAATGTGATTGGAACAAAGTGGATATTCAGAAACAAGATGAATGAAGATGGTACAGTAGTAGGAAACAAAGAAAGATTAGTATGTAAGGGATATGCGCAAAGAGAAGGCATTGATTATTCAGACACATTTGCACCTGTGAGCAGATTAGAAGCTATTAAGTTGTTTCTAGCCTATGCTATAGTCAAAAACTTCAAAGTTTATCAAATGGATGTCAAATCAACATTCCTGAATAGAGACTTGAAAGAAGAAGTATACATTGAGCAGCTTGAAGGATTCATTAGAGAGACATCTGAAGGTTTACTACTTGTAGCTATATTTGTTGATGACATTATCTTTGGAGGTAATGACAAGCTTAGTGCTGAATTTTCCAAAGAAATGCAGAATGAGTTTGAGATGAGTATGATTGGTCCTATCAAATACTTTTTGGGACTAAATGTGCAATAGAAAGAAAAAGGAATTTTCATTAATCAACCAAAGTATGTGAAAGAGATACTAAAGAAATTCAAGATGGATGATTGCAAGCCAGTAGGAACCCCTATGATCACTAGATGCAAGCTTATAAAATAAGATGACTCACTAGGAGTAGATATAACATTGTATAAGTCTATGATTGGTAAACTCATATATCTTACTCAGACTAGACCTGATATTTCCAATGCAGTTGGCATAGTTGGAAGATTTGCAACAAAACCTAAACAAAGTCACCTCATGGCAGTAAAGAGAATATTTAGATACTTCCAGGGCACTATAGATTATGGTCTATGGTATCCTAATTCAGAAAATGTTGAGCTTCATGTGTACACTGATGCAAATTGGGAAGGATGTGTTGATGACAGAAAGAGTACATCAGGTGGAGCAGTGTTTCTTGATGATAGACTTGTCACTTGGACAAGCAAGAAACAAAATTGTATTTCTTAGTCAACAGTAGAAGTGGAGTATGTTGCAGCAGCCTTGAATTGTTCTACAATTGTTTGGATCTAACAGATGATAAAAGATTTTGGAATTCAAATTGATTATCCTATTGTTATTCACTATGATAACACTAGTACTATCAATATGTCAAAGAACCCTGTGATGCATGCAAAGACAAAGCACATAGAGATCAAGTATCACTTCCTAAGAGAGAAAGTGGTAGAGAAAGAAGTCAAGTTGGACTATGTGAGTACTAAATATCAGTTGGGCAGACATATTCACAAAGCCCTTGCCTAAGGATACTTTTTAGTATCTCGGGGAGAAGTTGGGAGTAATTCCCTTCCCTGATTCTGCTTAGAAGAAAGAAGGAAAGGCATCAGTCCTCTGGGACTAATGGAAGGTTGACTACTCTACATCAGGAGTAGTACCAGTGCTTAATATGAATGGCGCACTTTGCCATTGATGTTAAAGGGGAGTAATATACAAAGTCATGAAAAATAGAAGTAAAAAAGGAAGAGTAATATACTAGGGGGGAGTAGCATTCAGTTATGATAGCAGTACAGTTGAGGAAATGGAGACTATTAGAAAATATTGCAGCAGATGGAGGATTCATCTTTGGGGGAGTTTTGAAGAGGAAATGGAGAATGTTATAAAAGAAATGTTCATTTGGGTTGGTGGTGGTTTGCCAGCAGGCCAGTACTGACTGTATGTTTGTCATAGATGACAACATATGAAAGTAGCATGTGTGGAAGTCTTATGCATTAAGATTTCAGTATATGAAGCATGCACATGATATCAGCATGATATCATGGGCGTAGAGGTTAACTATTAGTACAGACATTTATATAGCAGTTGGTGTCAGCAGTGTTCCTAACAGAGTAATAGGTAGTTTTCTATGTATGGTTTTCCATACAGTTATCATGGAGCCTTGTGCACTTGGATATATGTTGAAGACATGTTAGTGATGTTTCAGTTATGGACGCATAGTCTGTTGATGAGTAGAAGTGAAGTTATGCAGTCGCTATTCGCCAAGAGCAATTTCTTGTGTTTCTTCAGAAGAGTCGATAGAGATTTTATTGGTTCTTGAGTTGTGCCTATCTTTAGGGTATGCGCCCTTGGATTTAAGCTTGGAGAAGTGTTATTGATGTTTGATTAAGAGTGTGTGAGTTAATTCAGCTTACAGAGAAAGATCTAGTTATTTTGGTAGAGTCGATAGTGTGTAGCGTGCATCTACAATTATCTTATTGGACAGGTCCTAGAATGTGTTCCGTGCATAGTAGAGCCGACAGAATGTTTATTGGAGTTTGTTATGGTTTCTCTAATATGATTTCAAGGTGGTTCTAATAGGCTGACTTGATTATATCATTTGGAGGAAAGATATTTATAGGCAGTCATTTATGATTACTTGAATGTGGTTCATGGTTGATTAAGCAGAGCATAGCAGAGTGTGCAAAGTGTTGAGCCATCAGAAGAAGGTCTATGTGACCAAGTAAAGTACTTGTGTTATTCATTGGAACTGATTTAGATAGCAGGTTAAAGCACAGTTCACCAAGATCCAAATATAGTGTGTATCTGTTAAACAGAAGGTTGTAGCCTTCGCCCATTTGAGCAGTGAGCTCTCAGACAGTGCATCATCTCCGCTAACAGGGACAATTGTAAAAGACTCCTAACAAGGTCCGACCCTTGACTAGGTCTACAGTACTTAATATATTGTAAAGCAACTCCTAACAGGGTTAAGGATCTTCTAACAAGGATCATTATACACTAGTACAGAATATTAGTGGGTATCAAGTCTCACCAGGGTTTTTACCTATTTGGGTTTCCCCGTAACGAAAATATTGATATTGTGTTCATGTGTTCTTTCATTGTGTTTATGCTTTATTTTTAAGTATACTTAATTGGATAAAGAATTGAATCTTGTAGATAACTGATTCATCCCCCACCCCCCTGCACCCCCCCCCCCCCCCCCTCTCATTTATCTCTTGGGACTATTCCTAACATTAGGATCTATGGTTTAAGGTCCTAGCTAGAATGAGAGTTAAAGGGGTAACTAGAGAATGTCTTAAGGGGTCCTGATAGGATGGCTTAAGGGGAGAAGAATTGGATCAATCTCTCATACTATGTTCAATGAATGTGTTTGAAGTATGTATCACATAATCACATTAGAAAGATATAATTAGGATCATGAGAGCTTAATGGGTCATGAGAAAATGTCTTAAGGGGTCCTAGTAGGATGGCTTAAGGGGAGAAGCACTTCATCAATCCCTCAATCTATGTGATGAATGTGATCAAAGTGTGTATTATGTGATCGTTTAGATAGATATTAATGAACATCACATGCCTATAAAGAAAAAGAAACACAACCAATAGATGACCTTTCAATATCCCCAAAAGGGCTCCCAAAAGGTGTCTTTTCAACTTTCCAAAGTGGGTCCCTAAAAGGATTTCATTTCTTATTTTTAATCCAATCACAATAAATATGAGTGCATGACTCTTCCCCTTCCTTTTTCCCAAGTCAAGAAGGGTTTTTTTATTGTTTTAGAATTCTAAATGATAGAAAAAGGTGTCCCTTCTTCAAAATTACAATTTCCATTTAACAAAGGCCACAAAAATTAAATAACTTCAACCTCCTATATCATCTTGGGCACTTTCCTATGTGCAGGGAGACCTATATATGTCTACATTTATTTTTAATAGCTTGACCATAAAAAAAAATATCTAGAAAACAATATCTTTGGAAGATGTAGGATTTCCCTACCTCCTGGGTGCTTTTGCATCATCTATAGTAGGCATATTGTGGGCCTACATGTCTTGAGGGTCATTTACAAGTTTTCTATCAATTTACATTCAAATTTTAAACGTTTGATGGCATCAATAATTGTCCATAGTGATAGAAGAAGCTTTTTGTTCAAATGGAAAGGATCCAAAATGAGGTATGTCTAACAGTAAAGTCAAGCTAAATGCATACAAGAAGGATGCAATCTTAATAAGAATGGGGGAATTTGGAATCAACTTAACACTAAAACATATGTCCATTTTCTATGATGTCATTATGTTCTTTGAAAGTTTGAAGTTCATGACTTGTAGAATGGTATGCAAAGATAAAAAGTGGAAGAGAATCCAAATGTTGTGTGATCACAAGTATGTAGAGCAATAAGACATTAGGGAATCAAATGTTAAGACAATTGATTACTTTTGCAAGAAACACAAAGTTAGAGAGCTTAAAACTATGAAATAAGGAAGAATAGCCTAAATGATACCTAATGCGAGGAGAGAGGATTGAATTTTGAAGATACCCAATAAAGGAGTGATTGGAGATCATGCTTTAGAGAAGCTCAATGCAAGGAGAACTTGGGATTTGACTTTGCAAATACTCAATACAAGTTTAAATGGGCATCAAGATTTGAAAATACGACATCCCAAATATTGGCATAATGAGGAAAATTAAATCCTGAATAATTACAAAGCCAAGAGTAACAACGCAATGGGGAATGAAGCTGAGAGATGTCTAAAACATAAGGAAATGAGGAATCAATGACTTAAAGGAGATACGACGTATTCAAAGTTAGAGGGGCTAGAGTAGATTGTCCAACCTTGCAACTAATCACACAAAACACGATGTGGAATTGAATGAGAGAAAAAAAAATACTTGTATTATTGAAAACAACAAATGAACATGCTCACGGGCTTACATATCATCTCATTAACCCCATGTGTAGACTAAAAATCCACCATGGGAATATTACCGAAATTTATTAGAATCCAAAAGCTCTTGAATCTCCTTTCTCCTAATGTATTGCTCCCTAACTATTTTGATCATCTTCTACGATTCGGTGCATGTTTATATATTATATCTAATGGTTGGCGATGGTTCAAATTGACCTCCAAAGTCCTGATTTGGTGCAACGTGTTCTACTTGTCAGTAGAACTTTAAGAGAGTCGAAATGTTGATGCAAGCCTATTTGGATGTCGTGCAGATCATTCTTGATGTTGTTCTACTTCACATCGGCCACGCTATTTTCTCTGCAAGGTTCAGAAACACTCCACATGCCAATGCAATTGGGTCCAGCCTCATCATCTCCAAGATGCTCCTATTTTAGGCCCTCAAGGTCATTTGAAAAGTCTACCTTGCATGTTGCAAGGTGTGCTCCAAATTGTTCCAGATCATTCTCTAAGATCTAAGTCACATCTTTTGTTGATTTATTCTTCTATTTGACTATGTACTCCTTGTAATCCTTATATTGGGTGTTGCGCCTTGTTCAACTATCTAGAATCTATTCAATTTTCTTCAATGGTGCTTGTGGCAGTTGTAGATGCAGTAGTACTTTCATGTAATCTTCTAGTACTCCATGAAAATGATAGAGATATGCAACATTGAAGATTGGCGATATGTCCATTCCCCCCTATAGCTCAACTTCATAGGTATTTCCAGAATAAAATATTTGGATGATCTTTCAAGGTTCAAACTTCTTCATCTTCAACTTATTGTATGTGCAATCAAAAAATCTCCCTTCCTGAGGATAGATAGACCATGACCTTATTTCCTTCCACAAATTCCTTATGTCTTTGCTTGTTGTATGCTCATTCCTTGTAATGGTTATTCATGACTTGTAAGTGTCGTCGAACCTATACATAAACTGTCTCTACATGTATCTTGCAAAACTCTTGACTTGAAAATTTATATTATCGTGTGGGCTATTATCTCTAGGTTTCATCACCCTTATAGATTGTAGTCTAGAAACTATTTCAAATGGTGTCCTTTTGGTGCTCTAGTTGATTCAATTGTTCAACACAAACTCCTCTTATATGAGAACCAAGTCCCAATTTTATGTCTTGTCTCTGACCAGGCATCTAATAAATTTTCTTGGACTTTTATTCTCTGCCTCGATCTGTCCAACAATCTGCGGGTTAAATGTTGAAATGGATTTCAAGTTGGTTTGCATTTTATTTCATTGTGTCCTCCTAAAGTGTCTACTAAATTTGGTATCCCATACTGCAAAAATGATGTTTGGTCTGGCAAACCCTAAGAGATGTAGTCTTGGCAGTGAAAATGGTGGTCAAATTTGGAGGGTCAACAATCTAAGAAATAAATGGGGTTTTGTTACAATGCACAATGGTGGTTCATTTGATCTCAAGGTCATCATAAAAAAGTTTTGGCCCCCAAAAAACCAAGGTGTCACTTCGCCAGCAATCGTGTAAATACTAAAATTTTGACACAAAAATCCACATTAGTAAAACCCGCAATTCCAAGGAGCTGGTCAACAAGTCAATGGTCGAATGCATAAGTCGACAAGATACAAATAAATTCTCGATAATATATGATTAAAAGAGCTACAATTATGACCATAATTATTGAAATGATAAAGCATACCTTTGTCCAAACATGGCATTTCAAGATGGGCATTTAAGGAAACTTTACTTAATAGCATCCTTAGACTCCTAATCTCTACAGATATATAATAAATCCCGCACTTGACAATCAAATTTTACAAGTATTGGTAATAAAAATAAATAAGAATAAAAGTAACTAAATTACTTTCAGTGCATTTTGCAAAATAATTCTTATCCAAATAATTTGGGTCAACTATAACTTGGGATTGGACAGAATCTTGCATCAACTAAGTATAAAAAGAGTAAGATTATAAGACTGCAATGTAATATATGGTTCTGAATGAGATATCATACCTAAAAGTCAAGACACTATTTTGTTGATAACTCAGAGTGTTCCCTAGTTGGTAAATATTGAAGGTTGCTCCTTTCATGAAGTCCTTTGTAGCTCGGAGGGACTTTCCTTTGCAAAAAAAATGGATTTCGTTATGGACTGAGTTTGTATATGGACTGAGTTTGTAAATGGTTGATCAACAAGTCAATGGTTGAATGCATAAGTCGACAAGATACAAATAGATTCTCAATAATATAGGATTAAAAGAGCTACAATTACGACCATAATTATTGAAATGATAAAGCATACCTTTGTCCAAAGATAAGCAGAATGTTGACCATCTGTCAAATGTAGTAATAGAGTCACAATAAGAGATGTCACATCAAGTACAAGCATGTACAAACTATCAAGTCAAGATAACAACCCAAGAAATTCTTGACTAACTGTCGAATCATATCAGTAAAAGATAAGATTAGATCAAAAATATGTACTTCCATATTAATGACAAAAGTAAATAACAAAATTTATAAAATACCACCATGTCGAATACAAAGAAGCGTAGCACTGTAAAGGAAAGTTCTTCCTAAAAGAAGCTTCAGAAAGTTGTTCACAAAAGGTTAGCAAGGGCGATAATATTGTGGGAATGCGTTTCTACCCTACCACAAAGCATTAACACTTCCCTCGAATCCTTCCTAACACGAAGGATACCTAGCCCAGCTAGAAGTAGTCTAACAAAGTAAAACTAAGGAGTAATGGAATTGTGCAAGCCAACATGTGTACTTCAAATGTTATCATTAACATCATAAAGCTCAAGCATTTTTATGAAACATAGGATTTAGAAACATCCTAACCATTTGTATAAACATCTAAAATTCCCAGTTCTAACTCATTTAGACCTCTCAAAAATAGCTAAAGAAATATAACCAAACATTTAGTATTTTTTTTAAGAATCAAATTCTCAAAGCATCATGAATGCCTATGTCCTAAATACATACATAATTAAACCAAAGAAAGAACAATTCTATGATAGGCACATTCCTTTCTTATCAAGAAAACATCAATTTTCATCTTTTATAGATGTGTTTACAAGTAGGGGTTGGTTCACACAATCTTTGCATTATAAGTTGGTCATATGCTTCAACTTTGAAAGCCAATGACACAACAACAAAAGAAAACACTCATTGACTATAAGCATGCATTAACTTCAATATAAGTAAGCTTGCAAATATCGTTCAACCACATTGTTATTACAAGAATTATAACCTCAAAATTATCCTTTCAAGTAAGATGTAAGCATATCCCAAGACTTGGTAATTGGTAATTTAATGGAATGCCTAAAGTCATTTCTTTATTCAAACGTGATTCCTATTCCCATAAGAAATGATAACATTTAGCTTCCACACCAAGACATAGCTCATTATTGATAATTTATTTATTGTGTTTCAATTGTAATCCCCTACTTCTCAACTATATTTGCAATATTTCAACCATCTCTATGTTCCAATATGCCATGATGACATATAAATCGAAATCAAGCTCAACCCGGACTCTTCTGCTAGTATTCTTGGTAAAATGTTTACTTTTCTTCTTTTAAATAATGACTTTCCTTCTAAACGAATTATGTAATCTCTTTACTGACTTGGAGATATTTGAAATTACCAACAATCCATGGTGTACTTCTACAGAACCAGGCTCAACAATTATGGGTGATGCGGCTTAAAAATGATAAAACTGTGTATATTTAGTTAATTCTAAAATGTTCGCCCCTGACCAAGATAATGTTGCTACAACAAGGTATACACAAAACTAAATCAGACTTAGTCACCCATACATTAACTTCTTGGTGACACAACCACATTCCTACTGGATGTTCTCTGACAATTTGGGTGTGGAATGATAAATAGTTTGTAAAAGAAAATAATAAAAGTACCCAGGTTGGTCGTTGAAATGAACTTGGAGTAACACGTTAAAATGACCACATAAGGGAAAAAAACATGTGGTCATTTGACTATAAGAAGGCGTTCCCATATTTAAACCAAATTTACAACAGGGATAAAACATCAAATACTAGAACAAAAAACAAAAATATGTAGATCAAATTCAAGGAAACAAATCTAACTAATTTTCGAATAATGTTTGAAACTGCTATGCCAAGAAAAAGACACAATGTTTGGTAAACTTAAAGAAAATGGTGCACTTCTAACATCAATGAATCTGCCATACTACCTGAGGGGTTCTATTCATCTATAATAATGCCAGACTTTAATGACTATGGGATTTACATGCTCAAGCAAGCATGGCATTTAAGGAAACTTTACTTAACAGCATCCTTAGACTCCTAATCTCTGCAGATATATAAGAAAGCCCGCACTTGACAATCAAATTTTACAAGTATTGGTAATAAAAATAAATAAGAATAAAAGTAACTAAATTACATTCAGCGCATATTGCAAAATAATTCTTATCCAAATAATTTGGGTCAACTATAACTTGGGATTGGACATAATCTTGCATCAACTCAGTATAAAAAGAGTAATATTATAAGACTGCAACGTAATATATGGTTCTGAATGAGATATCATACCTGAAAGTCAAGACACTATTTTGTTGATAACTCAGAGTGTTCCCTAGTTGGTAAATATTGAAGGTTGCTCATTTCATGAAGTCCTTTGTAGCTCGGAGGGACTTTCCTTTGCAAAAAAAAATGGATTTCGTTATGGACTGAGTTTGTATATGGACAAAATCTTTTCAAAACTCTATAACTAAATCTCAATTGAACCCCAAATTCCTCATGGCAGAAGCGTAGTGAATGAAAATGGTTAAATGAAAAATGAATGGATTGGTCACTGTTGAAGACTCGCTAATCAAAATGAGACACATTTTTGTGGAGCTGAATCGCCCAATTTGGGAATGGACAGGACTCTCTACCATTCGCTCTGCACGGCTCGTAGACTGTGATCCCCTTTACCGATGTTGTCTTTATGAGGGTTAGAAGGACGAGATCCTTGCTTATTAAGAGACTGAAGCATAAATATGCATTTTTCAGCTGTTTCTGCTGCTTTTTCTATTCTCGTAAAACTGGGGGTCTTTTTTTTTATTCCCCTTGATCCTCTTATATTGGCGGGCTATGCAATTATCAATGAGTGATGGAGGTGTTTGTGTTTCTGTTCCCTCAGGAAAAAAAAATTTAAGAGCATATTTGAAAGGCAAAAAAGGTGAGTAATGGTTGGCTAGGGTAGTGGAGGCAGAGTTTAAGGACTGGGATACACATGCGCAGTGGTGTCTTCATAATCATTTGCATGCCTCTGAGCTATCTGTATAACAACACTTAAAATCATCTCTTATTTCCATGTCCTCTTCCACTCCCACTCTTTTCACCTTAGAAAAAGGAAAAGTGGCAGTTTTATTAAATCCTCACTGACCAACAACTCTTACCAAAACAAAATCCACGCCATGCAATTTAAATAAATTGACTATTTTCGTACTTTGACTTTAGTAAAATATTTTAAAAAGGAAATGAAATTTAATTAAAACTTATTATTACATATTAGGGTTATGACAAATCGAAATAAGTAATAGCTAGGAGCATTCGAGAGTAATATCTTTGTTGGTGGATAATAAGGAATGGGTGGATTCAATTCGTTTCTAAAAGGAAAACATTTTTTCTCTTGAAATGGAGTGGGGAGTGGCCTTCTTTTACTAGAGTGTGGTGTTGATTGGAAAGATTTAGGTAATGGGAGGGGATGAATTAGTACTAACAAATTTATATCAATTCTAACTCTTAATCTCAAACATGTAATTTCATTCCCAGTTTACTAATAGTCTTTCATGTATTACTGATATGCTTGTAATTAAAACATAAAGTAATAACAATAAACTCGTGAATTGATTCACTTACCCATAACACATAGATTTTTGGTCTCGCAGAAATCCTTGGTTAGAATAAAAAACTGTTGTGGGGATGGTACCCACAACCACTACAACATTTGGGGTCGAATTTCGACATCAATTTTGACGGCAGTACCATTTGTGTGTGTTTTTTGTATTTTTTTTTTTTCAAGTGCCCCCGATGGTGTCATTATAGTGACGATGACATCGTAATTTCGACACCCACGCGATTATAAACAAAAAAAAAAAGAAAAAGAAACGCTCATTTATAATTTTCATGAGCTATGAAGAGGGCACCGTGCGTGAAGAGGGAAGCTGGACTTTTGCTTGCGAGCTGCGAAGAGGGAACCTTGCGCGAAGAGGGAAGAGGGCACTGGTCTTTTGCTTGCGTGCGCGAAGAGGTCGGCACTGGACTTTTGCTTGTGTGCATGAACTTGGCCCTAACTCTACACAGATTCGAGGTAGGCCCGAACTAGACTTTTGCTTGTGTGCCTGAACTTGGCCATGTCTTTATTGTTATTTGGTTTTATTGCATTTTATTTCACTGGTTTGAAGCTAGGGCATCCATTTCATAGAGGTTGTATCAAAAGTATCACAACACTCACGATAGAAAAATGAAAATGAAGTATCTTTCTTCATCAGAAGGATCACAACACTCATGATAGGAAAATGACCGGACATGTGAGACTTTAGGTCTGGATGGAAACCAGATATGAATATCAATCTCATAATTAGTATTTTAAAAAAATTTGGCAATATCAACAAGATAAGATTAACAATATTTAGAAAAACCATATAAAAACCAACTTATCGTACAATACAAAACTCAAATTATCAGTTATAAACACACAATATTTTGACATGCAAAGGTCCTACGATTTGATTTTCGCCAACCATTGAACTTACAAAAAAAGGGAATTTACATTAGCATTGTGATATAACCAGGGAAAATATGAGTGTGTTGCATTACAAAATAGAGTAAAATAAAAAGCTATCTACATAAGAAAGAGGAACTAAACAGAAAACCTTACAACAATAAAATATAACTATACATAACAATCTCTAAGAAGAACATAACTGAAAAACAAACAAAGTGCCAGTTCAACCATTGCTCCACTTCAACCATAGTGTCAGTTAAATTTCTTAAGAGGGCTAATCCAAAAACTGATAATAATGGCCCTAGTTTATGCCTCCCAAGATATAAGTGATAGGGGAAGCTCACTTTTCTTGTGGACTCAGCTTATTCCACCATTTCACAAAAGTGGAATCTCCTGCCATAGCTTCCTACACAAACAACTCATTCCTCTCCAACAGTTGCTTCACATGGTTCTGTAGTTCGCTACACTTGGTCCTCTTATCCTCTTTTTTTTCCTTTGGATTACTCATTATCCATGAAACTTCTTCCACACAAGCCCATAAGCACGAATCCTTTGTTATATCCTGTTGACTACTAAAGATAATCTCAATCGCATCAATCATTACTAACTAGTTTTAAAAAATTATTAGCTAACTCTACTTTAATAGACTGAAATGGATCTCAATGATGCTTAGTAAAACACAACCTTTAACATATGGATTAATTGGCTATAAAACTTGAACTATATTTATTCTTTAATCATATCTTACAATTTGCTATAAATTATGTGCCCACATCTAGCATACCATTTTTTTTAATTATTAATATAATATAAAATCGCGAGTATGCAGCCATAATCAATAGATCCAACATATTTGAAGAGATTATTTTTATTATCAACTCTACCTAATAGCAATTTAGACGTTTTGGGGTCTTTTAGGATTCTTCTATATCTATTAATGACTCAATAAGTTGAAATAAAAAACTCTTAGTTCACTTGAAAAGTTTGTATACCAAAATAATATGTATTCATTATTCTTTAATTAGTAAAACATCATTTGATTGACCTACTACTAGGGGTCCGAGCTAAGAGATTCTCATCAACATGTCCTGAATCACTATACAAATAGACAATAAAAATATTCAAGATATAATATGAAAAAAATAATACTTCATCTTTTTATTGGCACTTTCTATTGTTGTTGATACCAAAATTTACTTCTATAATATGCTACTTGGGAAGGATAACAAATCTTAGAGCATAAAAATTTGCATTAGTTGACAGAAATGATTTTTGAAAGGGTGGACTTACAATGTCTCAAATCTTGAGTATGATGTTGTATGAATGTCTTCCCTTCATTCACATGGCCCTACTTTTTGACTCCTTTTTCTTCATGATTTTTAGGATCTCTTTATCTTAGTACTATTTTCCTCAAATCCTCAAGCCTCTTGCTTCTTCTTTCATTATCACCAACACCAAAGTCTCGTTCCCTCTCATATCAAATATCTTTGAAGCCCAATCCCCACTCCCTCTAGTAGTAGATTTCTTTGAAGCCTAATATCATCATTCTACAACTCTACCTATTTAGATGCATGAACCTTTACATCCCTACTTATCCTAACATCCTTGTATTCCATTGCCCACACCTCCATCTTCAAAATCTTGTAAAATGTAGTACTCAAATACCACATGAAAATATATCTAAGTGACATATTAACTACTAATTCCTCAGTCCCTCTCACCATTGCATCCCTCTAAATATGAATTTCCTTAAACCCCTATTTTTAAGCATGATTTTCCATAAGTACTAATAACACTACATTATTATTATTATTCAAATACAACCAATATAATCTTTATTTATTTATTATAAAAAAACTCTTCAATAATCATACATGATATCTACCATTTTATGGGCTAGCCCCTCACTCAAACACATAAATCTAGCTAAGTTAATATACTTTTCAGAGTTTTGTTTTTATATAAAATATTTTTTCGAAGTGAAAACGAGCTCATGGTTGTCGATGATTATCTTTTCTAATTTTGGATTCAAATTTCTTATCATCTTATCAAAATCCATTTCAATCTTATACCCATCGAATTGGAAAATGACTAAAAAGAATAGAACTACTAAAACTGAAACAAATGGCCAGGAAAACAATATTGCCCGAATACCCACAACCAGAAATGTATACAATAACCATGCTTTTCACTTAAAGTAGAAAGTTACACCATGCAAATCCATACTATGAACTTTCTAAGGAACTTTACATTCCTTAAATACAAAGGAGTTGCAACTTTTCCTGCAACTTACATACTATAATAACTTGTAGCTCAATAGATATAGATATAGATATAGATATAGATATCTATATCTATATCTATTGAGCTACAAGTTATTATAGTATGTAAGTTGCAGGAAAAGTTGCAACTCCTTTGTATTTAAGGAATGTAAAGTTCCTTAGAAAGTTCATAGTATGGATTTGCATGGTGTAACTTTCTATATCTATATCTATATCTATATCTATATCTATTGAGCTACAAGTTATTATAGTATGTAAGTTGCAAGAAAAGTTGCAACTCCTTTGTATTTAAGGAATGTAAAGTACCTCTACCTCTACCTCTACCTCCACCTCCACCTCCACCTCCACCTCCACCTCCACCTCCACCGCCACCGCCACCGCCACCTCCACCGCCACCTCCACCTCCACCTCCACCTCCACCTCCACCTCTATCTAGCTACAAGTTATTATAGTATGTAAGTTGCAGGAAAAGTTGCAACTCCTTTGTATTTAAGGAATGTAAAGTTCCTTAGAAAGTTCATAGTATGGATTTGCATGGTGTAACTTTCTACTTTAAGTGAAAAGCATGGTTATTGTATACATTTTTGGTTGTGGGTATTCGGGCAATATTGTTTTCCTGGCCATTTGTTTCAGTTTTAGTAGTTCTATTCTTTTTAGTCATTTTCCAATTCGATGGGTATAAGATTGAAATGGATTTTGATAAGATGATAAGAAATTTGAATCCAAAATTAGAAAAGATAATCATCGACAACCATGAGCTCGTTTTCACTTCGAAAAAATATTTTATATAAAAACAAAACTCTGAAAAGTATATTAACTTAGCTAGATTTATGTGTTTGAGTGAGGGGCTAGCCCATAAAATGGTAGATATCATGTATGATTATTGAAGGGTTTTTTTATAATAAATAAATAAAGATTATATTGGTTGTATTTGAATAATAATAATAATGCAGTGTTATTAGTACTTATGGAAAATCATGCTTAAAAATAGGGGTTTAAGGAAATTCATATTTAGAGGGATGCAATGGTGAGAGGGACTGAGGAATTAGTAGTTAATATGTCACTTAGATATATTTTCATGTGGTATTTGAGTACTACATTTTACAAGATTTTGAAGATGGAGGTGTGGGCAATGGAATACAAGGATGTTAGGATATAGATATAGATATAGATATAGATATAGATATAGACATAGATATAGACATAGATATAGACATAGATATAGATATAGATATAGATATAGAGCTGCAAATTATTATAGTTATTTAATGCTCATTTTGCACAACATCATGCTACCTGTATTAGGTATAAAGTATTAGAGACTATCATAGTTTATATTCAGTCTAAAAGAATGAATTGGAAAACTATAGAGCACTGCAATTTGGATGAATGTGTCATGTCAATCCTGCATATTTCATCCTAAGGAATCTTCCTAGAAAAGTCCATTTAAGTTTGCATTAATACGTCCCTATGAATGCTCGACCTTTAGGAAAGAGAGTTATATTTATTCATTTGATCAAGAATTCATACAAATAAATGTCCTAATCCATAATAGAAGCCATAGCTTATAATTCTCTTAAAAGCATGACTTGTAATTTTCAAATAAATGTGAACATTAAAAGTAGAAAATAATGCAATAACCATGGCTAGCATTCACCTCTAGCTCTAGAATGCATGTGAAATCATGCCCTTAGAATTTGAACAATTTTGTAGGTAGGAGAAATATTTTTAGAGTAGTTTCAACAGATCATAACTTGTTATTAATGGCATTCTATATTGTGTAGGGAGGTGCATGGTAGTGAACAACACAAACATGTAATAGCTAAGTTAAAGTTCAAGAGTTAGGGATACCTCATCACTCTTGCCACTTTCAAGAATCATGGTTTAGGAATAGTAAAGAAATCATCCCTTAAGGTATGTATATGAAAGGTCTAAAGTAGCAAAGAAATCATTCAAAGATGCTCAAAAGTAAGTACTTGGGTAAAGGATAAGTGAAAGTATAACTCATAATAAATGTATCAAGAGAATGGTAGAGTTTGGCATTCAAAAATGGCAATAAACAAGTGCATCTTTGACTCTTATAATGTAAAAATATTGAGTCAAGATTTAAGGATCAAGAATGATCCTTAGGAGGTACCCAAATAAAGGGAAGTCCAAAACTCTAGATTGAAAGGAACATAGTTCTTGACATTAGAGCCAGATCATATGCACAAGTGATGAATATGCAAATTTGCCTACGCAGTACTGGGAGCGAACCCAGCAACACGTGTAATATTGTGAAAATCATCACAATTCCATTTGATGTTGGGTCGTTCCTAGTGGTTTTTGGTCAAATCTGCATGTTTTTCACCTATTCGTATACCAAATGATGAATGCTCAATTGTTGTAATGGCAAAGCATTAGAACCATCCATTTCTAGAACTTGATTTTATAGTCGTAATGATTTTTCTATAGTCCTAATGATTTTTCTATAGTCTTAATGATTTTTCTTTCGTACTAATGTTTGTTTCTCTTGATAAATTAGGCCTTGAATTTGAATTTTTGTTCACTATTTTATTTCAGCTTGATATTTCATTCATTTTTCATATACACAGAGACTACACATGCTAATAAAAAAATGAGCTATTTGATTGTTCACAGTTCATGATTGTAAATGGTCAATATTTCTGATAGCACTCCTTGGTGTATTCCATTTAAAAATAATCATGTTTCTATGAATATGATAAATGTCCCTCTGTGGGCCTATGAACTGCATACAACTACTCCTCTTGCAGGTATTTACACGTGTTTGAGCTTAGTTCCATGTTTTCTTTCATTCTTGCATTTGAAATGTTAATGGGCTGCATATAGAGGTATATCGTAAGTCTCTAGGGTTTTCTCCCTCCAAATGTATTGTTTCTTCTACTCTTCTCAAAAAATCTATTTATCGCTACTAGAAACACTGAGTTTCCTTTTATACACTATTGTAATGTTGGAGGGGTTTTCGCTAAATTTTAGTGGATTTCATATTTTGGGAGAAATTAGTATTAGAATGTTCAATGGGTTCTTTTCAGCTTTGGTTGTAAATTGAAATTTTGGGAATTCGGGGTTGGCTTGCTTTGACGCATATTGACCATGTAGATGTGAGCTTTTCTCATGTGCATATCAAGGCACAATACATATTTGTTTGGAGAAGTTTCTCTTAAATTAAAGAGTTTTAAGTGAAATTATTGAAGTTAGGCTAAAACTTGCAAAAAAGTACATGGCTTTCTTACCACTCTTTCCAGAAACAGTATATATTTGTTTCAAGGGACACTCGTGACATTAGGCAAAACTTTGTGACTATAACGTGTAGTAGCCCTCTTACTTATAAAAGTCGCAGTGACCAGAAGAGGTAAAAATAGTCGTGCTTATAGTTGCCTCTTAGATTAATTCTTTCTTGAAATCTTCATGTCTATATATGTCTAGCATCCCATTCAAACTAATATACATGTTTTGATTTAAGCTTATTTACTTTGCGTTGATGGATGATTTAGGTGATGCAGGATTGCCCCTACATCTCAAGATGCTCCTGCATCAAAATTTTAGGTGGATTGATTCATTTCCTAAAAGGGTCGGTGATAATCCCCTTCCTATAATTTTTGTTATTTTCTAGTTTTTCTAAAACACACTACTTGAACAGCAACAATACTTGTAATACAAATGTTGATTGCAACTATCAAGTTAGAAGCTTCACAAAAAACCTTAAATAGCTATAATCACACTCAGATCTTATTGGAAATCAATATAATAGCAGCAACAATATTGATTTTATCTAATTGCAAGATGGGAAATATGATGACAATGCTAATATGCAAGCTAGAAAATGGATTTTCAGAATTACCACTTTCACAAATTAACTCACAAGTGAACAAAAATGGATGTTGTGCAATATGACTATGGATAAGCATTCCAAATGATTTATTAATGCTCTCAACTCAAGGTACAACACTATCAATGTCTAATACAATTTCTTGTTAACTATGATAGCACCTCATATGACTGATGTAACCCTCTAGAATGTTGGAAGTGGAACCACACATTATATGACTGGTATAATGCTGAGGATGATTGTTGGTGACTGCAAATGATGTAAATCAATAGCTGTATAACTACTTTTAGGACTGGGATGGACTGATTTTATACCTCCAAAGGTAGTGCTTGGCTAAGGTTGACTGAAAATATTATAAACAATTAAGATCCAACACTTTTTGATGTGTAATAACTCTCCAAATGATGAATATATCTCAAAAAATCATTGTAGCAGCAACATATAGACTTGAACAATGTCTTCGAATCCTCAATGAATCAGCAAATTTGTGATCTCTGGATGGAATCACCCAAAATGGGAAACAAGGATTTTCATTCCCTTCATTTTGAAGTTTGTAGCACGTTAGTAAACAAATAAAAGTGTTGCATATGTTGCATTTTTTGACAAACAATCCACCATCAATCTAATCCACTCACTTTCTCTTTTGAATGTCAGCTTGTAGAAGGGCATTGGACCACTATGGACTCGTCAAATTCCTTGCGATTTTTTTGTTTCCTTTTACTACCCTTGACAAATTATTGTGCTTCATGCTCTATATACTCATATTTCTCTTGTAAGCTTTGTTCTTTTGTATACATATGTATGATCAAGACAATCACACTTTATTCCTATTGTTGCATTCAACAAATAAGAATACAAAGTTACAAACCCATAATGATACATACACATAGTCTATGTTAATATAGTTGTAACATATTGGCTCACTGAGACATTTAAATACATTAAATGCTAGCTACTAATCTCCATATACCACATTTAACAAAACATCATTGGTTGTCCAAATAAATATTTCCTTTTTGCAACCTTTTTTATGTGAAAGATTTGAACTCACTTCTACAATTTGTACATGTGTTAGTCTCCTCGTTTATGTCAGCTCAATATTTAATTCAATCTGTCAGCTCTATGCTTCCTACCTATTTTCATTTTTTCTCTTGATCTACAGTTTCACAATAGTTGATCAATAAGAGGAAACAAAAAGAAAGAAGCAACTCGACTTTTACGGATATCAAACTAAGTTTGGGTATGTTACGTTACTTACCCACCCTCTTTTTATATGCTTCAATTTAGATTTTTTTCTTCCCTCATTTAAGCTAGAAATTTGTTTCCTGATAATTTAAACATTTTCTCTTGTACAGTCTCACGCTAGCTAATCAAAAAGGATGAAACATGCTATTCATTGATACTCATACACCATTTCCTTATTTGTTCCATTGCATTTCAAGACTATGGTTTATTTCAAGACAACAATAGTTTACATTCAAATCATCCATGATGAATTTTGTAATATACCAGACTTCCTTCTACAATTAAGCATTCATGTAGGACACTTGAATACACTTCCTTTTTTTATGTTAAGGTTTCATTATGCTTTCAAATCAATTACCTATCTGCATATCCCTTGCACCTTCTTTCGGTGCAAGTGCTAGTGTAGTTTTTAATTATAACAAAAGTTCAATAATGGTTTTAGATGTTAACTGTGACAATCTCTTGGTTTCAGGCAATGCAGAAGGAGACACCTAGTTCAATATGCAATCTCAATTCATAGGCATAGGATATTAGGTGGAGCTGAAAGACGCAACAGGTTTGTATTTTTGATAGAGGTCTTTAATTGCATATTTTAAGTTATAGACCATCACAAACATTGTAATTTTGATCTATTAAAAAAATGTAAATGTGTTGGGTCTTCTCAGCTCCACCTGCTATCCATGCATATTCTAGTTGTGTTGCATGTGCATTCTCGATTCAGAGTGGGAAGATCTTATTTTTTATGTGAGGGAGAGAAGCCAAATACATAAAGAACATGCAAATAAACACGATAGCTGAAAAACATAAATGTAGATATCACAACTACTGAAAAACATAAATGTAGATATCATGGTCACAATTTTTTGGAGACACAACATAATTGAGTGCTATACCCAGACGATGCAACACAACCACTACTCTTCCAGTTCTAAGTTGAAACTGCGAGGTCCAAAAACCATAGATAAGGAATAAATTTAGAGAGTGAAGGAGGTTCGTAATGACCAAAATAATATAGGGTCCCTATATTATTTTGGTTGTTATTGCCCTCCTCCTACACTCTCCAAATTTATTCTTTATCTCTAGTTTTTGGATCCCGCAGTGTCAACTTAGAACTGGAGGAGTAGTGGTTGTGTTGCATCGTCTAGGTATAGCATTCAATTATGTTGTGTCTCCAAATAATTGTGACCATGATGCCTACATTTATGTTTCTTAGCTGTTGTGTCCCAAGACCCCTTATGACCCTTTATGACCATTTACGATCTCTAAGAATACATCTTAGAGGTCTTAAAGTGTCGTAAAGGGTCATAAGAAGATCCTAGGATGGGCCAAATGAGCTTCCACCTTCGTGTGGTTGGCCCTGTTAAGTAGAGAATATTAAACTATTCTCGAAACAAAGAGAAGCTCAATAATTTAAGGTCTCACTCCACGTACAACAAATATATATATTTTAAAATAAAAAATGTGAACTATCACAATTACAACGAAAACCATAGAATAACCGACAACAAAAAATAACAAACGACGGCTATCTGTCAAAAATATCTGATAGATAGTCGATGCATATACAACATCTTCATCTCATGTATGTTGGAATCATGATAGCAACAAATAGACCTAACGGCATGTTCACCATGTTGGCAGGCTCTCTTCGGATGCATATTCCGACGGCCATAGTCATCGTAATTATGACTCCTATCCTAGCCATCATTTTTTTCAACTGCAAAACTGCAATGGCAGGTGGTGTCAATTTATCGATGGGATATTGTCAGAAGTCTGATGGCTTGCCATCGGAAAAAGGTCTCAAATATACTAGTGAACTCTTCACTATAGCTAAAAGAGTTTGTTGGTTAAGGCTACAAAATGTCACTTTCTAACCAACTCACCCTATTTGGAGTGACTGATACATGGTTAAGTGTATCTATAGTCTTGTTAGGACTAATCTTCTAAGAGATTTTATCCTTCCTATACAACATGCACCCTATTAACGGATCTACAAAAAGTTCATACAAAGAACTTCAATAGTTTTGTTAGAGACTACCTGGTTAAGTGATTTACAATACCTTGTAGAAACTTGTTAGGATTCCTTACAAGTGATTGACCTATTTTTTCTTTCCTCCAAAAGCTTATCAGATCCCTTATGCTCACTGTCTCTATCTTCCAACTCCTTTCTCCTTCATTGCTTGTTCTTTGCCTATATATTTTTTATGCTTTCTCTCTCTGTCTCATATGTTCCTTTGATTCTTTTATCCTTGATCTGCTTCATGTCTTATCGATCTGTATGATATTGACCTTAGATCTTAGGGTTCCTTCATCTTGATATTTTCCATAAACCATTTTCTCTTTTCCTTCTGTTGGTTACACTACATTGTTTTCCTTTATCCGATATTTTTTGGCTCCGATAACTAACTTCCTTATTCTGATAACTATCTTTTGCTTCTGATAACTCTTTTAGCTTCTGATAGTATAACTCTTCACATTAGTGATGATTGACATCAATGACAAAACTTATCCTTAGATTTCCAACAATCTCCCCCTTTCGCATTGATGGCAAAAACTCTAATTTTTGGATTCTTCTCTGTCTCTCAAAAAATTTTAAGTTGTTATCTCCCCGTGTGATAATTTTCTCTTTTGTTGCTTTCTATTTTACTTTTACTTTCTTCTTCTCTTTTTTCTTACTTCTCCCCCTTTGTGCTTTCTTAATTTTTCACTTACTTCTCCCCCTTCTTTGTCAATCAATGCCAAATGATATATATATATATATATATATATATATGCTTGTCGAGGTGTACAGTTTCTATAGCTTCTCCATGATGAACTTGTACCTGTCTCATGTATTCTGCAAAATAGTGTTCCATGAATATTTCAATGCATTTAAACCAATTATATGTCCATTTAGATCTTATGCTAGCTCTTCTAAGTTATCCACAGAACTTAGTTCTGGTGTCTGTAAAATATTCTTTGTTGCTTCAACATTGGCTTTCATTATAACAATATGAGGTGTGATTATACCTTGTAACTCCAAAATCCTCATACATCATTTGTCTTTCTCTGTTACTAATTCATGTTCCTTTGAGATTAATTATCTCATCTTTGTCAAATGCTCTACAAAATTTGTCATTGTCAGTTGTAGGTTGTTGATATGTTGCATTACCTCATTATGAGCGTCGGTAATCTTATTGTCTATTTCCTTTGTAAATTTTTCAAAATTGCATAACTTATTGTACATTGCTATATCTTTTGTCAAAATTTCCTTCAAAACTTCAATTACCTTTGACAGTTCAATTTTTCAAACTGCTAGCTTTGTCAATACTTTTGTACAAGATAATTTTACAGTTTCTTTGTTGCTTCTTTGGCTAGATGTTTCTCTAATTCATTTCCAGATCCACTGATTTTATCAATATACACCTTTAAGTGTTGCTCCAGTAAATCATCTTCATCAACGGTTATGTCTGGCATCAAGTCCTCAAATATGTTGAGTATCCTGTTGAGAACTCGTCTCCTTAACTTCTTTTCTCTTATTTTATCCAATGTTGCCTTAAGATGTAATACTCTTGCATATTCCTCTTTGTCTATGTTCTTCATCTTTCTCAGATCTTGTTTGAGTATTGCAAATTGAGGATCATCACTATCTTCTTCTTCATCTTCATCTTTGTCCTCGTGCTTCCTTTTGCCTTTGGTCTCTATTCGCTCCTTATCTACATCTTTAACCTTTTCCTCATCATTATCTTTACCTCCATCTTTCTTTTCTTTTCCTTTCTTTGTATCATTGTCATTTATTTTTCTTGATTCTGCTTTACCTGAATCTTTTGGTGCTTTCTTATTGGTATCATTCTTATCCTTATCTTTACTTTCTGTATCTCCTATTTGTTTTTGTTTTTCAGTGGATTGTTCCTTGTTGGTATCTACTTGTGGTTGATTAATTGTTAAGTTTTGTTGTTCAACTGATATTGGGGTCTACTCATTTGTGCTTGATACTTCCTCTTGCAGCTATATCTTGCAATATCTCTTCAATTCTTTGCATTGTATGTTCTAGTAACTCTACTTGATGTGTGTCTGATACAGTGTCTTGTCGGTCATGTGTGTCCTTGTCAGTTGCTAGATTTAATTGTTCAATAGATGTGTTGACATATGTGTCAACCTTTTCAGTCTCTACTTCCATAGGTATCTGCAATGGTACTTCCTGCTTCTCTATTTCCTTAGTAATATCTTCTATAATTACTTCATCCTTATTGATTGCCATATCAGATGCACTAGGTACATTATTGATTAGTTTATTTACTATGAATGAGTCATCAATTTGTGATGGTCCTGCCTCTAAATAGGCTGCATATTTTTCTTATTTAGTATATCCTTCCATATATCTCTAATATCATGCTCCAATTTTGGTTATTCATTTAATAACACCATAGTCGTTAGTGTCTTTGTTCTAAATGCTATTTTATGCTTCTCGATAAAAAAAAATATGTATCATTTTCAGATAAATGTGGAATAAGTTGCTTCAATACCTTTGTCCTTATTTCTTCAACTCTATGATATGTTGAGCTCCATCTTACAAGTAGAGTTTCATATAGTTCTCTAGGTACATTATCCTTGATATCGCTAGGGTACTTGTTGTATTTATGGAAATGTTTAACAATTGTATCTTCAATTAATTGTTTCTCTGCTTCCAAAAGTTTTGCAAATGTCGTACGGTTGATTCTGCCAACTAATCATATTTCTATAATAAATTGTGCCATCTTTGTAGGATCTATCAGTATCTTGAACTGTTTCCTTCCTGACTTCTTTCCCCATGTTATTATTTCCTTCTCAAATTTTGTATCTTCTCCTTCTTCAGCTTAAGTCTGTTGCTTCTTTGTCAATGTAGTTTTCACTTGACTCCTTGTAGTTGTTTGTTCTATCTCTGAAGGTTGAGCTTTATTCCTTCTAATTATTTTCTTTGTCAGAGTTTCTTCTATCTCCAATGTTGCTTTGCCTTTCCTTCCAATAGTACTCGATGTTCTTAGTTTTATTTCCTCTTCGGCACTCTCAGTTTATTGAATAGACGGAAGGGCTTGTGTCTCTATAGATTCTAGATGAGTACTACTCTCCTCTTCACTTTCTCCATATTTTTTTTCATTATCTTTATCATTTTCTCTTTCTTTTTCAGAATCATTGGCTTTTTTATTTCCAATGTTATTCTTTCATATGCTTCTTCATATGTTCCAAAAAATTTAGTTTTTCCATCAATAGGTAAACTCAATATGTGATCCACACATCTCACCACAACGTCCTCAGTGACTTCATATCAATATGGTGGCATCCACAATGTTCTTGGTTAAACAAGTTGGATCCTGCAAGTGTCAGTGTCTACAAGAAAACAAATAGTATCTTTATACTACTCTACTACCGATGGGGGTATCTGATAGATTTTTTTAATTTTGATTTGAAATTCCTTAAAGTATCTCCACATGCTTTGATTGTATTCTTCATCTAATTGTGAAATATAATCGTTGATCTCATAAATTACTGGTCTATCTATTTTCCAATTTACATTTCCTATGCTCAAGAAGAAATTCTTCACATAAAAGTATAAACAAACAAGAAATGATCCATACTTAACTTATTTTGATTCCTCTACAGTTGATTCATATTTACAAACAGTTGTGTCCAAAACATGCATGCCAAATCATAGGATTTTCTTAGTTTCGCTATCTCATAGGCTACATACACAGCACTACCAAGTACATTGTTCAATCGATTGGATTGGTAGACTTTGTAACCAATGATCGTTGTTGCAAATCATGTTTCCAGGTCCTTGACCTTGTCTACTCTCGTGACTCTCCCATCTTTAGATGTCTCATTTATTTCCCTCAGCTCTTCCATGTTTCTCACTCATAGAATACATTTTTTTCCTTCTGTCGGCAAGCCAATGACCATACGATTCAGGTCTTTCATTATTTTGATTAGCATCTTCTCGTCTAACCACATAAATTCTTCATGCATGTGACTCAATACATATCTGATCCATTCTTCATTAAATTTTGGTAGAAATACCATATGTGTTAATCCTCTAGTCTCTAGATATTTGTGTTCATCCTTTAAATTTCATTCAATACTTAGCTATATGTAGTACAGTGTGTTGATTTCCTCATTTCCCAATTCTACAACCTTGTTGTGAATAAATTTTTTGATATCCTTTATAAGCCTGACTCTCAGAGGTAACAATGATAAAGCTCCAGCATTATCTTTCTTCATTGTCTTCAATGGGTACAATTTGAATCTTGGTGTTGGTTCATCATTGATCCTTACGACTACAAGGTTTTGAATATAAAATGCCATTGTGCTTAAATGATTTCATAAATACAAGTCGTTTGCTAGTGATTTCTTTGCACTTTAACTGACTCGGTTAAAATAGGGCACATAAATACTTTTGATCACTTTTGTAATAATTCATTGTTGATAATGCTTTGCAATAAATTGATTTAGACTCTTAGACACTACTCAAATGATTTCTTTAGAAAAGTAAGGTAACAAATGAATAGTGTGAACACATATTTATTTACCAAAAAGTGTGCAAATGGCTATTTAGGCAATAAATGTCTTCAACAGTAACTTTTATGTCGATAGTCATCTCTTTTGTACGATAGTGATGCTTCTCTACCAATTAACTTCCTTTCACTCTGGTAGTGAAACTTGTTCACCGATAACTATTTATCTTCAAAATAATAAAGTAATGATAGCCAATACTAATTGATTCTATTAAGTGTGTCCAGTATAAGTTCTACTATATCTATAATATGCTAACATGTGATCCATCTGATCTTATCTTATAAACGGATAATTAAATTTTGCAATTTCTTATTGGTCCCAAAACAAAAAATTACTTGCTTAGTTTGATGATGATTCCTCTCCAGAGGTTAAAAGGCTTTGTTCTTGCTCGTTGACTTTCTCCATCTTGATCCACTTTGTCTTCATATTATTTTTCACTTGTTCTAGATTAATTACAACTTTTCCTTTTGGTGTAGGAGCACCTACTCTAGACTCAACAAACAAAACTCTTTAGATTCCCAAGCACATCTAGTTTAGATTAGATTCATTAGTCAGGCACCTAGACCAAGTTGTGAGGCCTAGTTCCAGGATTGGCACAACTATAAGCCCATGGCTAACTATGGTCAAAAGTGATCAATGGGCCTAAAATCATAGGATTTTACTCATTTTCATGTTTTTAATGTTTTACATCCATGTTGGATTTCTAGGATAGGTTAAGACCAAGTTTGGTCTCCTAGAAAGCAAAAGTTGCAAAAATGTTGCAAAAGTTGCTTAGCAACTTTAACAACTTCTTGCCAAAAGTTGTAATCATGCCCCCAATAGTCAGATGATTTAAATTTCAGTTGTAACCGATGGGTGAAGCCTTCAATAAGCCCTTTCAAGCGGGTGGAAGGTAAGATATGTAATTTTGGCATTTGAATCAATAAAAACATCAACATTTCTCTGCATTTCCCGAGAAGATCTAAAGTGTACGGATGGGTACGGATAAGAGGGCATGAAACTATGAATTCAAAGGTTGGATTCTTGAGTCTTCTTCCATTTTCAATTGGTCTCATGTGTTAATCTTCCCTAGATTGTGAGATATCTGGGTTTTAGTAGGATTGCCTAGATTTAAGGCTTAAAACCAGGGGTTCTAAGAGGGCCTGGTTGTTTGGTCCAATTCCACCATGGGAAATTGATGCCCCTTGGTGGAATTCAACCTTTTCCAATGTATTTTCATATTTCTTAGGTTAGGAGTGAGGATTTGTAGAGGAGTGGGTTTTCCGTTAAGCCCTAGGTGTACATCTCTATGTGTGCACCAGCCTATGACTTAGGACAGTCACCATAACCTTTGGTTGGGGATTCTTCAAGACTCCAAAACTTGGATTCTAAGGTATTTTTTATATCCAAACATGCCTCCATACTTAGCTTGTGCATTGTCTTAGGGGAAAGAGCACTTGTAGTGCATTTGGAGACCTAATTAGGCCTATTAGCCCGGTCTAACATTGCAACATCAGTGACTTCTGGTTGTCTCCACTCCTTGGTGCTTGGATATGTTTTATAAACCCCAAAAGGGTATCAAAATTCCTGACTAATTCATTATCTCATTTGGGAACATTTTGACTTATGTTTAGATTTCCTTCTAGGAAGGGCTACAAGCCAAATCCTTGGTTAATGAAGCAACCTAGTGTTATGGGTGGCTTGTAAGTGAAAGAACCATTGGAACTTAAGGAATAGGACCTAAATAGGCTAGATCAGTGATTGTAGGCCACCCCTAGTCTTATAAGTCATTTCATGGGGTTTGGTTGCCTATTAGGCTAAGGAGACCTCTTAGTAACTTCTCAATTGCTGGTGTTTTGGACTTGGCATAGCCTAGTGATTAGGTTGTCTTGGGTGTTTGGGTTGTGATAACCATTTCCCCTAGTCCTTACCATACTTTTGATAAGTATTGGGCACTTGGATCCCTTTTTGGGTAGTTGAGACCTTGAAACTCACCAATTGCTCATTGTTTGAAGGCTTTCGCTTGCCACTTTGCATCAGGTGGTATCAGAGCTATGTCTTCTCTTGAGGATGAAGAGATCCCTGCAAGGGTCACAAATAGTGAGTTAGCAAAGATGGTGAGAGAGAAAAGGGCTACAAACATAGCCTTAACTAAGAGGCTTCAAGAACTTGAGAAGAAGCTTCACAAGAACAAAGAAGATGGGTCTAAAAATGAAGAGGGGAGTGAAGAAGAGGAGGATGATCCTAACCAACACATCCCTGCAGACCAAAGGCCTTTCATAGATGCCTTGAAATCCATGGGAAGGAGAACCATGGAGGAGAAAATAGATTTGTTATTTTTCAATGGCAAGATGAATGCAAATTTAGCCTTGGATTGGATAGAGGCTTTGACAACATTCTTTGAATGTGAGGACATCCCTGAAAAATAGAGGGTAAAGGTGGCAAGATCCAAGTTAAAGGGAGCAGCCCTAACTTGGTGGAACTTCATCCAAACAAAGAGGGTGAAGAATGGGAAGAGCATGATCAATTCATGGAACAAGATGATAGCATTGATTAGGGAGACATATGTGCCTGAGGACTATGGGGTACAACTCCATAGTAGGAAGAAAAGTTTGAAACAAAAAGACATGGATGTAGGCTCATACATTGAGGAGTTCTTAAAATTATGTATGAAGACCAATATGGTAGAAGATGAGGAAGAAAAACTAGCAAGATACATGAATGGCTTGAAAGTATCCATTCAAGAGGAGCTAAGTCTACACTGCCCTACCACAGTCAATAAGTGCTACCAAATGGCACTCAAGGTAGAGGAAAAATGGAAGAGAAAATAGGATTTTGGCAAAGGGAAGAGTAATGATAGTCTGAAGAACTTTAGAGGCAAAGGAAACTCTTGGAACAAGGGACAAAATAGTGGCAGCAGCAGCAGGACCCCTGACCAAGGAGACAAGGAAAATAGTGACTCTAATTCAAGAGGAAACAATAGAGGAAGGAGGCCTTTCAATAGGGGAAGGATAAACTTAGGAAGAGGTAATGGACCATTGAAATGTTTCTATTGCAACCAAATGGGACATCATGCAGGAAGATGCCCTGAGAAGAGGAACAACAATAACCAAGGTGAGAGGAGAGCACAACTTGTCCAATAAGATAAACAAGAAGACAATGCTAATGCTAGAGACTTGGAACTAGAGGAAGGATTATGTCTGATGATGAGGTAGGTCTTCCTTTAAGTTCCATAAACCCAAGAACCTCCACAAAGGAATAATCTCTTTAGGACAAAGATCAAATGTCATGGAAAGGTATGCAATCTACTTATAGACTCTGGTTCAACTGAAAATCTTGTATCTTTTGAAATGGTTCAGAAGTTAAAACTCCCTAAGAAGCCACACCCTTGCCCCTATCATGTTTCATGGTTAACAAAATGCCAACAAACTCTAGTAACAGAACAAGCATGGATAGAGTTCTCAATTGCAGATTTTAGGGATAAAGTTCTTTGTGATGTGGTTGAGATGGATGCCTCACACATCCTTCTAGGAAGGCCCTGGCAATTTGATGTAGATGCCATACACCATTGTAGGAAGAACACCTACTCCATCACCAAAGATGGGAAAACCTTTACTATGAAGCCCCTATCGGATAACAAATTTGAAAAAGAACCCACTGTGATTATCATGGGTGAAAAGGAGATGTTAAAAATCTTGAGGGAACCTGATATTAAACCCTTTGTCCTAATCTCAAAGCCCAAGGATAACACCAAGTCTGATCAAAAAGAGCCTATGCCAAAGGAAGTCATGGAACTGCTGCAAAAGTGTAGAGATGTCACTGCTAGTGACCTGCCCACTAGCCTCCCTCCCATTAGGGATATCAGTCATCAAATTGATCTCATATCAGGCTCATCCCTGCCTAATAAGGCACCATACAAAATGACACCCCTACAGCATGTAGAGATTGCAAAACAAGTCACTGAATTGTTGGAAAGAGGACTCATTCAAAAGAGTCTCAATCCATGTGCAGTACCATCAGTCTTGGCCCCTAAAAAGGATGGCAAATGGAGGTTATGCATTGACAGAAGGGCCCTAAACAAAATCACCATAAGGTATAGATTCCCCATGCCAAGGATTGAGGACCTATTGGATCAACTAGGAGGTGCTTGCTACTTCACCAAGATAGACTTAAAGTCTGGATACTGTTGGTTGTCTTTTTCCCCAAAGTCAAATTGACATTAGGATTGATAGGGCCAGTGTCACATTCACTCAACACTCCAAATCTGACAAGGAAAAAGGCCAACTGACAAGGATCAAAGAGAGATCCTTCTACACTTTGAGCTCCACATCATTCAGGCGGGTATACCTCATCTGCACACACATACAACTTGAATCACACTACAGGCCTGCAGGTAACTGATTGTGGAATGGTTATCAAACCCTTGTAAGTATCCTATACCTCAATGAAACCAAGATTTAATGCAATAGCCCTACTTGCATAGAATGAGTATGAAAACCAGAGACCTATCCTAACAACATAAGAGGGAAAGGGTGGAACTTAATGTAAATGATTTAAAAGATGGGTTGAAAGGACCCCTGAGATACCCTAAGTCCCTCATAGACTAGTGTCTTGTCCAATGGGCCACAAAGTCAAATACCCTATTGCAATAGAAAGCTATGAAACAAGAAGACAATGTATTCAATGTGTTGATGCCTAACATCAATCACACACCATGACCAAACCTCACTTTAGCAACCCACCTGTGTATTCAAGTATGTTATCACCCATCCAAAGGTTTTTAACCCTCCCCTTAGAAGAGACCTATAAACAGATAACACATTAACTAGCATCCGCTAGAAGACAAGCATGACATATCTTTGACACCTCAGCTCATACATTCATGAAAACTAATCCTAAACCAGTTATCTCTGCGAAGACAACTCCACTTGCAAACACATAGGAAATGCAAACAGAAAAATCAAACACCCTTGATGTATGATTAATGAATTCAGAATTCAAATGCAGATAGTTTGGTAATAGTAAGAATATACTAAATCCTCATACATAAGACAAATCAACTACAATATATATCATATTCTCTGAACCAACAAAGGAAGAAAGAACACCCTATATGCAGAGAAGTAAGAGAAAATCTGTAGGAAAAGACCTTTCATGGAACCAAAAAGGAACCCTTAGGAACCAAGATTTCAGAACCCTTACTCTATCAAAAAACACACCACTTATACCCCTAGTCACCTTGGAATCCTCAAAGAGGATGCATCAAGCTTTGAGTGACTAAGCTTCGAGTGACTAGGGTTAGGGTTTCAACTACCCAACCAACCAAAAATTACATCAAAATTTATTGCAGGGGAAGAAACACAGGCAACCCAAAGAAAATGAATCTCAGACAGATCTACCATCATCAAAATCTGTGAGAACAGTACAGATCAGCAAGGAATTGCCATGAAAACCAGTCAAATCGGCCATTTGCAAACACCTCAAGCACAAAACCACACTCCTCCTAGTACAAAAACATCATGCCATTGACCACAAAGACCCTCAGATCAATTGGCAACAACCAGCACCACCAAACCAATCGAAATCAACTGCTAAAACCATAAATTTTGGTACTTCCTGTTGCTGGAAACCCTCTGTAAATTTGAATTTGAAAAACAATGATCATTTCCAAGGCACCAGCAGCAAATCGGTGGTCGACATTTGAAATTAGGTCAACTTTAAGTCCTGATCGTCAAATCCTTCCTTTTCGTGGGCTTTATGATTCATCTTTTAAAAGGACCCCAGTCAAATTTAGCGAACTGGCGACTGAAGACCTTTTCCAGTTCGTAAAATACTTTATCCTTCCACCACTTAGTTTAGCGGTTACACGAACACTTGTTCACTAGATCGCTAGCCAATTTGGAGCACCACCATCTTTCTTCATGAACGAGTGAAGCCTTTGGACTTTGTCAGAGCCGCTAAACACTTTGTCAGAACCACTACGCCTTTAGACCCTCGCCTGGGCCTGCTTTATGCCACTTGTCGCTATACCATTTGCTGCTCATGCTTGGTCATCTCTGACACAGGATCCACAATCAGTAAGCCTTCAAATCAAATGGCGAGCGCAAGATCTCATGGCTCTGACACAACCCATGAGGTCATACACCAACCGTCAATTCCGTCCTCATCACCAACTTTTCTGACAATGTCCCCACCCTGCTTTATCATCCACGTCGACCAATGAAAAGACGTCATTTGTGTACACGTAGTAGTGGACCCGCCATATCTTTGACATGAACACCTGGAGGATTAGACGGATGGCACATGATCTCAAGGGCTCAAAAGATTCTATGAGATCATGTGCCCACCGTAGATTTAGAATCTGTTGCCAATGACGTAAAGCCCGACCTTGCCATGCCGCATAGGATACCTTGACAAATGAGAGACCGCCACGTTGCAAAATCTGGCAAGTGGACGAACCACTTTTTCTTTGTTCACGGGACATTCTAACAACCCTACCACTTCATTGTTTATCTCGGCCAATGAGGAACCGCCATGTGTGCTTACCTGGTAGTGGACCCGCCCATCTGAAGTGTTACGTCATGAAAAGGAATCAATGGCCGGCATAAGTTCGCAAGCCTCTGACAAATCTTATGAGAACTTATGCCTACCGTTGGATTGAGATGGTGTTAGAGCTGGGCCCAGGAAAGATTTAAGCCGAAACTATAGAAAAAATGAAGGTGCAAGACTTAGGAAAAATTAAACCCGCCAGATGTTAGGCCTAAGGAAACATTAAGCGCTGAGGACTTAGGGAACAATTTGCGCACATGGGTTTTAGGGAACTTAAGTGGCCCAAAAAGGTAACATTAAAATAGAATAGGGCCATGGTAAAACAAAGGGTTTTTCAAAGTAACGGCTAGTTTATGAATTTTTGCTTAGGGTTTTAGCCAAAGACATGAAAAATACTGCAGAGGTCAAAGGAGAAGACCAAAAGCCATGAAATATTTTGCACGTGCTAACAAATACCATCAAATTAGAATCAAACCAAGAGATGAATGGAAAATAGTATTCAAGACTACTGAAGGTCTATTTGAATGGTTAGTAATGCCCTTTGGCTTAAGCAATGCCCCTAGCACTTTTATGCGGCTTATGAATGAGATATTCATTTATTTTATTGGAAAATTTGTTGTTGTTTACCTTGATGACATACTAATATTCAGTCATAGCAAGGAAGACCATCTTGATCATGTGGAACAGGTACTAAGAAGACTCCATCAACACAAGTTGGTAATCAACTTGGAAAAGTGCATGTTTATGAGGAAGGAACTTGTGTTCCTAAGATTTGTGATCTCACAAGGTACCCTCAAGATGGACCATGAGAAGGTAGAAGTAATCATTAATTGGCCTTCACCAAAGAACCAAGGTGATGTAAGAAGCTTCCATGGACTTGCAACATTCTATAGGAAGTTTATAAAAAATTTCAGTCCTGTGTGCACCAATGCTTGAAACTATTAAAGGTGGAAAGAAGACTAAATTTGTGTGGACAAAGGAAGCCAATGATGCATTCCAATACTTGAAGAATAGAGTCTCCCAATACCCTATCTTGGTCCTCCCTGATTTTAACAAAGTCTTCACTGTGGAGACAGATGCAAGCAATTTGGCTATAGGTGCAGTCCTAAGCCAAGAAGGCAAGGCAGTTGCTTTCTTCTCTGAGACATTGAATGAGGCTAAAAGAAAGTACTCTACATATGACCTAGAGCTCTATGCCATGGTCCAAGCCCTCAAGAAATGGAGGCACTATTTGATACCCAAAGAATTTGTAGTATACACTGACAACCATGCATTAAGTTTCTTAAATTCTCAAAAGAAACTCTCTGTCAGACATCTGAAATGGGTGGAGCAATTGCAGGCCTATACATTCAACATCAAGCATAAAAAGGGTGTAGCAAACAAAGTTTCTGATGCCCTTAGTAGGAGAATTGGTCTGATTGAAGAAGTTTAACTACAAAGTGTGGGAATTGAGTCCCTCAAACACTTGTACCCGGATGACCTTGAATTTGCAGAGACATATCAAATTTGCACAAAGATGGTTGGCAGATACCACACTGACTTTTCTAAATATCTGATTTAGAATGGACTTCTATTCAAAGGAGCCCAACTATGTGTACCAAAGTTCTCAATGAGGACAAACATAATAAGGGAGAAGCATTGTGGTGGCCTAGGAGGTCACTTTGGCATTGATAAGACAGCAGACATGGTGAAGAGGAGCTATTTTTGGCCTAAGTTGAACAATGATGTCAAAAGGTTTATAGAGACTTGCACAATTTGCCAGCAAGCTAAAGGAATGACAACAAATCAAGGGCTCTACCAACCCTCACCAATTCCTTCAAGACCTTGGGAGTCCATCTCAATGGATTTTGTAATGGGACTGCCTAAGACCAAGCAAGGATTTGATAGTGTTTTTGTCATAGTGGATAGGTTCAGCAAAATGGTTCATTTTGTACAATGCAAAATCACAAATGATGCATCACACATAGCCAATCTCTTCTTTAAAGAAGTGGTCAGAATTCATGGCTTACCTCAGACAATTGTATCTGATAGGGATGTAAAGTTCCAAGGACATTTTGGAGGACACTCTTCAAGAATTTGGGAAAAAACCTCACCTACAGCTCTGCCTATCACCCACAAACAGATGGGCAAACTGAGGTGGTAAACAGATCCCTAGGCAATCTCCTAAGATGCTTAACCAAGCAATATTCTCAAAGTTGGGATACACTCCTACCCCAAGCAGAGTTTTCATTTAATGACTCTATAAACAGGTCAACCGGTAAGACTCCATTCCAAGCAGTATATGGCCTTCACCCCAAAGGACCATTAGATCTAATTGAACTGCCATCTGACTTCAAAGTCGGTGCTCAAGGCCAAGAACTGGCAGAGCTCATCACAATGGTACAACAGGAGGTAAAAGAAGCATTACAAAGGTCAAGTTTGAAGTATAAAGAAAGTGTTGATAAAAGAAGAATAAGAGAGGTCCACTTCAAAGTGGGAGACAAGGTTTGGGCATTCCTAAGGAAAGAGAGACTACCTAAGGGTAGATACTCCAAACTACAAATGAAGAAAGTAGGTCCATGTAGCATACTAAATAAAATAGGTGAGAATGCCTATGAAATCTTTCTTCCTCCAACCTTGCAAATCTCTCCAATATTCAATGTGGCAGACCTCACACCATACAAAGCTACAGCAGGTTCAATGAATGAGAAAGGTGAGGACACAAACATCAAAGATTAAGACTATGTCACAAATCTTCCCCAAAGCAAACCAATGGAGTTAGAAGAAATTTTGGACACAAAGTTATTAAGGCAAACTAGAACTAAGAAGTACATGTAGTACTTATTCAAATGGAAGGGACTCTCCAACATAGATGCTACATGGTTGACCGAAGATCAAATCAAGCAACATGGGACTTCGGTGGAGCAGCTATCCTCAAGTAGGGACTTGAGTTTTAAAACTCAAGGGGAGTATGGTGCAGGAGCACCTACTCTAGACTCAACAAACAAAACTCTTTAGAGTCACAAGCACATCTAGTTTAGATTAGATTCATTAGTCAGGCACCTAGACCAAGTTGTGAGGCCTAGTTCCAGGATTGGCACAACTATAAGCCCCTGGCTAACTATGGTCAAAAGTGATCAATGGGCCTAAAATCATAGGATTTTACTCATTTTCATGTTTTTAATGTTTTACATCCATGTTGGATCACTAGGATAGGTTAAGACCAAGTTTGGTCTCCTAGAAAGCAAAAGTTGCAAAAGTTGCTTAGCAACTTTAACAACTTCTTGCCAAAAGTTGTAATCATGCCCCCAATGGTCAGATGGTTTAAATTTCAGTTGTAACCGATGGGGGAAGCCTTCAATAATCCATTTCAAGCGGGTGGAAGGTAAGATATGTAATTTTGGCATTTGAATCAATAAAAACATCAACATTTCTCTGCATTTCCCAAAAAGATCTGAAGTGTATAGATGGGTACGGATAAGAGGGCATGAAACTGTGAAGCCAAAGGTAGGATCCTTGAGTCTTCTTCCATTTTCAATTGGTCTCATGTGTTAATCTTCCCTAGATTGTGAGATATCTAGTTTTTAGCAGGACTGCCTAGATTTAAGGCTTAAAACCAGGGGTTCTAATAGGGCCTGGTTGTTTGGTCCAATTCCACCATGGGAAATTGATTCCCCTTGGTGGAATTCAACCTTTTCCAATGTATTTTCATATTTTTCAAGTTAGGAGTGAGGATTTGCAAAGGAGTGGGTTTGTCATTAAGCCCTAGGTGTACATCTCTATGTGTGCACCAGCCTATGACTTAGGACAGTCACCATAACCTTTGGTTGGGGATTCTTAAAGACTCCAAAACTTGGATTCTAAGGTCTTTTGTATATCCACACATGCCTCCATACTTAGCTTGTTCATTTTCTTAGGGTAAAGAGCACTTGTCGTGCATTTGGAGACCTAATTAGGCCTATTAGCCCGGTCTAACATTGCAACATCAGTGACTTCTGCTTGTCTCCACTCCTTGGTGCTTGGATATGTTTTATAAACCCCAAAAGGGTATTAGAATCCCTAACCAATTCACTATCTCATTTGGGAAAATTTTGACTTATGTTCAGATTTCCTTCTAGGAAAGGCTACAAGCCAAATCCTTGGTTAATGAAGCAACCTAGTGTTATGGGTGGCTTGTAAGTGAAAGAACCATTGGAACTTAAGGAATAGGACCTAAATAGGCTAGATCAATGATTGTAGGCCACCCCTGGTCTTATAATTCATTTCATGGGGTTTGGTTTCCTATTGGGCTAAGGAGACCTCTTAGTAACTTCTCAATTGCTGGTGTTTTGGACTTGGCATAGCCTAGTGATTAGGTTGCCTTGGGTGTTTGGGTTGTGATAACCATTTCCCCTAGTCCTTACCATACTTGTGATAAGTATTGGGCACTTGGATCCCTTTTTGGGTAGTTGAGGCCTTGAAACTCACCAATTGCTCACTGTTTAAAGGCTTTCGCTTGTCACTTTGCATCAGCTTTGTTATCTGCATTGTTGGCTTGTCGATAACTGCAGTTTTGTGCAATATGTCCATACTTGTGATAGATAAAACATACCATACTAGTTGATCACGGCCATGGTCCTAAATTTCCTCTTGGATTTCTTAATTTGCAATTCATCATCATATGTCCAAAGTGTCCACAAATGTTGCACATAGCTAGAATATTTCCTTCTCTTCCCAATGTGCTTATCAGTTTGGTTGGTGCTCTTGTCAGTAAAGTTCTTGATCTACAGTGTTCATTTTTGTGTCCTTACTAATTGCATGTGTAACAATAATCTGTGAAACTTCCTTCAGATGATATGTTGTTGGATCTTGATTTGAATTCTCTTGCCTGATGTCCAAACTTATTTCAATTGTAACAATGTCCATTAAAAGGTGTACTGCTTGGAGTGTTGACCCATCTTCTTTTATAGATATTTGATGTGTGACCGAGTTTTATACAATTGTAACAAGTAGGTTTTGTAGGTTTCTTTCCTTATGTATCAATAGGCTCCTTTGACTTTTGTGATGGATTTTCTACTACCGCTTTTGATGATTCACCAATTTTGAATTTGTTGTTACCGATATATCCTAGGCCAGTTAAGTCTCCAAATCTTCTTTGAGTTTTCAGTTTTTCATCAATTCCCTGCATGCTTAGATTGAACTTAATGAGTTTCTCATTAAATTCTTTTTCAATTTTCAGATTGGTCTTCAAAGTTTCAACTTCGTTTCTCAGATTTTTTTTCCCGACAAGTATATGTTTGTTTTCTTCATTTGTGTGATTCAAATGTTCACCCAGTGTGTTATTTTCATGTTGTATCTTTTCAATGATGTCATCTCTATCTTTGATCATTTTTTTCTAGATTTATCTTATTAGCTTCAAAGCTTTCCTTGGCTTCCTCGGTAGTCTTCATACTTTCAAGTATTTTAGTCATCCTTATAGCTTGACTCTCAAATTCCTTTTGAGCTTCATTTAGGTTTTCTTCCAAATCTGTATTCTTTTCCAATAGATATGCAACTGTTGCATCAACTTTTTCACAATTTGTACTCTGTTCGGATAGTTCTTCAAGATTTTTCAGATTTATCTACAAGCATTCTGTGAGTTCTTTCTTTTTGCAAATTATGCTCTTAGCTTCTTCTTTAGATCTTCATTTAGTGCAAGGGCTTCATCTAGGGCTTCTTCCATTTGTCTTTCTTTCCTATACCTTTCCATGTTCCAAGATCTACTCTCAAGTTGTTAAACTTTCTCTCGTAGAGAAAAAAGCTCTGATACCAATGTTGATTGGAAAGATTTAGGTACTGAGAGGGGGGTTAGTCAGTACTAACAGATTTATATCAATTCAAACTCTTAATCTCAAACATATAATTTCATTCCCAATTTATCGATAATCTTTCATGTATTACCGATATGCTTGTAATTATAACATAAAGTAAATAACAGTAAACTCATGAAATGATTCACATACCCATAACACATAGATTTTTAGTCTCACAAAAATCCTTGGTTAGAGGAAAAAACTACAGTGGGGATGGTACCCACAGCTCTTCACTGCAACTAAAAATGTTTGTCGGTTAAGGCTATAAAATGTCACTTTTTTAGCGACTCACCCTGTTAGGAGTGACTAATACATGGTTAAGTATATCTAAATTCTTGTTAGGACTACTCTACTAAGAGATTTTATCCTACCTATACCGCATTCACCTTGGTAAAAGATTTACAAAAAGTTCATACAACGAACTTCAACAGTCCTGTTAGAGACTACCTGGTTAAAGGATTTACAATGCCTTGTAGAAACTTGTTAGGATTCCTTATAAGATAGTTGACCTGTTTGTGTTTTCCTCCAAAATCTTATCAAATCCCTTAAGCTCACTATCTTTGTCTTCCAACTTCTTTCTCCTTCGATGCTTGTTCTTTGCATGTATATCGTTTATGCTCTCTCTCTCTCTCTCTCATTTGTTCCTTTTATCATTTTATTCTTGATCTACTTCTTGTCTTATTGATTTGTATGATCCTGACCTTAGATATTATGGTTCCTTCATCTCAATCTTTTCCATAAACCATTTTCCTTTTCCTTATGTCAGTTGCACTACATTGTTTTCCTTTATCCAATATCTATTGACTCTGATAACTAACTTCCTTATTCTGATAACTATCTTTTGCTTCTGATAACTCCTTTAGCTTCTGATAGTATAACTCTTCACATTAGTGATGATTGACATCAATGAAAAAACTTATATTTATATTTCCAACATGCAGAGCTGGTGTTATGTGTTGGAAACTGCAATTGAAACAATTGTTGTATTGTCATTGATGTCAAACCTTAACTGGTAAGACAGTTTCTATATAGGAGAGTACCGTATCTGTTGATTGATGAAGAGGATTAGGGAAAGGAGATAACAAGAGAACCTAAGGAAAGGTTGAGTTATTTGATACTTCAATGGGTACTTAATTAGTTGGCACATTGATAAGATAATGTAATGTTTATCTAAGTAAGAAGCAAGATTGAAGAAGTAGGCTTAAATGAGCAAAAGTGTAGAAATCTACTTTAAGCTGAGTGATGTTAGTGTCGACCAAGCACCAATATATGCCGAGTAAATTTAGTGTTGACCAAAAATCAGTTTATGTCGAGCAATAAAAAATTACCAAGAAAAGACAGTGTTAGCCGAGGAAGACAGTTTGTAGAGATGACCGAGACACGTAGTGATGATCGAGGAGAAGAACATGTAGTATTGACCGAGTGTCAGTAATTTACATTTGGAAAAGAAATAAGATTCCTAGCCAACATGGTTGAATTCTTGGGATATGTAAATCATGTTGACTTTATTAATGAATTGTATGGAGAATTTAATTCATGGTAAATCATTTTATTATGAATTCAATGAGAAGTTTGAAGATGTATCTAGAAGGAAGGGTGAAGAACATAATGATGGAAGGATTCGATGAATCTGACCTAAACCTAAGATCTACGGAGGAGATTAAGCGGAAAAAGATGGATCAACCTAATCGAAGAGGTATAAAGGAAAACCTAATTGTGAGGTTATAGTAAGGAGCTGAAGTTGTTGATGTTATTGACTGATAAGTCTGAGCAGAAGGTTGAAGGTGAAATTGTGAAGGAGTTGAACAGAGTTGTGATTGCTTGAAGAGAATTCTGAGCATATCAGTGATGGAGATGGAAATGAAGCTCATTCAGTAAACCAACATATATGTGTGAAGTGGATCTGTATTTTCAAAGTGAGTTGTATATTTTTTAGATCAAAAACTATTGTTACTTTCTAACCATTGTATCAGCCTAAATCCTTTAATCAAGGTTGACCTAACAATCATTGTATAAATCATTTAATGAAGGTAGCATTCTAATGGAATGTACTTAAATCCTTTAACCAGGTCACTTTTGACACGGAGTTTAAATCCTTTAACAGGGTCACACCTAGCAGTGTGTTTGTAAACCTTTAACATGGTTGGCTTTTCACAGAGCTCACTTCAGAAGAGTGAAATATCAATAGCATGTTACAAAGTGGTTTTTCTCAAGTTGGGTTTCCACTATAAATCCTGGTGTTATACTTGTGTGAATGTGTTGATGTCAATGTTGTTATATTCTACAAGTTAATTACTTTTGGATAGTGGACTGCATGTTATATGTTTCTGATATATGTTATAAAGACCGAGTTGTATTGTTGATTAGATCTGAGACTGTTGAAGTCCTAGAAAGTTCAATTGGTACATCTGAACCTAAGAACAACTAATTCACCCCACCCCCTCTCTATTGTTCTAAATAATTCTAACATTATGAGAACTGGGGTAAAGAGTGCCTTGAAAGCTCTGCCCAACAGCTTCTATCTGGTAATATACTACACAAAAAAGGATAAGGAATGGATTCTTAATAGTGAGCCTTTTTTAATGGGGCGAAAAGGTTTCTACATCAAAGATTGGATACCAAATTTTGACCCTAAAAAGGAGAATGTACAGGAAGTACCAGTTTGGATTCAATTGTATTAATTGTTGCATGAATACTTGTATTTAGAAACCCTAAAACGTATAGGTAATAAACTAAGAGTTTTTGTCAGAGAAAATGAGAAGCTTGATTAAAAGAAATATAGCATGTATGTGAGGATTTGTATCCTCTAAAAAGAGATTCAACGTCTTCCAGAAATGATGGAGTTAAAAATAGGGGAAGGTATTTGGAGAAAGATGATTGAAGTGGAAGATATGATGGATACATCCTCTATATGCAAGAAGGTAGGGCACCAATAGGAGAGATAAAAGGATGACAAAGGAAAAGCTCTAACTTGGAATGCATTAACCAAGACTTTAATCACATTAAGTGAGCACACACAAAGGGAGCATTTCTGGGAAATTTTGGATCTTTATATGACTAAACAAAGTCAAAGTAGAGACCATGCTTTGGGAGAGTAGGGTCTACATTGTGAGGACATCTTGCCAAAAAAGAAATTGATATTTAGTTTGAGAATAAAGATAGTTGTATGCTTCAAGTTATCCTAGAAAGATTAGCTCTACTAAACTTGGAGGATGGCCTCAAATGGATATTGAGAAGTCTTTAGAGGATATCTATGTTGGAAGCTACAATTGAAACAATTGTTGTATTGTCATTAATGTCAAACTTTAACTGGTAAGACTGTTGCTACTTAGGAAAGTACTATATCTATTTGAATGTTGCTAAGGGGCTAAGAAAGGTTGGTAACAATAGCACCTAGGTAAAGGTTGAGTTATCTTGATACTACAAAGTGTACTTGACTATGTTGCACAATGATGAGATAATGTATTGTTTATCTTAGTAAGACTAAAGACTAAACTGGTAGGCTTAACTGAGAAAAGAATGGAAAAATCATGTTTAAGCTGAGTAATGTTAGTGTCGACCGAGTTAGTATATGTCGAGCAAAATTATAGTGTCGACCAAGCATCAGTAAATTGTTGAGGAAGACAGTGTAAGCCGAGGAAATAGTTTTAGTAATGACCGAGCTTTGTACATGAAGACCGAGTGAACAATCACAGTATTGACTGAGCATCAACAATTTTATATTTGAAGAGAATTTAATTTTGGAGCCGACATTGTTGAATTCTTGGATTATGTAAAACGTGTTCACTTTATTTATTGATTGTTTGGAAGCATTAAATGCATTGTAAAATGTTTTATTGTAAATCTTTAAGAGATTTGAGATGATTCTAGAAAAGGAGCCGAAGAACATGAAGCGGGTAGATTCAATGAATCTGATCTATCCCTAAGATCTATGATTGAAATTGAGTGGCAAAAGATGAGTTAACCTAATTGAGGAAAATATAAGGGAACCTGAGCATTTTGATATGCATGTACATGAAGAACAGAGAATGTTGAAAGAAGAAAGTTTTATTGACTAAATAAGCAAAAAAGGCTGAAGGAGAATTGTGGTGATTGCTTGAAGAAAAGTTCCAAGTAGATCAGAGATGGAAATGGCAAAGTTTCAAAGTCAGTGAACTAGCATTAGTGTACGGAATCAAATCTGATATTTGCAAAGTGAGTTGTATATTTTTTAGATAATACTGTTGCTACTTTCTAACCATTGTAACAGTCAAAATCCTTTTAACAGAGGTTGACCTAACAGTCATATGTTAAATCCTTTGAACAAGGTTGCATTCTAATGGAGTGTATGTAAGTCCTATGACTAGGCTTACTTTTAACAGGGTGATTGAAATCCTTTAACTGGGTCACACCTGACAATGTGTATTGTAACCTTTGAAAGGGTTGGCTTTTTACCGAGCTCACTTCAGAAGAGTGAAAATAATAGTAGCATATTACAAAGTGGTTTTTCCCAAATTGGGTTTCCACTATAAATCCTTGTGTTAATACTTGTGTGAATGTTTTGGTTTGAACATTACTATGTTTTGCAAGTTAAGTTACAGCTGGGTAGTGGACTGCATTGTTAGATGTTTCTATTATTGAATCAGTGATGACTGAGTTTGTTTTGGTTTTGGATCTAATTTAAGGATAATTTTTTGAGATTATTTTATATATCAGGACCTAAAAACAACTGATTCACCCCCCCCTCCCCCCCCTCTATGTTGTTCTAAATCATATTAACAATCTAGGGCCTGGTAATGATGGAGGTCAAGTAAGGGTTTTTTCTAAATTTATCTCATGAAGAAGAGCAAGGATTGATTAATGTTCCAATCTCAAGAAAACCCTTATAGATTGTTTGAACCAACTAGAGATGCATGCTCAAAAGAAAGAAGTTTCATCCACACAAAGGCCCTCTAACATAGCAATGAATAAACAGCTTAGTGATGAAAAGGTAATGAGATCTAGGGCGGAGAATCCAGCAAATGATTCATAAAAGGAAATGCTTTCAAATGTGTTGTTTTTAGATAGGGGTGAATAACCACAACACTTTCAGCAATGAGGAAAGACCTCAAGTTCTGAGAAAGGACAAAAATGCTAGTGAGTAGCAGATCAATATGTTGCATGGTCAAGAAATTTTTGAGAACTTTGCTGAAGAGGTAAGGAGGAGCCCAAATTAACGATATCCAAATCTCTCCAATTAGAAATCTGGAGAATTCATTCAAGGAAGCCAAAAAAAATGGTGATAACTTTCAGGATGTAGAATCAGGCTATGTTTCAAATGATGAGCTAGGTGGCCAAAATGTTGAAGTGGGGATGCTAGAGAAAATAACTTTAAGGAATTAAAAAAAATGATTATTCATTGGTTGGTTATTGTTGATGTGTTCACCAACATGTAAATAATATCCTTTACATATAGAAGAATTGGGAAAGGTAAGATTCTCTTCTTAACCCCCAAATTCCCAAAGGAAAGATCCAAATTGATTAACCACAAGAAAATGGTCAATGCATAAATGAATCAATTGATTAGTAATAAGAAGAAAGAGGAAAACCTTACATTCTATTTTGGAAGAGAGTATTAAAATCTTAATTGAAATGAATTGAAGACAAATACTAACCTCAAAGTATAGCATATCTAGAAATTATTATTTTCTGGTGTCTATACTGAGTTTCTAGAAATTCTGCAACCAGATTTGGAACAGAAACGGAGAGATAGAAAAAACCTAGAAATATTTTTCTTTTCTGAGCTAGGTCGACCTTGACCCAAATACAAGGGCGCAATTGTACCCCTTTATGTTGACCTTGACTTGCACTGTTCCAACATAAATTTTGTTTGCGGATCCTGGAAGTTTGCCGAAAAGGGTATCTGAATATGTTTTGTAATTCATTGTTTTGTACCCGCACCTCCAAGAAAAATGGTTTTGTTGTTTGGATGAGAGGTTTGCCTTTGGGCACAATCATGCCTCTTTATGTTGACCTTGACCTGCACTACTCTGATGGAAATTCTATTAGCGGATCCTAAAACTTTACCGAAAAGGGTATCCGAATTTGTTTTATAATTCATTGTTTCGTACCCGCACTTCTAGGAAAAATGGTTTTGTTTTTTGGATGAGGGGTTTCCCTTAGGCAAACCCCGATTTTGGAATTAACCTTGAAATAGAATTGAAATTGCAGTAATAAAAAAGTAAATAGAATAATTCACCTTGCTTATGTTGAAACCCTTGTGGAGGATTCGAATCCTTGAATCCACAAGTATGGATGCTCCAAATGGATGTAGAATTATAGGATGTAGGATGTCTCAAATTAATTGCCTTTAGATCTTCAACACCAATCTTCAATGGATCTTGGAATAGGAAGAAGCTTGAATGGATATGGATGGAGAAATCTTCAACAAGAGAGCTCTATAGAGCTTGAAGCCTTCAATGGCTACCAATGGATCTCCTTGATGAATTGAATCTTGAATGCTTGACCCAGAAGGTCGACCTTGACCCTGAAGGGTGACCTTGACCTTGAGGTCAAGAACCTCAAAATCTCAGAGCAAGATACCAGAAATAGGTAGGAAAGAAGTGGAAAACAAGGTAGGATAGAGGAAAAACCAAATCCAAGTCAAAGATCCATTCAAAGCATTTGACATGACCCCAAACCACTTACTCGAAGGGCTAAACCAGTCCTAAATGGAAGTGCTTCCATTTTCTGACAATACATTTAGCCCCCACTTTAGCAAGAGTATGGACTTGATGCAAACTCTTGGTAAAGGAGATCAAATAGAAAATGAAAATCTTATTGAAATCAAAGGGACAAAACAATCATCAATCCCCCGGGGACTCAAGTCTTTGTCAACCCCAAGATTACAATAAGAGAGATATCACTAGGAAAAAAAGAGAAGAGGGTGTGATTACCTCGCCCAATGAGAACCTATGTCCCATTGTGAATCACACAAGGAAACAGTGCAATTGGAAAGATGGATTTGAACCACCTAGTGAATGTGGCTACTCACTAGTCAACTCATTAAGGATTCAACCTCAGGAATATTCTATTCAAAAAGAGAAAAGCCAAATCAAGAGAGATCCAGTCTTAAGGACACCTTCTGACCTTAAGGGATCAAAACTTTGTAAATTGAAACTGGAGGGATCAAGAGATCCTATAAGGTGAAAATCTATGCTTTAAGGATTAGTCTCTAATCCATAAAGGGAGAAAAAAAAAATTAAGTCTAAAAATATTTTGGAAGTGCATGTGTGCAAAAAGTGAGCAGAGCGTATGCCCCCACGTTAAATTCATTGCTAACACTTTAACAGGAGCAATGGCTTGAACGGAAACATAAACAACTCCACTAATTACATTTCTACTACGAGATGCCCCCAAGTGAAGACAAATCAAGAAAAATACCACATAAACATACAGAGAACACTAAAGGGATCTACCTACCATGAGGTCAGTATGATCATAAGATTTTATATATATATATATATATATATATATATATGATATTATTGCAAATGAATTGACATCATTCCCTAAAGAAAGTAGAACTACAATCACAATGGAGGAAAGAAAATGCAAGAGTTACGAAAAAGATTCTTTTCGGACCACAACATGGAGACCAAAAAGAATCAATGCTACCAAGTCGCAAATCCAAGCGGACTACACAAGGAAAACATTTACAAACAATAGCATAGTTACAACATAACATGAAAACAACATATACAAGAATATAGATACATATAGAGGAATAGTACAACAGGTTTGATTCCTTTATCACCTGGCACCAACAAAGTAACAAGGGTTGTATAAAAGAATCTAGCAAACATTTAGTAAACACATTACAGGAGAAACACAATACAACAGGAAAACACACAAAAAGCTACCATAGAGGACAAGCCAATAAAGCACATCACCTACTCTCTCCATCTCAGTCTATATCATTTAGGGAAGGTGGGAAACTCACAAGAGGGACTATATCTAACACAGTAGGAATAATAGCTAGTTTCAAACAAGGATCCTCTTGAGAATCATGATGTTCGATACTAGGTGTAATTATCAATTGTGTTAAAACCATATTAGGTAAATCAGTGTCAATGTCAATAGTCTCATATTCATCATTAGCATCATTAGGATCATCAATACTATCTTCTTCATCAAGATTAATCGAAATAGAATCTAAGATACGAATAGAATCATCATAATCATTTATCTTAACATCATTATTAACATTGACTTCTTCCAACACATCAGGCATAGGCTATGCAAAAGAAGGTAAAGAACTTTGAAGAACAGAGGCACAGGCCTTAGCTTGAGCCTGATGCTTCTTACGATGTTCATTGGTAGATTGGTTATGTTTTGTCTTGTTTGAAATATGTTGAGAACTATGAGGAACAACCACTGGTTCCTTCACAAGTTCTATAGGAGGATTAGTAGGATTATTAGTAGGCTAAAAAGAAACACTAGGAGCTTGATTAACAGAACTAAAAGAAATGGATAAAGGAGGTATGGAAGGCGTAGGCAAAATACCATGGTTTAGATCCATCTAAGGAGTGCTTAATTCAACAATCTTGTGATGTTTATAGGCTTGATATGAGTGAAAAAGGTTATCAGGTCGAGAAGAACATGAATTAGGTAATGAAGGCCAAAATAAGTCAAGGGTAGCACAATCCCTAGGCCTAGAAGGTTGATATAAACTATTATTAATTGTCTTCACTTCTTCATCATGAATGAATTTAATACACTTATGGATAGGAGAAGAAACGGCATGTATGGCATTCAACCAAGGCAAACCAAGCTTAACTTAAAACTAATCAGAAGTAGGCACAACAACAAAGGTAGTGTCCACAACTTTAACACAAAGTTCAACAAGCAAGTTAATAGAACCAAATGATGGATAGAGAAAACCATTAAAAGTTTGGATCCACACATTAGATGTATCATAACAATCATGTTGTAAGTTCTTCATAAAAAGGTTTTCTTCAGTAATGACATTGACTAAGGATGTAGGATCAACAAGACAACCATGCGTAGGTATCTTAGAAATCCTAGCATAAATGTAGAGGGGGCCATCGGGACCCTTAATGGTCTCAGAATCATCAAAGGTGATCAAGAGTTCACTACGTCTTTTATTCTTAGGTTGTTTTCAAGGTTTAGGTTGAGGTTTCGGTTTAGGATTAGGTTGAGGTAGAACTTGAAGTTGAGATTGAGATTGAGGCTGGGGTGGAGATACAAGTTGAGACAAAAAAAACATAATCCACATGGTTAACAATATGATTGAGATCATCTATCTTTCAATCGTAAACAATATCCATAGAAGATGGCTAAACAATGGTATTAGTATCATGTCTAGGAAAAGGATTCGTATAGATTTGGAGGTTTTGATTAGGAGGAGAGACAGATTTGTTCCCACTACCATCAAAATTATTAATAGATAAAGCATTAGAATCAATTAAGTCTTGAACCTTATGTTTTAGAGAATAACACTTCTCAATATCATGGCCATTCTGACGATGGTATTAACAAAAGGCTTTGGAATCAAAGGATTTGGATGTCATCGTAGTAGGAAGAAGAGGTCGAATAGGAGGCAAAGTAATCATATTAGAATTCAACAATTTACTCATAATAGAATGCAAAGATTCATAAAGAGGAGTAAACGTACAATTCAAATGAAAAGCAGTGGATGCAAAAGTGGCATTGTTGGATGCAACAGCAACTTGATCAGCAATTGCATTTGCTTGCTTATTTATCTTGACATAGTTGTTAGGTTTTTGAAACTTGGTGGGATTAGGAGCAACATCACTCTTATCAACTGGAACAAGAGCCATTGGAGTATTTCTCTCAAATTGACTCACTTGTAATTGATAAGGATGAAGCGCTACGCAAAGTTGTTGAAAAAGAGGTAAATTCAGTAAGCAGAATCTTATCTCTAATATCCTTTTTGTAAATTTGAAATAAACATATGTTGAATATCAATATTAGGAACAAGATAAGAAATTTGAGCATACAAATGCTTAAATCTACCAATAAATTCAGTCAATTTTTCATTAGTATTTTGTTTACAATGCGTCAAATCAGTTAAGGACACTTGCGGACCAATGTTATTTTGGAACTATTGGATAAAGGCATTAGTAATTTTTGTAAAAGAATCAATAGAATAAAGAGGCAAAGAACAATACCATTGCAAAGCCTTATCACGAAAAGTTCTAGCAAAAAACTTGGCTAATATCCTATGGTCATGAGCATAGTCACTACAAAGGATTTGAAATGTTTTAACATGAGTGACAGGGTCTCCCTTACCATTGTAGGTCTCCCTTACCATTGTAATTCTCAAGATGAGGCATATCGGCTTGTTGAGGGATAGGAGCATGAATAATGTCTAGGGATAAAGGACTACCCATGTCACATGTAGGAATACTAAACTTGGATTGAGTTAAGGACGCAAGTTGTTGTAAAGAGGACATAGTTTGAGCCAAACTAATGATTGTGGAATCATTAGAAGAAATAGGAGGCATAGAAACATTATAAACACTAGGAAAAGTGTAGGAAGCGGTGGGAATGGAAGACACAGCTGTTGGAACACTAGGAACCACAGTTGGAAGAGGGTTGGAATATGTAAAAGGAACATGGTGGTAAGAAGATTGTGAGGTAGGTAGAGACACCAGTGGAACACTCGTAGGAAGAGATGGAAGAGATGTAGTCACTAAAGGAGGAGTATAAGTAGTAATGCTAGGTAAAGGAATGGAAGAAGGTTCCACACTAGTGACAGGAGGAGTGAATCCTAGATCTTGAGCTTCTTGAGCTAAAGGTTTGATATTTAAATGCACACGATGAGTGATACCACACAAGAGATTAACACCTTGATCACTATCCCGAATAAATTCTTAAGAGCCTCTATAGCTTGAATAGAATCTTTATTATGGTTTTCTTGAATAAGCCAATTTCCCACTTTATCAAATTCAGTTGAAAGTTTTTGGACTTGTTCAGGAGGAACTCTTAAAGCATCATCCTCATCATGAGATGAGTGAGAAGAGTTATGCTCCATAGTAGGATTGAAATCATGAGTGATCAAATTATCATCTGTGATCCTAAGGAAAGGAGAGGAAGACTCAGGACCAAAGGAACCCATAAGTCTGCGACTTCTTCTAACCGGGATATTATAAGTAGGACTAGAGGTAGTAAATCTCATACACCAATGCAATGCAAATGAACTAAATTAGGAAAACACAAGGCATGAACAAATAAATGTTTTTGTATTTTTGCTTCATATGCTTTTTTTGTTTTATTTTTGAAATGTAAATGTAAGCACATAAAAGGAAGACTAATCTAATATGCATGCAAGATCTAACATGAACTGTAAATATAACACCACAAAAGAAAGAGTTATCGTAAGTGGGTTCACCAAAATGTAAATAATTTTAAAAAATGATTATTGGTTGGTTGGTTATTGTTGATGTGTTCACCAACATGTAAATAATATCCTTTACATATGGGGAAGATAAGATTCTCTTCTTAACCCCAAACTCCCAAAGGAAAGATCCAAATTGATTAACCACAAGAAAATGGTCAATGCATAATGAATCAATCGATTAGTAATAAGAAGAAAGAGGAAAACTTTACATTCTATTTTGGAAGAGAATATTAAAATCTTAATTGAAATTAATTGAAGACAAATACTAACCTCAAAGTATAGCAAATCTAAAAATTGTTGTTTTTTGGTGTATGTACTAAGTTTCTAGAAATTTTGCAACTAGCTCTGGAACAAAAATAGAGAGACGGAGAAAACCCAAAAATATTTTTCTTTTTTGAGCCAGGTCAACCTTGACCCAAATACAGTGGCGCAGTCATGCCCCATTATGTCAACCTTGACCTGCACTGCTTCGACGGAAATTTTGTTCGTGGAACCTGAAAGTTTGCCAAAAAGGGTATCTAATTCTATTCTATAATTCGATGTTTTGTACCCACACCTGCAAGAAAAATGGTTGTTGTTTGGATGAGGGGTTTTCCTTGGTCAAACTCCGGTTTTGGAATTAACCTTGAAATAGAATCGAAATTGCAGTAATAAACAAAGTAAATAGAATAATTCACCTTGCTTATGTTGAAACCCTTGTGGAGGATTCGAATCCTTGAAAGCACAAGTATGGATGCTCCAAATGGATGTAGAATTGTAGGATGTAGGATGTCTCAAATTAATTGCTTTTAGATCTTCAACACCAATCTTGAATGAATCTTGGAATAGGAAGAAGCTTGAATGGATATGGATGGAGAAATCTTCAACAAGAGGGCTCCATAGAACTTGAATCCTTCAATGGCTACCAATGGATCTCCTTGATGAATTGAATCTTGAATGTTTGAATTCTTGAGTGCTTGAATACTTGAATGCTTACTTTGATAAATTATGCATATATGATCCTCCCTTTTCTTTCCTTCTCTTTTTTCCTCTGTTTCCTTCCTTTTCCCTCTTAAAATGAGAGAAGGCTTCCTTATATACTAGTCTAGGACACCAACTTCTAGAGAGGTTGAAAAATGAGAAATAAATTCCCATTAGGCTCATACCCTTAGAAGTGGACCTATATTAAATGTCTTTTAAGTCACCATTTTGAAGCCCGAAGCAGCCGACCCGGAAGCGGGAAATAATTCTTTCTAAACCCCGACATCCAGAAATCTTTGGAATTTGAAATTTAGACCATGGGTTAGGGTCGAGGTCGAACTTGACCCAGAAGGTCAACCTTGACCTTGAGGTCAAGAACCTAAAAATCTCATAGCAAGATACTAGAAATAGTTAGGAAAGAAGTGGAAAACAAGGCAGGACGGGGGAAAAACCAGATCCACGTAAAAGACTCATTCAAGGCATTTGACATGACCCCAAACCACTTACTCAGAGGGCTAAACGAGTCCTAAATGAAAGTGCTTCCATTTTTTGATGATACAATAACTTTGAAAAAAACTTCAACCTCGCAAAAGAAGCTAAAGTTGGTGAAAAGAAGGCTAGGACTATTTGTCTAAAACTTGATCTTGTAGGAAATGCAGCTAGGAAAAGAAAACTTACATCAGGAAAAGGCTATGTATTTTACCAAGAGCAATTAGGGTCTTATATTGGAGTGTCATGGGTTGCAATGCCCTTGATAGAATTCGCCTAATCAAAAGATACTTTGATCAAGTGAGACTAGATTTAGTCTCTTTGTAGGAAACAAAATTGAAAGGGTCAAATAAGGGTACTTTTAGTAAACGCTTTTATAGGTGGAATTGTAGCCTTATTGATGCTACTAGAGTCATTGGGGGTTTGGGATTTGGTGGGATGCTTAAGTTGTGGATGTTCAAGTAATTCGATGGGAGAGATACTACTAGTAGTTAAGAGTTTTTTTTCAAAATAGTTATTTACACGGATTCAGGTCATTAATGTGTATGGTCCAAATATTTTTTCTCGAAAAAAAGAATTTTAGCAAAATTTATTGATTGTCATTTCCAATGGGGAGGAGGGTATGTTCCTTTTGAAGGGGGACTTCAATGCAATTCACGGCCCCTTGAATAAAAATGGTAAACTTGGTTGGTCTAGGCTAAGTGAGAAGGATTTCAATATTTTTGTCACAAATAATGGTTTAATTGAATTACTCTTTAAGAATGGTGAATTCACCTTGACATAAAGGAGAAGTAGCTTCCTTAATTTAATATTGTAGAAAAACATGACAAATTTTTTCTTGGTGGAAATTAGGCAAAATCTCAATGGGCTTCTGAAGTTGAAATCCTACCTAAAGCTAGTTCACATCATTACCTCATTAGTATTTGAATCCAAGTAGAGGCAACTCCAAATATATGTCTCTTTAAATTTGAAGAAATGTGGTTTCGAGCAGAGGGTTTCAAAAATTTGGTGGTTGGATGGTGGAACAATGTTTCTCTTAGAATAGGTAACTGTTGGCAAGTTGACTATACTGGTGTTTATGACTTAATATTGTTGTAAAAATGGTCAGCACTCCCCTCGGGATTCATGACATGGTTTAACTACCTCCTGTGTCTTCTATAAGTCTAGTGGTTGTATCGGGTATTAACCGGTCGATCTTTTGGTGCAACGGCAACCACTACTTGTAACAAGTGGTATCAAAGCTTGGTCATAGGTTTGAATCCCCTCGGGTAACGCTGAGGGGGAGATTGTTGGAAAAATGGTCAATGCTCCCCTCGGGATTCGTGACATGGTTTAACTGCCTCTTGTGTCTTCTATAAGTCTAGTGGTTGTATTGAGCATTAACAGGTCGATCTTTTGGTGCAACGACAACCACTACTTGTAACAAATATAGTGTTTTCATTATGGCAACAAAGTCATATGATGTTTTAGAGTCAGCGCTCATGATAAGAAGATCAAAAATTGGCTAAGTGTTGAAGATTAGACAGTGTACAGAGTACCTGAAGGTCAGAGTGTCAGCGCACATTTATACAATAGAATTATGGTATGCGCCCTAGAAATTAAGTTGGTAAGACCATATTCATGCTAAGTTTAAGAGCGCATGATCAAAAGATTCAGTATGAGGAAGATACAGAGAGTTTAAGTTGCACAGACAGTTAATGCCAAAGAAGAACAGAGCAAGCAGCCGACTGTTGGTATTTTGGTTAGCGGTTATATTATTATGTTGTAAATGCTATGCGCCTATTGTAATTAGGTTGTAGACATATAATTATGTTTTTTTGTAAACACGCTTGAGCCAATTCAATTGGAAGCATTGTATGTAATCGGTTATAGGCCGACCTAGTTAATTGTTTTGGTATGCGCATATAAATATTAGATGCGCCCTTTGTAATAGGTATGAGAGTTGAAATAGAATTGAGATAAGCAAAGAAGAAGTGTGCGAAGAGTTGTTAAGATGTATTAAAGCTTTGCAAGAGGTCAAAGCATCAGTGCATCAAAGGAACTAATCTAACAAGCAATGTCATAGCACCAATTCATCTAGCAGATATAGTGTGTATCTGAGATCTGAAGGTTGTAGCATTCATCACTTGAGCAGTGAGCTCTAGGACAGTGTGTCCCCACCCCTAACAGGGTTATGTAAAAGACTCCTAACAAGGTCTGACCCTTGACAATGTCATTGTACCAAATACATTGTAAAGCAACTCCTAATAGGGTTAAGGATCTTCTAACAAGGATCATAAAACACTAGTACAGATTATTAGTGGGTGTCAATTCTCACCGGGGTTTTTACCTATTTGGGTTTCCCCGTAACCACTTTGGTGTTATGTGTTGAGTTCATGTTTTTTATTTATGTTGATGTTCATTTCAGTACTTAAGCATTCAAGTTAAGTTTAAGAAGTAAAGAAAAAAGATTAAATTAAGTGAACATTGATTCACCCCCCCCCCCCCCCCCTCTCAGTGTTCCCATTCCTAACAGTAACAAATCTTTCCTTTTCTTTAAAAAATTACAATTCATTAAAGAACAACTAAAAAGATGGAATAGGGAAACTTTCAAGAACATTTTTGAGGAGAAACACAAGTTGGAAAATGAATTGAACTCCTTTCATACAAAAGATGGGGTATAACTAAATATTATTAAAAAAATGTACTCTATAGTATCATCAAAGGAAGAAGTTTGGTGCTATAAGTCTCATGAAGCTTGGTTAATAAAAAGAGATTGAAATACAAAACTCTTTCATAACTTAGTGAAATTCAGAAGGGCTTGCAAAAATATTTTTTCAATAAAAGATGAAAGTGATAACATTATTCAAGATGTAAAGCAAATTAGCATAGAGGTTGTAAGGTATTTCTCAAAAAAAAATGTTGGAGAACAAGTAGACTCATCTCAAGACTAGGATATAATGGAAGTGATCCCTTTGCGTATTTAAAAGTCTCAAAATAGGATGTTGATTAATGTGGTATCTTTGGAGGAAGTTAAAATAGCTCTTTTTTTGTTTTTTTGGGCAGGGGTGAGGAGGAACAAAGCCTGAGGTCCAGATGTCTTCCCTACCTCCTTTTCTCAAACACTGAGATATTTTATCCTCTGATTTTATTGGATGTTGTGGAGAATTAAAGGAAAGATGGTTTCATAAAGACAAAAAGAATGATGGTTAACATAGATATAAGGAAGGCTTATGATGAGGACAATAGAGGTTTCTTGCTGAAGATTTTGGAGAAGTTTGGGTTTTGTAAAGATTGGGTTTCTTGGATTGTGATTTGTATTTGTACCCCTAGATTTTTTGTACTGGTTAATGGAATCCCTCAAGGTTTTTTGAGTCTAATAAAGTTATAAGACAGGGTGATCCAAAATCATGTTTTATCTTCATCATAATGGTTGAAGTGTTATGAAGATTGATTTCTAAGAAATAAAGGGATGGGGGGTGGAAAGGAATCAAAGCGGTTGAAGGGATTAACCCAATTTCACATCTACAAGTTGTAGATGGCACCTTCTTAATGGGTGAAGCAACTCTTAAAGAAGCTAGACTAATGAAAGAAATGATAGGCAAATACAACAGGGCTTCAAGATAGACCACTAATTAGAGGAAATCAAATATTTTTGTTCTTCAACACTACTTGTCAAAAGAAAAGGAAAATTTATAATAATTTGGGCATGAGAATGGGTATTTTACCAAGCAAATAGTTGGGCATCCCTCTCTTTGGAGGGGCAAGTAGATCTGGAGTCTGGAAGGATCTAGTTGATTATTACCTTAGTGACTTTATGATTGGAAAAGTAAATGGCTAACTTCAACAAGAAGAATCATCATGTTAAAATCAGTGATATTAGTTATTCCCATTTTCTCAATGATGTGCTTAAAGATTCTCAAGAAGGAAATCAAGTTAGTAGAGAAAAAGATGAGAAAATTCTTTTGGAACAGAGCAAATGATCATGAAAAAATCCCCTTATTAGCTTAGGATAAGGTCTGTAAGGAAAAGGTTAAAAGTGCTGTTGGTCTAAGGGATTGGAAAATAATGAATGAATCTTTGGGTGTAAACCTTGTTTGGAATATTTATTCCAACCCAAAACAACTTTGGGTTAAAATTTTGAAGGCCAAACATATAGATACATATGAAAATCATAGGATTTTTACCATACGAAATCCTCCTAAGGGATTTGGAATTTGGAACTTTATTATTGTGTATCAATTGGTTATAATAGATCACCTCTCTTGGTAAATTGGCAATGGTCTTCAAGCAAAGTTTTGGGATGATTCTTGGGAAGGTTTAATTACTTTGAAAGAAAATTAGGTATCAACTTCTCGACAACATTTAAGGGGGAGAGAAATAGCCAACAAATCTTTGTTGGGGGAAGAAATGCTTACCAAAGGCAGGTGCCTTTGCATGGTTACCAATTAGAGGTAGAATTCTAACTAGAGAAAGGAGGAAAGGGCTTGGTTTTGTTGGGTTTTCAAAATGTGTCATGTGTAACTGGGTTGAAGAAACAATAGATCATCTACTTCTTCAATGTGAAGTTTCTTCAAAATTTTGGGCTACACTATTAAAAAAATTGGGTTGGTAGACATCCCTTAACAATTCTATAAGCTTTTTGAGAGTGTGCCAGTATTTAGTGAGAAGTCTACTATTTCTAGTGTATGGATGATAAGTCCAACTATTGTCATTCGAGAGATTTGGAAAGAAACAAATAAGTGAATATTTTTGGATAAAAAAGAGCACAGGAATAGACTGATAAGCAAAATTAATATAAGGATTGAAGACATGGTTGGGGAAGCAACATCTAAGTTCTTCCAACCCAAGATCTCATTCACTATTGAGGGAAAATGGATTCACAAGATGTGGCCAAGAATCAAACTCAAGCATGTTAATGGGCCTAATTGGGTGAATCCAACAACAAATTTTATAAAGTGGTCTAGGAGAAACCTTTAGAGCGATAGTTCAAAATTAATTTTGATGGGGTTGCTAAGGGGAATCCTAAACCGTCAAGTGCAGGTGTTATTGTTCAAGGTTGGCAAGGGAACACTATTATTTTTGGACCTAAAATGCTAGACAAGGGAACCAACAATGTTGCGGATGAAAAAGCGTCCTTGATGATAGGCAAGCATGGAAGATTTTCAAATTTAAAAAAAAATACACTTAGAAGGGGATTCTTTAGTGATTATTCAAGAAATTATGAATAATAATTATGTTGCATGACACCTACACAATTTTATCAAGGCCATTTTGAAGGAACTAGTTAATTTTGAAGAATTCAAAATGAGCCATATATGTAGAATGGGAAATGGAGAGGTAGATTGTCTATCTAATTGGGCACTATCTTTTGAAGAATATGATCAAATTAAATTTGAGTATTTTCAAAAATTTCCAAAGGAAGGATGAACTAGACTTTAAAGAGGAACTAATAATTTTGTTTCAATGATGACAATATTCAACCCTTGATAGAGGGGCTTAAAGTCATGTGTAGGCACGTCTAGGTGAATAGGATGGACACACTATTTTTTTGGGTAAATAATCAATGCACTCGAGGTAGAGGTACAAGGTAAGATTGACGCAATCTTCCCAACACAAAAACACATCATGTATAAAGTGGCGGAGGATGAAATTTAATGATAACTAAAAAGACTTTGGGAATGGAAAAATGACATTGATGCAGGAGCATCCAAGGTGTAAGAGCAATCTTGCATCACCCAACAATATTATCTAGTTTTCAATAAGAGCTATCTTTGGACAAGGTTATTATTTTTAGTAAGATGTTCATTTGAGCACAGATTGTTCCAATTGCTTCCTTGGAAGTTCATTTTTATATATTAGCCTACAGGTAAAGTTCATGGAAAGATCAAGTCTATATTTGAAGTTATTGCATTTTCTATTTTGGCAAGGTGGTACCAAAACTTTGAACTCAATTTTGAAGGCTTTAGAGACTCTAGAAGGGGCTCACAAGGTTAGGGTGTAGAGTTCTTCCTGCCATTTTCGAATTGGGGTCATAATAGCCAATTGACTTAACGGTTCACAAGTTATGGTTTTCAAAAGTTGGGCCTTCAGGACTCTAGTTTCAAAGCAAGAAGAAAAAAGAGAAATTTCACTTAAGGCGAAAAATTTAACCACTCAGCGCCAAAATGGGAAAATTTCACTTTCCAGAATATTCTTAGGTGATTAATTGTGCTACTTATAGAGGGCTCAGTTCCAGAAGTGGAGATTATGGCTCTATCTTGCATATTATTATAATGAAAATGCCCATGTGGCTATAGCATGTTCTTTTTTTGAATATTATAATTTCATTTTTTAGAGGATAACAAAAAGCAAGTGTTGTTTCCATTAATTTTTTCTTGTAATTCTCTCTTTACTTATCTATTGTGTTGTGGGTGTTTGGATAAATAAGGGGAGTACCCTTCATCAAGTGGTATCAGCGAATTATTTCCTAAGTGTGTACACAAATCACCAAACATGAGGCAATTTGCACAAGGACCCTAGTTGTGGGTTTGAGATATAAGTACAAAAAATGCCTCCATGAAGGAATCGTAGAGGAAGAATTGTGTGTATGACGGAAGAGGGTTTTAGAGCCCTACAAAGGAAAGTTCAAGCACTGCAAGAGGAGATGCGTAGAGGAACTGATATTAGGGTAAGAGAGGTGAGTGGGGATGAATCTGAAGAAAGACAATTTGAAGAGGAGCAAGAAACGACTAGGGATCCTGATGAAGCTAGGTTTTTTAGAACCATTTCCAAGATTGGAAAGAGACCAAAGATTGAAGTTTCTAAATTTTCTGGAAATCTTACTCCATAAGAGTACATCAATTGGATAAACGATATGGAGTACTTTGAGCTTGAGGAAACAGAAGATCCTAAGAGGGTCAAATTCGCAAAGGACAAGTTGAAAGGTCATGCTAAAATCTGGTGGAAAGAGGTTCAACTCGAGAGGTTCTAGAAGAGGGAAGGAGAATATAACAAGGTGGGATCAGATGGTGGATAAACTAAAGAGACAATTCATTCCTATTGACTATGAACTTGATTTATTAAAGAAAATATAAGGGTTGAAGCATGCAGAAAAATCTGTCCTAGAGTACATATAGGAGTTCTATCGAGTCCTCATCAAAATGGGTCAATCTGAAGCTAACAAGGAGAAGGTTGTTCATTAAATAAATGGGTTGAGGTCAAGTATTCAAGGATATTTGATAATGTTAAGAAGGTCTACCATTGAAGATGCCTATCAATTTTCTTTAAAGGTAGAAGAAAAATTGAACAAGAAGTTTGAGAGTAGACAAACTGGAAGAGGTCTTGGTGGAAAGCCTGGTAGACAGTCTTATGGACGCTGAAATGAAGATCAGAAGAAAAATGATGATTCTAGTAAAAGTCAAATCAGAGAGGAAATAATTCATATCACCCTCGTGATCAAAATAAAAGAGATCAAAGAGGAAGATGAAGAGGGAAAGGACCAGGAAGAGGAGGTTTTCCTGGGACATTTTTCCATTTCAGAGGACATAGAGATTATGAGTGTCCCCAACATCAAGGGAGACCAAATAGAAGACCACATGGCAATGCATGAGTTGCACATGTGGATGAAGATGCCAAGTCATAACATTTTGAAGATATTGAAAGAGGGGAGGTACTTGTCACAAAAAGAGACTTGCTAAATGATGAGAAGGAACCTGACCAAAGGAGGAATTTGTTTCACACAAGGTGTAAGTGTAATGGTAAAGTATGCAATGTCATTACTAATAGTGATAGTACTGATAATCTTGTTTTAGAGAAAATGGTTGAATAAATTGAGGTTAGAGAGAAGAAAGCAACATAATCCCTATAGGATTTCTCGGTTGCAGAAGGATAACAAGGCTTTGGTCAATGAATAATGTCTGATAAAGTTCAAAATTGGAAACTATCATGATGAGGTATTATGTGATATTATGCCTCTGGATGTATTTCATTTGTTCTTAGGTAGACCATGACAATTTGATCTTCATGTAGTACATGATAGGTATGCAAATACCTATTCCTTGACAAAGGATGGAGTTTGACACAAGCTGAAGCCATTGAACAAAACAAAAGAAAAGGTATGAAGTAATGCTAGAATATGTTTAGTTGATGGAAGGAAGTTTCTAGAAGGCATGAAGCATGAACATATGTGTTTCTCTTTAATTCCAAGAATTGATAAAGATGAAGTAGATGTACTTGTATAAGTTGCAAATTTGTTGGATGAGTTTCATGATATTATATCTGCTAATGTACCTAATGGGTTGCCACCAATAAGAAAGGTTAGTCATCAAATGGACTTGATTCTTGGAGCCAGATTTCCAAATAAGGCAACCCATAGAATGACTCTAGCAGAGAGTGAAGAGTTAAACATACAAGTACAAGAGTTGTTGCAGAAGGAGTTGATTCAAGAGAGTTTGAGTCCCTGTGTTGTACAAGTAGGACTAGCACCAAAGAAAATGGAGAGCACAAGATGTGTACAGATTCTCAGGCTATCAATAAGATTACTATCAACAATAGGTTTTCCTTGCCAAGGATGGATGACATTATGGATTGCTTGAGTGGAGTTAAGTACTTTAAAAAGATAGATCTGAAGAGTGGATATCACCAAATCAGGATTAGAGGAGACGAATGGAAGGCAACCTTCAAGACAAAGGACATCTTGTATGAGTGGTTAGTCATGCATTTTTGGCTAACCAAGGCATCGAGCACATTCATGTGACTCATGAATGAGGTATTCAAAGAATTCCTAAGTTTTTTATTGTTTACTTGAATGATATTATGATCGTTAGTAAGCCATTGGAGGAGCATATAATGCATATTTGTAGGGTTTTTGAAAAGTTAAGAGAAGAAAAGTTGTTGATTAACTTGAAAATGTGCAGTTTTGTGAAGGATTTAGTGTACCTAGTATTTTTTGTTTCACCGAGTGGTCTTAAAATGGACCTAGAGAAGGTGAAGGCTATCTTTGAATGGCCTGCTCTAAGGGGTGCTATTGAGCTAATATTTTTTCATGATTTGGCTAGCTTTTATAGAAAGTTTATCATAAATTCCAATAGTATCTGTGGACCCATGACCGAAACTTTGAGAGTGGATAGAAAAGAGTTTAAGAGGACTGTCGGAGCAGCAAAGAGTTTTGATTTGTTGAAGAGAAAAGTTATAGAGCCGCCTATTTTGGCACTTATAGATTTTAATATGGTATTTCAAGTACACTGATGCTAGTGGCAATGCCATTGGAGCTATTTTGAATTAGGAAGGTAAACCTATTTCTTATTTTAGCGAGAAGTTGAATCATGCTAAAATAAATTATTTTATTTATACTCAGGAGTTTTATGCTATAGTTCAGACATTAAGGAAGTGGAGACATTATAGTTTTCCTAAAGAGGTTTTTTTGTTTACTAATCATCAAGATTTTTAGTATTTGAATAGCCAAGGGAAGTTGAATCAAAGGCATTTGAAATGGGTTGAGTTTTTTCAGAGTTACACTTTTGTTTTAGAGCACGAGTGGAAAGTCTAATAAGATTGCAGATGCCCTAAGTAGGAGGCAAAATTTTCTGCCAGAGACGCACATCAAAGTTGTTGGGTTCAAAGAACTCAAGAGTTTGTATCCTGAGGATCTTGATTTTAGTGAGGCCTGGAGAGCTTGCACAGAACCTGTTACTTTAGACAAGACTAGATGGTTGGATTTTATAATCCAAGATGGAATGTTATTAAAGGGTAGCCAATTGTGCTTTCCAAAGAGTTCCATGAGGGAGAACCTAATCAAATAGAAGCCTAGTGGAGGATTGGATGGACACTTTGGTCAAGATAAAACCATTGCTCCAGTTAGTGAGAATTATTATTGGCCACAATGGTAGCAAGATATTAAGAAGTTTGTGAAGAGTTGCAGAATATGTCAGATGGAAAAAGGAACCAAGTAGAATATGGGGTTATATCAGCCATTACCTGCATGAGAGAGGTCATGGGAGGATATTGGTATGGACTTTGTTCTTGGTTTATCGAGGATTCAGAGAGCGCATGATTCTACTTTTTTGGTTGTAGATAGGTTATCGAAAAGGGTACATTTAATTCCTTGCAGAAAATCTATTGATGTTGTTTATGTGGAACACTTATTTTTCAAAGAAGTGGTGAGGCCACATGGTCTGCCAAAGAGCATAGTTTTAGATAGAGACACTAAGTTTGTTGGGTATTTTTGGAGGACATTGTGGAAAAAGCTAAACACATATTTGAAGTTCAATCTTAGAACACCATCCACGGGCTGATGGACAAACAAAAGAGGGGAATAAGAGTTTGGGAAATCTATTGTTATGCTTAGTTGGAGATAAACCAAAGATGTGGGATTTGATTTTACTACAGGCAGAATTTGCATACAATAATTTTGTTAATAGGAGCACTGGTAAATCACCATTCCAGATGGTATATGGGAATAGTCCTCGAAATGCTTCAGAATTAAGCAAGTTGAACAATGGAGAAAAGAGTAGTGTTGAAGTTGAAGATTTTGCAAAACACTTGAAAAATTTGCATGAAGAGGTCAGGAAACATATTAATAAGATGAATATACAATACAAGGCTAAGGCGGATCAATAAAGGAGACATAAAGAATTTCATATTGGAGATGAGGTTATGCTTCATTTGAGAAAGGAGAGATTTCAAATGGGTACATACAACAAGTTGAAGATGAAGTAATTTGCACCATGTAAAATATTGAAGAAGCATGATTTACGAAATGCTTATGAAGTAGAGTTGCCTAATGAACTCAATATTTCACCACTATTTAATATTTCAAATTTGACAAAATATCATGAAGGGAGTATTAAAGATGAGATAGAAAAATCACAATGGAATATACCAACACCTACTTCAACTACAAAGGAGATAAAATACTTCATGGATAGTTTTTTTTTAAAAGCACAAGGAACAGGAAATACAAAGAGTATCTAATCAAATGAAAGGGATGACATGTTGAAGATTCATGATGGCTATCAAAGGAAGACATTGACCACCTCAGTTTTCCTCTAAACACCTGATATGTGACAATGTCACTTTTGAAATTTCCTCAGGTGTCTGATGCAGGAGCATCCAGGGTGTAAGAGCTATCTTGCATCACCCAAAAATATTGTCTAGTTTTCAATAAGGGCTATCTTTGGACAGGGTTACTATTTTCAGTAAGATGTTCATTTTAGCACATATTGTTCAAGTTGCTTCCCTTGAGGCTCATTCTTTATATATTAGTTTTTCAGTAAAGTTTCATAGAAAGATCAAGTCTTGTTTTGAAGTTATTGCATTTTCTATTTTGGCAGGGTGGTACAAAAACTTTAAACTCAATTTTGAAGGTTTTAGAGGCTCTGAAAGGAGATAAAACTTTGAACAATTGTGGCTTCATAAGCCTTGGGTGTAGAACGCTTCCTGTCATTTTTAAATTGGGTCGTAATAGCCAATTGACTCAACGGTTCACAAGTTACAATTTTTGAAAGTTGGGCCTTTAAGACTCTAGTTTCAATGCAAGCGGAAAAGAGAGAAAACTCATTTAATGTGGGAAATTGAACCATTGGGCACAAAAATGGGAAATTTTCACTTTCCATAATATTCTTAAGTGGTTAATTTTGCTACTTATATACTATATAGGGTTAAAGGGGAATTTAGGGTTCACTTTATGAAGTGTAGATTATGGCTTTGTCTTATAGGTTATTGTAATGAAAATGCCCATGTGGTTGTAGCATGTTTTTCTGAATATTGTAATTTCATTTCATAGAGAATAATAGAAAGAAAATGTTGTTATTTCCATTAATTTGTTCTTGTAATTATCTATTTATTTCTCTATATTTTTGTGGGTGTTTGGCTAAACAAGGGGAGTACCCTTCATCATACTTCATTTCACCTGAGATAGATGACTGGGTAGTTAATGTGAAGAATGTATTGAAGTTGTGTTGAGACGTGTGTGCACTTGAATTGATTTAAAGATGATAGGTAGCTTTTAGTGTTCTATATACTATTGAATATTACAATGATGTGGCAACAATGGAGGCTACATTTACTCTAGTGACAAATCTATAAAAACAAGGATTTTTGGTCTAGTGATGACACAGAGGTTGAAGAGATTGTTCACGTACAAAAGCAAAGATGTGATTAAAGTTGCTTTGAAATTGTTGGGCAAGTATTTCTTTGATGCAAAGAACTAATATCATCTAAACATGGATATCATGTCTTTATTGCTTGTGTGAGGACTTGAAGTGGTAGACAAAACGGACACTACCAAATGAGTTTTGCATTCTCTATTTGATAAATATTTGTTTCTCAAACTTGAGTCGATATTGGAAGGGTGGTTTTAGGCATTGGCTTTCACGTGACTGAAGGTATTGAGGACCCAGTGGAGGCAAGGGAGAAGGGCATCATCCCTTTTGTGTGATGGTCGGCCAAATTGAACAAGGATGAGTATCAACAAAAAGTCCTTGTGTTGTGGGACGAATTAAAGTTGTCTCTATGTCAATAAGAATTTGAGGATAACTAGTACATGGTGGTGGAATAATAGTTGAGAATTACAAGGAGACGAATGACGAGGAGGGAGTATGGTTTTGCATCTAGTAATGTAGAGGTACAAATGGGTGGGAACCGAATAGAGTGGGATTTTGTCTAGAAGGTTTTGAATTTTGGTTTTGTGACTAAGGGAACTTGTTTTTTTTGGAAATTTTTGTCATACACAAAGTTTCATTGATTCAAAATTGCAATGTGCCTTTATTTCCTTCTAGAGCTGTAATGGCTTTTTAAAGTGTAATGATTGTAGAGATTCTGCTGACAACGGTAGTTCAGGTACTAGTGATCGGGTTTTTTGTGGGATGGTTTTTTGCATCCATTAATAGCTTCCTAGGTAGCTGTATAGAAATAGTGGGTAGTCTCATTTTGTATAGTTGAACAGTATATAAAGAGCGTAGGGGGAATTTACATTGATGAATAGCTCTTGGATGTTTTTTGTTTCACAATTACTAAAGAAAATCTTTGCAACTATGTTGATATCAATTGTAAGGTGTTGTCAAGGGTGTTTAGTCTGAACAGTATGATGTACAAATGTAATCTTGATTTAATGATAAATAAAAAAACAATATTATTACCAACCAAAAAATAACAAAAATAGTTATGTGGACCGCATCATGAGTCTTCCTACAAGGAATGAAGTGCACCATCTTAGAAAATATGTCCACCACCACAAAATTGGACTCATTCCCCCTCCAAGTTCTTGGAAACCCCAACAATAAATCCATACCAAAATCCTCTCAAGGTTATTCCAAAATTGGAAGAGGTGTATATAATCTAGTATTTTGGCCAACTCCTTAGATACTTGACAAATTCTATATTCTTGATCATAATTCCCAACATCCTTATAGATTTGTAGCCAAAAGAAACCTTCATTAACCACTACTACTGTCTTGTAAATGAACAAAGGTCTTGCCAATCCTCGGGAATGTTTTTCTTTGATCAAATTCTCCCTAATGGACCTCCTTGCAATGTGAAACTAATTTCCTTTGAATAACATGCATTCCTAAATGAATTGTCTAACCACTTATGTTTGTGCCTACCAATTGACTCATGTCTTCCATGCAAGTGAAAGTTCAGTTCATCCTTATACAAGCATTTCAATTGATCAAATCTCATTACAATTACCCACATCTAGATTATCAAGTTCCTCCTTTGGCTTAGTACAATTGTAACCTTATTTAAATTTATACTTCGATGTTTGAAGACAAAATTGTTAACACTATATGAATTTAACCTGCTGTAAGAGCCTTTGATTCAACTTGCTTGACTATTCAAATATTAGAGTAATTGTTGGTCAGTTACACCACAAACTTGTTTGGCAATAGATAGTGTCTTCATTTATTCATTGCTTGGATTGTGGCATAAAAATCTTGATCATGTATGAATGAACCACTTCCTCAACTCTTGTGCATATATATTCATCTCATTTTTTGCTAGTGTTATTCAATGTGCCAATTTGTTAGGCAAACTAGATCTTGGCATTAGTGCTAAGTGATGACTAATACTCTCAACTAGTGACAATACCTTTGAGACATTCTCTAACAAACTGTCTTGAAATTTGTCAAGTAGCTCTGCAACCTTCCTTTGTGGTACTTCCACTTCCTTTATATCGACCATTCTAGCTTTGTTGCCGCAATCTCATGAGATGAGTGTAAAACAATTGTTTACATTCTTCTGCCAATCCACAAATTTTCTTCCATCCACAAAAAAAATCCTTGTGTAATGATCCCTTTTCGGTCCATTTCTTGATTTTCTCTAAAACTCCCCTTTTAGGGTCTGACTCAAACTTAGAGATTGTAATTTGTAATGTTTCTAACTATGAGCATGTCGATCCCAGTTATTATCATACATCATTATGCATTTAAAACATATTATATTAAGAATAATCTCTAATTCATAATATATACTCTAATTCCTTACTTCATTCCTAATTATAGACTCCCTATCCGCTTAGTAGTGATTAGCGAGTTGTTAAGGAATTGGCTAAATATATATTAATATTTTTATATTATGAAAATATAACTATATATAACACAAATGTTGTAGATATTTCCAATTCTACTGTTTGCTAATAAATAGATATAATTTACACATATAAATATTATATCATTCTTATAATTCAGATATGTTAGATCTCTTAAATATATATATTATATACCTGAAAGTATACTATATAATTCCAATTTCATTATATATATATATATATATATATATATATATATATATATATATATATATATATATATATATATATATATATATATATATATAATCATTATGTTATAGAGAATATATATAAACTTAAATATTTATCTCGGATATATATCACATATATGAATATATACTTCTGGTTACTATTATATCCATTTCTACTCTAATCATGTGAGTGAGATATGTGTCATCTTGATTTGGAATATATATATATATATATATATATACTGATTTTGATATTGTTAAATACCAAAGACTCATATATAATATCTTAATTGGTAATGGCGATCATCCCTCTTAATATAATTCCTAAAACTATTTCCTATCATCTCTTGATATACTCCAAGTGATCTATACCAATTCTCTCATTCGATAATGATATTCTAATTGTCCTCTGACTCTTCCCATATGATCAGAATTATAACTATTAATAATCCTTTTATTCCTTCCCAAACTCATTCCATAGTACAATCTTCTTTTTATCTTTTCCCTCATGTTTGATCTGTTGATCACCCCAATTCATTAAACCTTTAAATACTTCCCATATATATATCTTCACTAGTATTGACTCAGTGTTTATTCGACTAAAGCTACAAAACATCAACACTCCCTCTTAGCTAGGGAGGATAAATCAATCCAATGTCAACACTTAAGACACATGACAACATCAATCGTATGATGTAAGAAATAAAGGCATCATACTCAAGATGTAATCAATAGAAACATAGTCTCAATATGTGGATTGCCTCCATCGACGATTCTATCCACAAGCTCTCATGTGGATTGCCTCCATCGGCGATTCTATCCACAAACTCACGAACTTTAGTGTGGATTTCCTCTATCGGTGATTCTATCAAGAAGTTCCCAGGTGGATTGCCACAATCGGTGATTCTATCCACAAGCTCTCGTGTGGATTGCCTCCATCGGTGATTCTATCCACAAAATTTTGAGTATTGGCCTATCAGAATGTCAACACATGACATTCACCAAATACTCTGAATATTGGCCTATCAGAACATCAACATATGATATTCACCAAGTACTCAATAAGGTATTGGCTTGCAGAATATCAACACATGATATTCACCAAATACTTATCATATATCTATACAAACAACTCATAGACCGTCAATGACATCTAACACTTAGTTGTTGATTTACAAGATATATCTATACAAACAACTTATAGACTGTCAATTTAATGACATCTAACACTTAGTTGTTTCTTTACAAGATGTATCTATACAAGCAACTTATAGACCGTCAATTTAATGACATCTAACACTTAGTTGTTGCTTTGCAAAATATATTTATGCACACAACTCATAGACCGTCAACTTAATGACATCTAACACTTAGTTGTTGCATTAATTCATCATGATTTGTTTCAACGTTATAAATAATGTATATCATGATTTAAGTTATTGTAAGATCGTCACCTTCCAATAACTTCTGCAAATACAAGTGATAATCATTTGGAAGTCGTCACTTCCTCATGATTTACACAAGGGGTAGGCCCATTAAAAACATTCATGATTCATTAGTATAATAATCAATTATATCAAGTTTACCTCAGAAGTGTTTCACCTTCAATAGTGAACTCCCTCTCAATCAATATGATCAAGATTGTCACAAGTTGACTGAACCATCTACTCCCTCTGAACCTCAAGTTTATCAACTTCTTGACCTCTTTTGAAATATTAGACTCTCTTTGCATCTAGTCTCAATCATCAATTTTTTTTCAAGCATCAAGTTATTTCTCCCTTGAATGAAATTGTCTTGTGCTTTTGTCTTGAAGGTATGTCAGAGAGAGAAAAGCATATTATCCCAAAGAAATATTAATGATAAAAGCATACAATATTTTCTTTCCCAATGTTATAGTATGATTTAATAACTACATAAAAATATTTATGAACTTTAATCAACACGAAATACTCATCTCTTGATTAATGTAATGATCCTTTTCTTATTTGCACTATAAAAAGTGTTTGTAGCTTTTAATCAAAGAACTCTCTTTGTTCAGAAATCTGCATAGACTTGTACATATTCGGTCATAACTTTTGAATCTGATATTTTCTTTCCAATCTCTCCGGTGAGATTCTTCTAAATTTGTTTATCACCAACATATCTCAAATTCATAAAAATTCAATGGTGCATTTATGAGATATGGTCCTCATACTGAGACTGTAATTTTTTGAGACAGTCACACATTCACCATTAATAAACTACTCTCTTACATTTGCAACTTGGCTCTGATACCATGTTAAGGTTTTAGGATCATTGCAAATGTAATAGCACTCTCTCATTGTATGTGTTTTCCAAATGCAACAATCTCTTGCATTTATATTGAGAATGAGACAAGAAGAGACATGTCTATTCATTAATATGTAATTAATATAATGACAATTATATATATATATATATATATATATATATATATATATATATATATATATATATATATATATATATATATATATATATATATATATATATATATATATATATATATATACATATCTTCATGAGACATGTCTATTCATTAATATGTAATTAATATAATGACAATTATTATTATACATACATACATACATACATACATACATACATACACACAGACATACAGACATACATACATACATACATACAGACATACATACATACATACACACATACATACACACAGACACACAGACATACACACATACACACATACACACATACATACATACATACATACATACAGACATACATACAGACATACAGACAGACAGACATACACACAAACATACATACACACATACACACACACATACAGACATACACACATACACACACACATACACACACACATACACACACACATACACACACACATACACACACACATACACACATACATACACACATACACACATACACACACACATACACACATACATACATACACACAAACATACACACATACATACATACACATACAGACATACAGACATACATACATACACATACACACATACACACATACATACATACACATACAGACATACAGACATACATGCATACACATACACATACACACATACAGACATACACACATACAGACATACACATACACATACAAACATACATACATACACACATACACACATACACACATACAGACATACATACATACATACATACATACATACACACATACATACACACATACATACACACATACACACATACACACACACACACACACACACACACACACACACACACACACACACATACATACACACACACACACATACACACACACATACATACATACACACATACACACATACATACACACACACATACACACACACACACATACATACATACATACATACATACATACATATATATATATATATATATATATATATATATATATATATATATATATATATATATATATATATATATATATATATATATATATATATATATATATATCTTCACTAGTATTGACTCATAGTGTTTATTCAACTGAAGCTACAAAACATCAACAAATATTATTGATTATACTATATTGGTTAATAGATTATATTATAATTATTTTAACATTGATTTAAAATAACACTATAATTATATTATAATTGATTATATTATTATTATTATTAAAAATGACATTAAACAAGAATTTATTGCATTAATTATGGTTCATGACACCTTGCACCTTCACACACCACCTCATTTTGTTCTCCCTCCAAGGGTATCTAGATACACTTATTTCCATCCTTGACTATGGTGTAAGTATTCCTCCACCCATCATGCAGTTTTCTATGGACATACTACAAAGGTCTTCACAACAAGAGGTGGCAAGCATCCATTATCATAACATCACACAAAACATCATCCCTATGTGATCCAATCTGGAAATGAACCAAACACTACTCACTCACCAACAAATTTTGGTCATCTTGTATCCAAGAAATTTGATAAGGATCTAGATAATTAATCCTCTTCATATTCAACTTTTGCACCATTTCCTCAAAGACCAAATTGTTTGTGTTTTCATTGTGAATGTGTTTTATCCATCCTCCCACTTCTCTCTAGTTTTTTTGTTTGCCATTTGTTATGTTCTTCTAGCTCACTTCTCTTCAACTCTCAATACTATTAATAGGCCTCATTTTGGTCATTTCAACTGGGCTTAATTCATCCTTAATGTTGGTTCTAAGACCATTAATGTATGGTGCCATTTTTTCCTTTGTGACCTCGCTATGCCCAATTCTGATGTTCATCCTACAAAACTCCTCAATGTATTCCTTCCCCATCTTCTCTTACTATCGCAAGTTTTGAAGTTTCTTCAACAATTGCAATTAGTAATCTAAAGATATGAATTGACCCTTTAGCTTCATCAACATCATCTCCCAATTCATGTTTCCCTAATTTCCTCTTGGGTTCCTATCTAGGTAAACTTCCTTCCAGCCTAGGGCAACATGTTGATGTCGCTTCAACTTAGTCTCAACAAAACTCACCAAATCTTTGATTTGCTTGAACTCGAAGAAGTCTTCCATCCCATTGATTGAATCAATCAACTCCTTTGGATTCAAGATTCTGGCATGACTAGAGATTTCCATCCTTGACCTCTTTTTGATTTTGGTGATTGCCTTCATCATCTAGATTTGATTCATCTCTTCTTCCTCTTGATCCTTGTCACCTTTCTTTTGTCTCTCTAACGGTTTATTGTCACTTTCATCATCTGGTCTAAGGTTTAAAACTTTCCTTTGGCCTTCTTCAATAACATCTAGTTAGTTCTTCATAGCTCACATCATGTCCATCATCTCTTCTACTTTACCCAAAATATTTTCTGTGATTGGCATTCTCTTGGATAGGATCCTTTCGTTTGAACTACGTACAACTACCTCAATTAAGTGATATGATTCAACGTTGTAATGGTTTCACTTTCACTATCGATTAACAACACTCACAACCTACCTCCAATCAAAGATCTGTCCACACCAAAGATCTTATGAAACTTCCACCTTCACAATTAGTTCAAAACTCGCTCTAATACCACTTGACGCAGCCAAATTTAGCGGGTCCAAAGAGGATTGTCTAACCTTGCAGCAAATCATACAAAATTCAATGCAAAAAAAATAATTACTTACATTATTTTAAAAAGGAAATCAACATGCTCGCAAGCTTACATTCAGCCCATTGGCCCCACTTGCAAACTCATAGGACACCATGGGCTTATTAAAGAAATTTATTAGAATCAAATAGCTCTTGAATCTCGTTTATCCTAATCTACTACTCCCTATCTCCTCTAATCATCTTCTATACTTCTCTACATGTGTATATATCATATCTAATGGTTTGTGATGCTCAATGTTCGCCTCCAAAGTCCCAAGATGGTGCAATGTGTGTTTTGATCATTGCTTCTTGGAGACGGTCCAAATGTTGGTATGAACCTATGTGGATGTCATGTAGACCTTTCTTGAAGTTGTTTCACTTCATACCTACCATGTTAACTACTTTGCAAGGTTTGAAAAAACTCCACAGATTAATTCAATTGGGTTCAACCTCAGTTGCTTCAGGATGCTCATACGTCAAGATGAAGGAAACAAGATCTCTACTAAAGGTGATTCCACATCTCTGACAATTAAGAGAGAAAAACTTAAATGAACTAAGAATTGATAGAATGAGTACAAAGGTAAAGGAAACCCCTAGAAAGTACAAAGGTAAAGTATCAACGACGCAAAGACACAAGAACTAAAGTAAATGTGTCACAATATGGTACAGTTAAAATCCCACCTAAGGCTAGAAACTCATTAATTTCTCCATGAAAACAGCTCTAACTGATTACAAGTGAAAGAAGATTCAATTACCATACTTTTCCAATATGTTTCAGATCAAAATATGAAATGAAAATCAATACAAGTTGTTGCAAAAGCCTACAATTGTCAAGCAAAATAGTGTTCTAGGCTACTAATGGTAAAATTGTCATAACTTTCTCCAAACTTAAAGAAATTCAACCAAACCAAAACTAAAATAAAGCCAACTCTACTATCTTTCCAACCATTCCACGTATAGGTCATAAAAAGATCATACATATTTGTACCACATGAAAGAACAAGACTGTTGCAGGAAAATACCAAAAAAAATTGTTTTCAAAATTATTCAAATCCTCATTCAAAGCATTCACCAACCTTCTCCAAACCCTTGAACCTTAGAGAATCTCAAAGTACATATTTAGACAGACCTCCAAACCAAATTTCATGAGTTTCTACCAATTTGAATTAAAGATATACAATTTCTTTACTTGTTGAAATGGTTGTTTATTTTGAACTAAATTCTTTTCAATAAAATAGCTACCTCTTTTAAAGAATAAAAATTGTATCTCCTTCTGGGTTTTCTCTCTCAATAGAGTTATTGATTGAAATTCTTTTTTGAATAGAGTCTTCACCTCTCTTCGAGGAAAATACTGTTTATTGCTCTGAGATCTAATCTCCAGGAAAGTCTAAATTACATCACCAAAGATTCAGGAAAACTTCTTAACAACTCCCCAGAAGAGTCGTCAATATGTTGGTTCCCAAAACCGTAGATTATAAATCCAAAGGCTTTGCCTCTTCCCTTTTTCAAATTCCTCAATCAATTCTAGCCAATGAATGGGAATGATCAATGATCCAATTCCCCCACACTTTTGGCTCCACTAGACCAAGGCAGCCTCAACCTTAATCTATTGGTTGGAGGCTTCTATATAGAAGATTTAAGCTTTATGATCTCTCAAGATGGCTATTACTCTTGAGATAGATCGAATTGTGATTCACACAACAGTTGAATATTTGAATGTTGTAAGACAAATACAATAGAAATGCTTTTGAAAGAATTCTTTACAATAATGTATGAATCTTTTATTATGTAAATGAATTGTAAATTGTAAATATGATTATTGAATGGAAAAGCCCTAAAGATTCTTGATTAAATCATCTTAAATTAGAATTAAACCAGTGCCTTCATCCTCTATAGAGTATTATCAATTCAATTTAAAATGACACTACATATAACCCTGTGAGACGATTTTAACAACTTACTCCTCAAGTAAGACCATCACCCCAAAGGCATCTATATGCAAAATAAGTTAAATGTGTGGTTACAGTTAGGCTTATGGATTTTAACTTCTTTACGAAAGACTAATAAGACAGAATGAAGCCTAGACAACCAATCTTCAAACTGATGATCAAATTGAAACTAATTTAAATTATTATGTCAAAAGATAGGATGTTGAAGCATCTAAATGAAATAGATTATCACCAAGAACCGATCAAATTAAATGAAGATAGATACCATCAGGAATAAAAGTACAACTGGAATTATATTGAAATAAGCATAATTAAATTCGACTGAATACAAATTGTGTAATTGTTCTTCTCCAGCCACACATCTTCAAGAGGCAAGACCAAAATGCATTGTATAAAAAATTATATTCATGATTCTCTTAAACACTAGAATGATCCCCTATATATAAATGACAATTTAGTTTTCAAAATGAAAGGGCATACCCCTTCATTGAAATGACACAATTGCTCCTAACTGACAACTAAACAACTAATCTAACTGGACATTAACTAAGCAAACAAGACATGAAAGGACTGATTACAAGACAATATTCAATATAAGCATTTGAAAACAAAGACTAATCCCTGAAGAGTCCACCGCATTTCTGAATATGGTTTAGGTGTGTTTTGAAGCATAGATGTTGGCATCGTGAATGATTTTCTAGACTGTGTTCTCCAGCATGGTCTGACATTCCATCTATGAAATGGTTCCTTCCAACTATAAACCATCGATATAGGCAGTACTAAGGGAAATAGCAAGAATAATCTGGCATTTGTTCATTTGTGGATTTATGTTCTTCAGGTCGCCCTTGATTTTCTAATCCTTTTTTTATAGCAACCCTAAATTTTGACTTTCCCACTTCAAACTTCATCTAGTCAACCGCACCTTGACTGTCACATGGCAACCTCTAATTGGCTTGCCAAACCACCTAGACACCATATCATCTTGACCTCTACGTACTCCTGCATCATCACACACTAGTCATCCTTGCCATGTGGCATCTCCTCGAGATATCAAGTAGTTTCCCTTTCCTCATCATTCCAGACTGCAGGATCACAAGCACCCAACACCTATCACTATACCACCTAGAACCCGGCATCGATCCTTGCCAGTTGATCTACCATATGTCATGATTCTGTGGTTATTCTCTTATCCTCAAGCCTCAAGTTCGCAGGATCACAGATGCTCGCCATTTTCCATCCTCGGGCCGTCAACTCACGGTCTCGTTGTCTATAGGTTTCATTCTTTGAAATTTTGGAATCGCATTGCTATGCTTCGATTTTTCGAATCGCACTACTTTGCTTTCATTCCTGATCACCCGTACTCTGAAATTCAATTCTTCATACATAGTGTGTGGGACCCAATCTTCCCTTCAAAATTTTGGGATTTCACTTATATGCCTCCATTTAGGATCGCTAGCACCTCGAGCAAATAAGGACTTAAACTCTTATCATCAAAATTCATGCTGATGTATTCATCGGGAATCAGGGGAGCTTGATACATATCTCAATTTTTCTTCCTCTGAATAACTTATGTATCATTTTTTCTTTTGGTTAGGTTACTCGACGTAATATCTTATTCGACACATCAACTAAAGTGACCGCACCACTTTTTCGAAGACGCTCGACCATCGTTACTCACCCATATTTACTTATTCAAAGTTATATATTGTTTGATGCTTAGCAAAAATTGGTCCCACCGCACACTTCCCTTTTCAAATGCCTCCATCAATCAATACATCACTTCTAACTCTTATTCAAAACTACATTTTGTTTGATACTATGTACTGGACCCCACAAGCAAGTCCTCTTTACGACTTGAATTGTAGAATAAACCTCTCCTCACTACCATCCGATTTTTGCTTACTCGATGAACCATTTTCTTCGAGATTTCATTTCTGCCAATACTTTACTTAATATTTTTTACATCGGGCAATGCCTCATTTCGTTAACCCCTCTTTCAACTTATTCGAAATGAAATCTTGTTCAACGTAGGTACATGATGAAATAAAAACTTTCATTTCTTTTCAAACAATATCACTTGTAATTTATTTAAAAATTGCACAATTATCATGAACTATTTTGCAAACAAACGCAATTCCAAAGTTAATAATGCTTATATATCCACCATAGTCAATCTAAACATTTATTTATTCATTGTAATCTAACTTTAGTTATTTTATCATTAAGGATTGCATGTGCATCATAACCAGAAACAAATGAATTTTATACCACATCCAAAGACACTTAAATGACCAAGGCAAGCTCTTTACCATATGAAAGCTCATTTCAATGTATGAAAAACTATAAAAAAAATTCTAATAGCAACAACCCAAGATCTAGAGGCCAATTGATTATAAGATCATAACTAATAGATTGACTCAATTGGAATAAAAAGATATACAATATAGAAGTGCATGCTTATATAGGCAACGCAATAAGAGACCATGATAAGGAAATAACTTACCACCCACACAAGGCGGAATCACATCTCCACCAAAGGTCAATCATCCTCTATTGTGCAATGAAGTATGTGCAACATCTGGAGGATGATAAGTGATAAGTGCGCTAAGGGTTGAGACAACACATAAAGTGGAAATCTGATAACAACTATCACCACCTAAAGTGGAATTTCTCAAATACCATGTGTAAATAAAGGTGCAAACTCCTAAGTGTCTCAAATCAAAACTACTATGTATGCATTATCCTAAATAAGCTTACGTAAAGTGTAATTAATAAATATTTAATTACACCAACACCCCCTTAAGTGCAACTTTGGGGAATGCACTTAAGATCACAATGTAAGATGGGACACAACTGTTAGGCCATGTTAGGTACCCATTTGTTGGTGTAATTAAATATTCCTAATTACACTTAATTTAATCTTACTTAGGATAATGCATTGCATAGTAGTTTGTCATTGAGACGTGTAATTAAATATTCCTAATTACACTTAATTTAATCTTACTTAGGATAATGCATTGCATAGTAGTTTGTCATTGAGACACTTAGGAGTTTGCACCTCAATTAAGCACATGGTGTAGGAGAAATTCCACTTTAGGTGTGAGATCCACCTTTAGTGCACATATCGCATTATCATCCTCATCCTATTGCACATACTTTATTACATAATGGAGGATGATCCACATTTGGTGAACATGTGATTACACCTACCATAGGTGATAGCTTATCAACTCCTTATTATTCTCTCTTATCGCATTTTCTATATAAGGAGGCCTATTATGTACATTTGATAATCAATTCATTGGATCAATTCAATCATCAATCATTGCATCATACAAGTCTATTCATGTTCATATCATTTGTCTTGTATTTGTGTTATTCTTTAACCTATAAATCCTTGGTTCAATCTTTGCTATTTGCAAATTCTTACATGGTATCAAAGTCATTGGAGCATTTTGATTAGCCTATTTGGAGATCTTGATGCAAGCATTGGAGGTCCAAATCTCAGATCTGAAGACCAACATGTTGTGGAAGTGTCTTGGGTCAAATTTGACCTCACCATTGCATCTGAGAGATTATTTCGGTTAAAATCAACTATACACTCACCCATATTTGACGAAAGTCCAAATCGAGGCAAAAAAAATTGCAAATCAAGCTGTACGGCCCAATCTGCAGCACGATTATCAAAAATAAAAAATAAAAATTTATTTTTTTGTTTTGTTGTTTTTTCAGAATTTTTTTCTACAAAATATGTTGTTTCAGGGTTGGTACGGCCCCTACATTTATTGTCATCCTTCAAGGGATGTATGGCATCTACGTCAGTCGACATCATCAAATCGACACATATTGTCACCAACCGTACTATCCATAGGACAAATCAAACACATGACCAATCGATCACACCACCCAGCGGACCGAGCCCGAGACCAAGCCTGAGCCCGTCCACGGGCTCTGTTCTTTTATTTGATTGCCATGGGTTTTCCTTTATAAAACGGCATAACTCCCGTAGCCCCACGCATGTGGGATTATTTTCCCACAACCACCCAACTCCTCCATCGATGGCACTCCCCAATGCACCATCGCAGTCTCTTTGCGGGCCATAGCCACGCGGAGTTATGTCAGCACCATGCGGCCACACCAGAGCCCGCCACGTTACAGGTGGGCCACATGATTCTCTCAATCATCCCAGCTAATCAGCGACTGCCACGTGGCAGGAGGCCACGTCACCTTTTAACATAGCCATTGTGACACCATCTGCATGGACAGTGACATCATCCCAGTATAGAAGCCTACATCAATGGGACCGGTCATTTTTTGCCACATCACCCTACTACGAGGTTAAATTTGACGGTCATCTAGTCATCAAAACTAGGCAAATTGGCCTTTTTGGTGACGTTCATACGGCCATCAATTTTAATGCAGTAAATTGGTGACGTCAATAGGAGTTTGAATTTACTTGCCTTCACCATTGGAGTTTTCCGATTTGCAGTCTAACTTCAAAGGGCCATATCTTGCTCAATTTTGCTCTTTTTTTCGAGCATTTATTTTTATCTGGGGTAGACTTTCCTCAAGATTCTAGTGGTGGCATTATTTTGTATTTTGGTACCCAGATTTATCAGAAATTGCAAATTTTCATTACTGTTTTTGTCTGTTCATGATTTCTACAACTTCCAAAGTTTCGTTTGGGCATATACGGTAACATTTTGAGGTAAAAAAAAATGAAAGTGCATAATTTTTCTTCTACTTTCCAGATCTGCAATCAAATTTTAGTGATTTTGGGTGGATACATCACTTTCAGAAATAGGTCATTTTGGGGCTATATTTGCACTTGGTTAATCCTTGGATTTTAGTTTTCTGATTTGCATCAGTCATTTGAAAGAGTTATCAGTAGTTATCAGTCATTATTTGGTTGTATTATCGATAATTCAAAGGTCAAAATCTTCACTCCATATAATTACCATGAAGGGAAACGATCTTTATATGGTCACTCGTTGAGTATTGGATTGCTTAGAATGACTCTTGGGTAGGATCTAGAACCAGCTATAGGTTTTGCAAAAAGGAGAAAATGGTTTGATCGAAGGGATAAAGCACTTGGCTCTCTTAGATCATCCATCTCTCACAATTTGTTATTCCATATTGCATCTTGCTCACATCCTCATGTTGCTTGGGTCATATTGAAAGGAATCTTTGGTAAACTTGATAGAATGAGAAAATTCATATTAGAGAATGAGCTCATAGCTCTAAATCCTAGTCATTTTGACAATATTCAAAACTTTTTCTCTAAGTTCAATTTTATTAGATTAGAGTTTTCTACTTGTGGCATTATTAAAGGGGATAAAAAATGATATTTTCTATTCTTTACAAGCTAGGTCTTGAATATTCTATCTTTGTTTCTACTTTCTATGCTACTATGGATGCTCTTGGTAGTGAATACAAATTGTCTTCTCTTGATGAATTTCCAGCTCAACTCACAAGGGAACAAGCAAAGTTGGCACACATGGGTCAATTGAAACCCTCAACACATCATGCATTAATTGCAAATGAATCCACTTCAAAGGCTTCTCATGGCAAAGAAAAGAAGTAACAAAGGGATCCTAAGCCTCATGACAAAGGTAATGAATCTCCTTCACGCAATACTATTGAATTCAAGTCCTCTTCAAGAGAGGAATCATCTAGAAGAAAGAGGGATAAATGTGCATATTGTAAAAAGTTAAGACATGATGAGCATAAGTGTTTTCATAAGAATATTGATGAGCTAACTCACATTATTCAAAAGCGCAACATTAAGTTTCTCTCATCAATGTCTACTCCTTCTACACATTTGGCAGCTTCTACATCTTCATCATCATCCAAAGATAAAGAGAAAGGACAAGCACTTTTGGCTTTCACACATCCTGAGCAAGGTAAATGGCTTCTTGATTCAGGTGCATCACAACATATAGCATCTGTTAGAAATAGGGAATACTAAGGGGGGGTGAATCAGTATTCTGCAAAGTTTTGTTTTCACCCAATTATGGATATAACAGATTATCTTAATACATGCATAACATAGTAAACTAAATAACATGCATAGCAATAAAGCAAATGAACTCATAACACATTATTTGTTCTCGAGGAAACCCTGGCCAAGGGAAAACCCCAATGGGGATGGTACCCACAAAGACCCACTAATCAAAAGTATCATGTTAAGGATGTTGACCCTGTTAGGAGCCTGTTACATGCATCTAGTGTCTCAGTCCTGATTAAGGGACTATAGGCCTTGTTAGAAGCCTCAACCCTGCTAAGAGTTGGTAGTACTGATTACAAATGATTACAAGATGAGCCCACTGCCCAAACAAGTAATGTACAATGATTACTAATTACAAACGGGTAAGGTTCATAACCTTATACTGCTTGCTTGTCTTTCACAACTTCGCATCAATATCTTTTTCTATATCATTACACTTGCATATATTTATGCATTCCATATGCCTTATATTTATGAAAGTTATTAGGAATAATAACTTTTACAGTCAGCTTTACATAACATAAAGCTTTACACAAAATACATATTTACCCAAGGGTTAACATCTAGGATGTCGTCCCTTTATATTATTAAGACATGATTTTGATACAAAATAATCCCTTAACTCTTTACCAATTTTGTCTTCATAATATGTCCTGTCGGCTTAACATTATCTTTGGTAAAACTACCATAACTTCTTCCGTACATGTTGTACAGACTTGCACTCTCAGGTGAGTGTTCAATAGTCATCATAGTATCTATGTTCAAGTGCGCAAGCACTGAACTTAGTCCAATTGACATCCCCAATCAAAACTGTCTCCTAGGTACACTGGAAAAATAATGCACATACTTAGATAATTTTGCTTTGCGCTCTGTCATACTTGCTCTCTATCATATGTGGTCTTCATGTAGATTATATGTTGCCATAATGACAACATCTACATATCTAACTCAGCCAAATTGCCAACAATCTCCCCCTTTGTCATTGGTGGCAACATATGAGAAAATTGGTTAAGTCTCAAAACTTCAACACTCAAAATTGTGGCCATAACATAAAATATATATCCAATGTCCTTATAACTCCATAAATCTTATCTATTTTCTATACTCCCCCTAAGAATATACTTCCTTATCATACATACATCAATTTTCTACTATATATCTCTCCCCCTTTGACAACAATGACAAAAAAAAGGTGCCAAAAATTGTGTTCAAAAAAGTTATATACCTTGATTCGGTATTGCAGAGCCGGTAGCCTTGCAACACAATCTGCAAAATTTACTTTAATGCTCTCTATCTCCTCCCATGCCTTCTTGACGGAATCTACAACACTAAGTAGTGCACACAATTCATAAGATTCGATCTCACATGCTTGAAGGTTTGCAAAACTAAACTTCTCAAAAGATGTCTTCGATGCAAGACATTCTTCTAATTGTCCTTCAACAATGCTTATCTTTATTGAAATGTGCTCTCTTAGAAGAGCGAATCTTTTCAATTTCCTATCCTTTTCATCATTGAGAATCCTTATTTCATCATTTACTTTGTTGATTCTTTTCTCAATATCCAATATCCTCACATTAGGGCTGGCTAAAAGATTTGTTTCTGACTGAATTTCTGCTTCTTTAGCCTTAATCTTCTCAACTACTTCAGATACATGGTTTTTAGATTTTGTACACTGAATATACAAAGTTTTACCTCTGTCCAAATTTCTTCTCAAGTCTTTTATACAAACATCCAGATTGTTAATATCATTTCTGATATTTTTACTTATATCATGAAACATTTTGGCCTCATAGGCTGCATGAACCTTCACTTTAGCCATATCTAATAAGTTAGTGAACTCATTATCAAATGCATTCATAACTTTCTTAGCTCTTTCCAGTGGATCTGCTTGTGCTATCTGGTTAGTCACAACACTTTGTAACTTCTCTATTATTTCTAGCAAAGATCCTTCAAGGCTTTTCACCTTCTTATTCTTTCAGATTATTTTGTTCAGGGATGTAATCAATTCCATTTGATCGTCATCATCTTACCTCTTTCCCAAAAATTTCAAATATTGATCCAATCTGTGATTTCTTTGCAATCTCAATTGTAAGACTGATTTCTTATTTGTTAGGGACCTCTTTCTGTCCTTGAATTTCTATGTTTGCTTGATTCTATGTTTGCTTTTCTTCCTCTTTCCTTGATTCTTTCTTTCCTTCTACAATAGATTTGTCCTATTCTTCTCGGGCCGAATTGTCAACAATGTTTTCAAGATTTTGAAAAGGATTATCATCACTGTCCAATGTGATCTTAGATCCTTCCACATGCATTGACTCATCTTCAATGTTAATTGATGGTGGAGACGGACTCTTCTGATGCTCAGCTTCTTCTGCATGTTCTGCTAGCTCTGTTGCACTAGAGTTTTTTTCAACACTAGTTGCCATTACCTTTATTATTGCTTGCTCTGTTTCTTTGTTTATCTCTTCATAGTTTCCTCCCATTATCTGAATGGTTCTTTTCTTTATTCTCAGATGGGTTCCAAGTTCTTTTATTATTTGTTTAAAGTGATCTTCATCTCTGACATCACATAATTTTCTCACAAGATTTTCTCTGATTTTATTGTCTTCTTCAGTTGCTCTCTCTTTCTCATTAACTAGCTTCTCAAACAAATCATCAGGTATCTTACTTTGAATTGATTCAAACTTCTTATCTACTAGGATCATATGTCTCACAACTAAATTCTCCAAATTCAATATTTCTAAATAGTTATAAAGATCATAGTACTTGTTCATCTTAGAAAAATCTCCATTATGAATAATATGTTCATTTACCTTCTCAATCTTTGGTTTCCATGTCTTCTTTTTCACTTGAATATCTTCATCATCTTTTATCTCTGCTATTTTCCTTTGTACCGGTGGCACTATTGTCTTATGTCTCTTACCTAATCCAGTAGCTATTTCTTTCACTCTTTTCCCTGGTGGAGTTGATCTTGTAGATTTCCTAACTTCTTGTTCTTCTTGCTCTACTTTCACTTTATGCATCAAATTTCCAGTTTCAACCGCTAGTAGGGGTGGAACAGACAAAACTTCCTTTTGTCCAATGTCTTTAATTGTTGTTGTTGTATTCTTTGCAATTATAAACTCCTATTATGTCATTCCTGAGTCCTTCAGAATTTTCTTAATTGTACTTTCTACTCTTTTCTTTAACTGTTTCTCTTCCTGAATAGACTTTGCGGATTTGAAGTTCTCCTCAAAAGTCCCAAATCTATTGTTGTGTATATCCAACTTGCTCTTAAGCAATCTGTTCACATATTCTTTTGCTTCAGTTTCACAAATTTCATAGCCAAGAGGGTCTATGAACTCTACTCTAGGTTCAACTGCTTCAATAAATGTAAAGTCAGTGTCAATCATAAAACATATCTCATTCTTATACTTTTCAACAATTGACTGAGGGATTCTTGATCTATTTTTCATCAAATTCTGAAATGTTTTAATCACTAAAATTGCACCCTCATTGACCTTGTCAATAAGATGTCTCCTGAATACTATGTTTATCCTTTCCATTGTGGTCTTACCATCATTCCAATCATCACCAATTGTAAATGGAAATCTTCTTAACAAATGGAAAAACATATAAGTGATCAATGATGAGAATCTAAACTGGGAGTTCTTAGTCTTTTGTATCTTCTCCAAGTTCTCAAATAACTGAATTCTCAAGATTTCACACATCTACTTGTATCTTGTCAACACACATCAAATAGGTTGCATGAATCATTCCAGCTGCCATGTCATCTTCTCTTGAATTAGCACAAAATTTAGCTGTAAGGATCTTGCACAAATACCTAACATCATCCTGTTGTATCTTGCTAATCACTATACCTTTGCCATTGTAAGATGATTTAGTGTTGTCTAATATAGTTTTCTTCACATTCTTTTCATTAAACGGTATGACTCCAGATTTAGACAAACCAATTACTTCATGAATTAGGTCTACTATAATGTCTATCACTCTGTCATCTAACCAAAACTTTCCATTATGTATTCTGCTCAGAATTATCTTAGTGCATTCTTCATCATCAAATTCATACTGTAAAGAGTGCCTTATGATTTCATTATCCTTCAAATGTTCAAACCCTACTCTCAATGACATATCCTGATTGTAAAGTTTCTCATACTCCTTAGTAAAATCACTATCATTGAGGGTTTCAAGTTTACATCCCAAATAGCTTCTAACATTTTCTAAATGTAGAACTTCGTCTGGTACAGACGATAAAGCTAATTTAGGGTCTTCTTCCAAGGGTTCTACTGGTTCCCTTTTAGTCTTAGGTCTTATCTTATCTCTTACATTGTGAATCAATGAAACATCCATATCTTATGCAAATTCTCTAACAAAAAGATAGGTTTGCTTAGTAAAATACCTCAATTCCGCGATTTAGGGTTTGCGTAGATCCCGGCACGAAATTCCTTCACCAAATCCTTGCAAACTACTTCAATCACTGCTCCTTTGATCTCCTTATCACTTGTATTCACTTTAATTATCAAACAATACCGATCATAACCTTTTAACCTTTCAATCTCATTAAATTCTGATATCACATTCAATTCTTTTGCCACTTCTTTCCAAAAAGTTGTTCCTGCAAAACTTAAAAATTCTTGCGATCTAGCATAACATCATGTTATCTTATGCGCTCTTAACCATAGTATCACTACATCATATACTACCTTGCATCAACTGCGCAAGACTCAATTCATCCTATACTAACTTCTACACTATCCTAAGTTCTTATTCTACTGCATTTTTCATGAATTAAGTACTTTGAGATGGGTTAGGTAGAGATTCACTCTTACCATTAGATACTTCACCTTTCTGATTACCTTCAGTGCTAAATGTGTCTCCTTGATCTGTGGCTTTAATAAACTTCACTTCTTCTGAATTACTACAGCAACCTCCATGACTGTTGCTTGCATTTTCATTTCTCCTTGTATGACTTCTAGAGTTAGGGTTTCTCATGTTATTCATCTGGCAAAACCTTGTTGTATGACCAAATTTGTTGCATATCTGACAAACTACTCCATTGTTTCAATATCTCGATCCAGTCTGGTTGATTTGTGATCTGCAATTCCTGCTAATGTGTCCAACCTTGTTACATCTATAACATACCACTGTATTTCTTCTGTTCATATCTTCAGTATGTTTTTTATCTGCATGGTTAGTATTTATAAACATTCTACTACTATTATTATTCTCATTAAATTTAAGCTTCCTACATTCAATAGCTCTATGTCCAAAACCATGACAATTATAACAATAACCATTAAGAGGTTTAAATTGCTTACCTATACAATCTTTCTTCATATGACCAAAAGTATTACATGAAAAACATCTACCTTTAAATTCTCTCTGCATACCTTTAGGTGATTCTTCTTTTTTAGGTGTATGTTCAAATTTGTCAACTTCATTAGATTTATTTTCTTCTATGTTTTCAGAAACTTTCAAATCTGGTTCTGTTCTTTCTTCACTCACTTTAGATGAGTTAAATCCAAGACCAGTTTTATCATAGAATGCCTTTCGATAAGAAATTTGTTCATAAATCTTCTCACTAGTAGAATATAGCTTCTCAAGTTGTTTCTTAAACTGAGTCAATTCACCTTTCACGATAATGTTGTACTTTTCAAGTTCAGCATACTACAATTTGGTTTTCTCAAGTTCAAATGTCACTTTACAAAGTTTAGATTTCAAATCTCCTTTCTCAGATTTCAGATTTTCATTCTCAAATTTAAGATTTGCTTCATTCTTGCTATTTCCATCTTTCAAACTCAACTTCAGATTTACTATCTTCAGTTCATGTTTAAGGATCTCATTTTCTTTTTCCAGATTATCATCACAATCTTCAACTTGAATTGTAGATTCTTTTTCTAATTTTAATTCCTCCAGCTTATTCTTCAACTTTTCAATGAGGTTCTTTGCATCATCATATTTTCCTTTCAGAGTATCTCTTTCTTCAGTAAGTAAATCAATATGTTCAAGAGCTTCTTCAAGATTCTTTTGTAGCTGATCCATATCCATAGAGATCTTACTCAAGCTACTAGGCTTTCTCTGAATAATTCTTTTCTGAGTAACTAAGCTTTGATACCAATTGTTAGAAATAGGGAATACTGAGAGGGGGGGTGAATCAATATTCTACAAACTTTTTCTTTCACCCAATTATGGATATAATAGATTATCTTAATGCATGCATAACATAGTAAACTAAATAACATGCATAGCAATAAAGAAAATGAACTCATAACACATTATTTGTTCTCGAGGAAACCCTGGCCAAGGGAAAACCCTAGTGGGGATGCTACCCACAAAGATCCACTAATCAAAAGTATCATGTTAAGGATGTTGACCCTGTTAGGAGCCTGTTACATGCATATAGTGTCTCAGTCCTGATTAAGGGACTATAGGCCTTGTTAGAAGCCTCAACCCTGCTAAGAGTTGGTAGTACTGATTACAAATGATTACAAGATGAGCCCATTGTCCAAACAAGTAATGTACAATGATTACTGATTACAAAAGGGTAAGGTTCATAACCTTATACTGCTTGTTTGTCTTTCACAACTTTGCATCAATATCTTTCGCTATATCATTACACTTGCATATATTTCCGCATTCCACATGCCTTATATTTATACACGTTATTAGGAATAATAACTTTTACAGTCGTCTTTACATAACATAAAGCTTTACACAAAATACATATTTACCCAAGGTTTAACATCTAGGATGTCATCCCTTTATATTATTAAGACATTATTTTGATAAACAAAATAATCCCTTAACTCTTTACCAATTTTGTCTTCATATTATGTCCTATCGGCTTAACACTGTCTTTGGTAAAACTGTCATAACTTCTTCTATACATGTCGTACAAACTTGCACTCTTAGGTGAGTTTTCAATAGTCATCATAGTATCTATGTTCAAGTGCGCAAGCACTGAACTTACTCCAATCGACATCACCAATCAAAACTATCTCCTGGGTACACTGGAAAAATATTGCACATACTTAGACAATTTTGCTTTGCCCTCTGTTATACTTGCTCTCTGTCATATGTGGTCTTCATGTAGATTATATGTTTCCATAATGATAACATCTAGATATCTAACTCAGCCAAATTGCCAACATCATCTCCTATGGATATGTTTTCTTGTATTGAACCTTTTAATTCTCTTAATATTTTGATGGGTAATAACACATACATGAGAGTTTGCAGGAAAGATTCTATTCCTATGCGAGAGGGGACATTTAATGATTCTCCTTGTGTACCATCCTTGACCACTAATCTCCTTTCTATTTACCAACTTACTCATAGGTCACAAGGTAAAATTGTTGAGTTCACCCCTTATTATGTCTACATTAGGGACATGGAGACTAGAGATGTCATAGCTATGACAATTGTTTTGATAAAGTAAAAACAGGTTTTGAAAGGACCCGAAACCTTGTACAAAGAGAAAAGAAATATATAGCATTGAAAGATCTTAAAATAATTGTAGAACACCACCCAACAAACTAGAGGAACTCATCATAATTCCCATCAAGAGGCCTAAAAACCAGCCCAACTAAACACAATAAAGGACCATCAAGATTTACATTTTGGCCCAATCTTATGAGAACGTAAAGACATATCAAACAAAGGTTTGGAGAATTTGACTTTTTTTCTTTTAACTAATGTCCATCCATCCTCCACCTTCTCAGCAGCCTTCTGCCAATCCAGAGATAAATCTGAAGAACCCACTAAAGGGAAGATTGCATATGTATCCATAGAAGGGATAGGGGTAGCACCACAACTAACCCCCAAAACCCTCCTAGGTGAAACATGGGCATCAATACCCATAGCAACAAGAGATGAGACAGTTGAACCAGTGCTAGCATCAATGTTCTGAACTGAGACAGCAACAATAGAAGGGGCAGCCTTAACATTCTGAACCAAAGTCATCTTAGAGACAACATCTGTAGCATCAAAGATAGCAGTAGTAGCAACTGCCAAAGAATGATCAATCTGAGGTGAGCAATCCGCCACACCCCCTTCCTTGGAAATTTTTTTAACCATATAATGATGGTCTGAAACCCCCAACCACCAAGAAGGCGATTTCTTCGATCTAAGCTTATCAGAGGAACACCGCGCAACGAGATGGCCAGTCTTATGGCATTTCTTGCATCTGAATGGAATACCCTCATAATCAAGATTCTTGGTATAAGATCCATTTGGAGAAGCCAAACTTATCTTTTCAGGGAGACCTTTAGAAACATCAACCTCCACAAGAATATGAGCATATGTCATCTTAAAAACATCAGAAGAATCTGTATCAACCATCTAGAAATCCCCAATGACCTCCCCCACGGACTCCAAGACTAAATCCAGCCAAAGATGAAGGGGAAGATTTGGCAATCTTACCCATAAGGGTATTTTATTAAAGGATTCAGTAAGTGGATCAAACCCCTAATACCAAGGTTTGGCCATCAAGGGAAACCGCTCCTCCTAAGAGAAACAACTTTTACACAAAATGGTGTTCCTATTTGCAACATTTTCAAATTTCACAATAAAAAACCCCTTGCCACAGGGTAAATCTAAACTGTATCAATTATGATGGGTTCCCAATGTTTGGAAATCCAAGCATGTAAATCAGGAAGAGAGGGCCAAAAACCCCTAAAACAAAAAATAGCAGCAATAGAAGAGAAATCCTCCGCAATTTTGAAGATCTCGTCCATAGTATCTGAATCAAGATTAACCATGATGGGGCTACTTGTAAAGATAGACAGTACCAAAGGATGGGATCCCCCTCTCCCAGCAAAGGCAGGACCATAGATACCTGCCTCAAAAGCAGCCACATTCGCATATGAAATCATTGACCTTCCCTTAGCTACCTGAGACCCTGAGAGGGCCATCTGGGAAGACCCTGGCAACGTCTGAGATAGCCCAGAAGACCCACCACCAAACGCAGCAACAGGAGTAGAAGACTTCCCAAGAATGGCAGTCACTAGCAAAACACACCCAATCCCAGCAGCAGTATCGGGGAGCACAACAGCAAGAAGGACAGCTTCAGCAGAAGTTGCATAACGGTGAGCGAGAACAACAGAATTTTGAAATGCAGCCAGAGCGAGAGCGTGAGCAAAATGCATTTTGAAATCCCTCTCTATAGCTATGACAATTGTTGATCATACATCACGCTTGTATTCTTTTTCACATTTTGTTGATGATGATGATGATATTCATGATGTACACATCCCTTTGCCAAGGGATAATTATTTATGTGAGAACTTTGGACACTTGAATCATTTTTTTGTTGAGACAAGTGTTGAGTTTCCTACTCCACCTTCTGCTTCTTTAGACATGGGCTCTATTATTCATTAGGATGATCATAGTTCTTCAGATCTTGCAAAATGTGATTACTATTTGGACGTCTTTTTAGCATTTGTTGATTATCATGATGCAAATTTGGGAAACATACCTAAGAGGGTTTATCTTCTCTCTGATGATAGCATCACAATTGGAGATACTTCTTCACCTTCTTTGGAGATTGGTATTCATGATTCTTCTTCTTCACTTGATTTGTCACATGATGTGATAGATTCTTTGAGCTTGGAGAGACCTATTCAGTCTTCAGAGATTCATCCATGGAGACCTTCATCTTCTTCCTCCTTCCATTTGCACATGGACTGGCTTCTTCATCATTTGATGTATCTATTTCTTGAAGAGCACACAATTATACTGAGAGGGGGGGGGTGAATCAATATAATGATTATTTTTAAATTTAAAGACTTTTATTCAAAAATAACTTCAAATACTCAAATAAACAATTATGCACATGAACACAATATTTACGTGGAAACCCAATATGGGAGAAAACCACAAAATAATTTATTTTTATATAAACTTGTTCTTTTACAATGTTTTGTAGGCTCCAACCTACTAGAGGCTCCAACCCCTATGTTTATGAACACCGACTCACTGGAAGCTCCAACTCCCACACTTCACAGGCACCAACCTACTGGAAGCACCAACTCCCACTATTATCTTCGTGAGCACCAACCCACTGCACATAAATCTGTTTTTCCTCCTTGACACTGTTGCTCTTTTCAACTGATGATGGATACCATCTAGCTTTTATTTTAAGTCAGGCAATAACACTTTACTTTTCTTCTTATTTTCAAAGATATATCTTTACAAATGTAAATATATAATGTATATCAGATTATAAATCTAAATACATAATTTATATTTTATCCACACTTGTATTCTCCTGAATTTATATATATATATATATATATATATATATATATATATATATATCAGATTAAAATTTGAGTATATATAAATATTTAATTCTCTCTTTTTCTTTTCATCTTTTTGGCTACTTTTCTTCTCTTCTATTTTCAATTTTCTAACTTCCTTCCATTTTAAAAAGGTTGATTCAAAATATATATATTCATATTTCTAATGAACCGATATGTCTTTTATAAAAGATATGACCCTTTACATACGAATAGGTGTCTCTTTATTAAAATACTATTAACTTGAAAATAGTTAATATTCCTTTCTTTTTAATCACACCTTATCGATATACCAATAATGTTATCATCGATATATTAATTTTGTCCATATCGAAAGAAAAAAAACCTTCCGCTATCAATATTTTCTGAACAAATCACATATTGATGTTACATACGAATGCAATCCTTTGTTCGCATGTATACATCTCTTTGTATCATACTGAATAACTCTGCACTTTATAATTTTCTGTTTATAATATATGTATCTTTGTATACGTCTCTTAGTATAATTTACTGTATACATCTCTTAACTCTTGCCGTTCTTTGATTAATGTCCAACCTTCGACATATAAAATCTCTGTATCGCTATACCTTTATTGTTGTATATCTGTTGCGGTTCTCTGTGAGTATAATCTGCTGCATATATATGTATCTATTATATATGGTATTTGTATGTATATCTCTGCCGTGTATATATAAATTTCTATCTTCATTGCTGTGTACATATGCCGCTGATGGATCATATAATTGTATATCTCTATTTTCATCGCTGTGTACATATGTTGTCGATGGATCATATAACTGTATACGTAATCACTACTGCTTGTACCACTAATAATATATATTATGTAGCATCTTATTTGTTGTTACGCTAGTCTCTAATGCTGTTCAATAATCTTCTATCGTTGTTTGTACTTGAACATAACCCAGCATTATGGATTGATATGGAAGTTGACCATATTCATGTTCCTATATAAATCTGTAATTAAAGCACTTTTATATCAACCTTTGATTATGAAACAGATTTATATTCTTCAAACTTTTGTCTACCAACCGCTTTGTATTGGTCATATGCTTGGATTATGAAGCAGATTTATCTTTTCCTGGTTCGTACCGCACTTAATCATATTATTATCGGCACTCTTTGGGTTACGTGTTTGTTTATTGTCGCTGCTCTTTTATTCATTAGGCAATATGACTTGTCTTCTTATACCTGTAAATACTTTCCTATGATCTTCGAGTAGTATCAATGTCTTCTACGATATGTATATATCTGTATCATGCCTTTCATTACTTCCTAGGAGTATTCAGCGTGGTAGCTTTCTATCTGTATGTTTATTAATAACAAACCCCATTGATGCTTAACTTAGTTATAGCTGATTTTTCTTATGTTGTCTTGTTTTGTATAATCAATGCTTTAAACACTACATTTTTCATCTTATCTTAATCACCAACTATAGTTATTCTTGAATATGATCAAGTCATGGCGCTCATGAATTCTTCATAACTTCCATACTCATTTGGTTTCCATATCAGTGACAAATATGTAAGCAATCTCTTCATTCTTCCCTTGAAATAGAAATATGCCTATTTATCTTTGACATCAATGACAATGTGTCCATCATTTCTTCCTAAGGGGAGACATGTTTCTTGTAGGCATTGGTTAATCTTTTGTTTGCAGGTACTCTTCATCAATATGGGAGCTTCTTCATTATGGGGGGGTATCATGTCTCCAACTTCCCTTCTTATGGGGGGATAATTAATTGTATATACATGATGTATGTAGTTCTTGGGGGGTCTTGATTACTCCATCCATCCACGCATCTTGTTTCCTTCACTCTTTTTGGGGGAGTGTTTTTCCCATGAGGTTTTCCCTCCTCCACTTTATGAGAGTTTTGCATTTCATATTGTACATGGATACCTAACATGACCTAGTAGCCGGAACCCATCTTGGATTGTGAGTTTAAGTGCATTCTCCTAAGTTGCACTTAAGGGGAGTGTTCATGTAATTAAATAATCATAATTACAGTTAACCTAATCTTACTTAGGATAATGCATTGCATAGTAGTTTGTCATTGAGACACCTAGGGGTTTGCACCTCAATTAAGCACATGGTGCAAGAGAAATTTCACTTTAGGTGTGAGATCCACCTTTAGTGCACATATCACATTATCAACCTCATCTTATTGCACTTACTTTATTACATAATGGAGGATGATGCACATTTTGTTGATATGTAATTACACCTAGCATAGGTGGTAGCTTATCAACTCCTTATCATTCTTTTTTTATCGTCTTTCCTATATAAGGAGGCCTATTATGTACATTTGATCAATTCAATCATCAATCATTGCATCATACAAGTGTATTCTTGTTCATATAATCTCTCATGTATTGGTGTTATTATTTAACCTCTAGATCTTTGGTTCAATCTTTTCTATTTGCAAATTATTACACCATTTGAAAAATACAATGCAATCTAATCTATCATAAATTGGAAAAACGGAAGAAAATCACATGGGACAAAACTCCCCTCCAAAAAAAAGATGAAAACAAACAAGATGCATAGGCAGAGGACTCAAGACCCCCAAGGACTACATACATAATGTATATACAAAAAAATATCCCTCCAAAGGAAGGAAAGGAGACAACATAGGCCCCCATAATGAATATTGTCTTACAAAAATGGTGGTGATTCAATGCAAAACATAGTCTAGTGCCTACATACAACATTTGTCCCTTCAGGTGATGTTGTTGTTATTTCGGATCAGATCATTGATCTTGTTTCTATATCAATTGTCTTGTCTACTAATGATGATGGTTTTTCTGCCCATGTTTCTCCTGGGAGGGTTTTGAGGATTGGTTGTGGTGTTATCCTTGTCCCCTATGTGGATGTTGATGTTACCTACCCTTTAGTGGGCTCTTCTGGTTTATCTTTGGATTGGCGGAAAGTTGTTGGGAAGGTGGAGGATGGATGGACAACAGTTAACGGAAAGAAAGTCAAATTCTCCAAACCTTCATTTGATATGTCTTTACGTTCTCATAAGGATGGGCCAAAATTTAAATCTTGATTGTCCTTTATTGTGGTTAGTTGGGATGGTTTTTGTTCCGCTTGGTGGGGACTATGGTTAGTTCCTTTGGTTTGTTTGGTGGTGCACCACAATTGTTTTTTTGTCTCTCAATGCCCTATCTTTCTTTGCTTTTTGTATAAGGTTTCAGGTCCTTTCAAAACCTATTTTTACTTAATCAAAACATTTCTCCCCTTGGGAAGAAGATAGACCAAGTACAAATGCAGGAAAGCTTCTCATTTTGGATAGGAATTAGGAAGTATTGTGTGTGATCAAAATGTGATGCTTTAGACCTGCAAATCACACTTCAATAAACTATTACATCAATCATTCATAATCTAGTAAGAACATGAAATAAACAAAGAAATGTTTGAAAGTGGCTTATTGCTTCCTATTTCAAGCGAGTTTAGTTCTAGATTGTGTTCATCAAATTGAGACAATAGAACTAGTGACTAGACAACCTCAAAATGAAAAATTCACAAGATGGTCCCAATATTCTTTGAGTTGCAAGATGAAATGTAAAGTAAACTAGGAGGATTACAAAGCTATGAAATGCAAGATTAAACTAAGAATGATAATGCAAAGTAAGCTATTGAAATGAACTAGATTAAGAAAATGTAATAGTAATCTATGATGCAATGCAAGATTAACGGATTGATGTCCTGATGTCTTTTTACTGTCCTCTTCTTTCTATTTTTTGGAGGACTGGTTTGTTTTTAGTGTTTCTTTATTGTGCTATTGCACTGTTTCTGTTGGACTTTTAATGCTTTTGTTTTAATTTCAATGTAAAAGGTTTCGGGACCTTTCAAAACCTGATTTTACGTAATCAAAACTATAAAAATGAAAGAACTAAGCTATAGATACAAAATAACTAATATTCTAGAATGAAAATGCAAGAAACTATACAATGATAAACAATGCAAAAAAGTAAACTAGGTTGCTAAGAATGTGAAAAAGTGCTCTCGAATGCAAGTATGCTTGAGTACTTGATTATGGATCCTTTGTTCAATGGAGAGAAGATATTTTTAAAAATGTGTCTCTACAATGGAGGGTTAAGATTAAGTGGCAAAAAATGTGTGATTGAGATTAAGCAGTAAAAGGAGAATGAAGGAGATGCAACCTTAGGTAGAAATGAGTGGCGAGGATTAAGAGGCAAAAGAAATGTTAGGTAGAGATGTTAGGTAGAAAAAGACAAAATAGCAATTTTGAAAGCACAAATCCCCTTCAATTGTTAATTAATCAGGATTAAGTATGTGTACACATGTGAATGTGTTCTTTTAATAAAAGTGTAAAAACTTTATATTAAAAGCAATATTATAGAAATTAAATAAATATGTAAGTTCAGAAATCAAAACATAGTATAATCTTGATATAATTTTTTAACCTTTTTATTTAATTATGCAAAAGGGATTTTCAAGGTTACTCTGTACAATTATGTCTAATATATTTTTTCATAGTGATTTTAAGTTGAAATTAGGCAAATTGATCAAGATCAGGGGCTTAGGTTTTACCAGACCAAATTTTGGTGATTACATTTGCCCCTCTTTGAATCAGTGTGCGAGTTAGCACATTGATTCAAAGAAAAAGCTGAAAGCTAGATCAGGAAACCACTTGGTGTAAAGAAATGAAGCTATTTCAAATGATGGATTAAGATTGCAGATATCAGTTCTAGATCTGATTGAGCGAAGACTGATGAGCGAGACCAGAGTGCCTAGTTTGATGTGGTGCGATGAAACTGGATGCTTGATCGAGGGATAGATGACAACTAACCAGTTTGATGAGATGCGATGACACTGATCAAAGTCAAAGATAGATTCAGCCAAGAGACAAGATAGAGAAGCACTCTTAGATTGGTATGCCCTGAGAGATAGCTTGATTATTTGTCTGAGTGAGTTAATGTTAAGCGATGAGAACACTCTTCCAGAAAGGATGCAGAGAATCTCAACTTGATATGGTTCCTGAAGCTGAGATATCCTGAGTGATGATGTTTTAGTCATTGATTGACTTAATCCATAAAGATTAGGTTCAATTGCTAGATTTGCAAATTAGGACATTTCATTGATAAATAAGATTTTCTATATTTCCATACCCCATCGGACTCGAATTTGGAATCTGGAATGGTTCGTGCCTCAAATTGCAAATTTAAAGTTTCTAAGCCAAATGCAGTCCGCAAATGCATCTTGATCCTAAATCATCCAATTCCCATCCTCCTGCATCTTGGTCAACCCCAGTCAACTCTAGTCAAACTTAGACAAACCTAGTCAACAAGACACCCAGAATTGATTCCAATCACTATACCAGACATCTAAAAATCTTTTCATGTTGACCTCATTCTTTTGCATCTCATTTCACCTCTTTTTCACCCCTCTTTGCAAAATTTTGATTTCAGGCCTAAGGGAGCATGACAATATAGAAAATATTCTTCATCAATCAAATCTCTTAATCTGCAAATCTAGCAATTGAACCAAATCTTTATCAATCAAGTCAATAAGTGACTAAAAAATCATTACTCGAGGCATCTCAACTTCAAGAACCATATCAAGTTGAGATTCTTTGCATCCCTTCTGGAAGAGTGTTCTCATCGCTTCACATCAATTCACTCGGACAAATAATCAAGCTACCTCTCGAGGCATACCAATCTGAGACTACTTCTCTATCTGACCTTTTGGCTCAATCTATCTTTGACTCTTATCAGTTTCATCACATCTCATCAAACTGGTTAGTTGTCATTTATCCCTCGATCAAGCGTTTAGTTTCATTGCACCACATCAAACTGGAAACTCTAGTCTCGCTCATTAGTCTTCACTCAATCAAATCTAGAATTGATATCTAGTATCTTAATCGATCATTTGAAATAGCTGCATTGTTTTACATCAAGCGGTTTCTTGATCTAGCTTTCAGCTTATTCTTTGAATCAATGTGCTAACTCGCACACTGATTCAAATAGGGGCAAATGTAATCACCAAAATTTGGTCTAGTAAAACTTAAGCCCCTGATCTCAATCAATTTGCCTAATTTCAAATCTAAATCCATATGACAAAATTTACTAGACATAATTGTATAGAGTAACCCTGAAAATCCCCTTTGCATAATTAAATCAAAAAATTATAAGTTTAAACTTATATTGTAGTCTAATTTCAAGAGCTTGCATATTTATTTAAGTGCTATAATATTACTTTTAATATAAATTTTATACACTTTTATTATAAGAACACATTCACATGTGTGCACATACTTAATCCTGATTAATTAGCAATTAAAGGAGATTTGTGCTTTCAAAATTGTTATTTTGTCTTATTCTACCTAACATTTATTTTCTCTCTTAATCCGCACAACTCATTTCTACCTAACCTTGGATCTTCTTCAATCTTCTTTTGCTTCTTAAAATCAATCACACATTCTGTCACTTAATCTTAACCCTTCGTTGTAGAGGCAAAGTCTTTAAAAGCTCTTCTCTCCATTGAACAAAGAATCCATAATCAAATATTCAAGCATACTTACATTATAAAGCATTTTTTGGCATTCTTGAGCATTCTTAGCAATCTAGTTTACTCTCTTGCATTGTTTATCATAGCATAGTTTCTTGCATTTTCATTCTAGAATACTAGTTGTTTTGCATCCATTCTAGCTTAGGGCATGTTTGGCGCTTGGAATTAACCTAGAATAGGAATTATTTAATGCGAGAATAAAATAATTCCCTATTTGTGGCATTTTTTGAATTCTCGAATTAGAAAACTAATTCCCATTTTCGGCCCAATGCTTGCATTAATTAATTCCAAAAAAAACTTGGAATTCATTTTATTTAAAGAATAAGTTTTTCATGGATTCGAAATTACAACAAAATGTATAAGTTTTTCAAGTCCGTGCGTGAACGGTTAAGGGATTATAATCTTATTTTTTTATAATCTTATTTTTTCTACAATTTTATTTTATAATTTTTTATTTTATAATTTTTTTTTATAATTTTTTTTTTTAATAATTTTTTTTTAATAATCTTATTTTTTAAGTTAATAATACATATTTTAATTTAAAAATATATAAGTTAAAAATACATATATATTTTAATAAAAAAACTAACAACAAAAATGATAAGTTCAAAAATTAAAAATTAAAATTAAAAAAATATAAAATAATCCTTATTCCAATTTCACATTATGGGATCCAAACGCAGAATAGATTATTCTAGTTTTCATTTTGAGGATTAATTAATCCGAGAATAGGTCCTTATTCTAGAATACGCCTGTTCAGGATAAGTTAATTCCATGCACCAAATGGGCCCTTAGATCTTTCATTTTATACTTGTTAATCTTGCATTGCATCATAGATTACTATTGCATTTCTTAATTTAGTTCATTTCTATAGCTTACTTTGCATTATCATTCTTAGTTTAATCTTACATTTCACAGCTTTGCAATCCTCCTAGTTTACTTTACATTTCATCTTGCAACTCAAAAAAAATTGGGATCATCTTGTCAATCTTCCATTATGAGGTTGTCTAGTCACTAGTTCTATTGTCTCAATCTGATGAGCACAATCTAGAACTAAACTCGCTTCAAATAAGAAGCAATAAGTCACTTTCAAACATTTCTTTGTTTACTTCATGTTCTCACTAGATTAGAAATGTTTGATGTAATGGCTTATTGAAGTGTGTTTGGAAGTGTGCGCTTCATTTGGCTTTGAAACTTTAAATATGCAATTTGAGGCAAGAACCGACTCCGGATTTCGATTTCGAGCCCAAAAATGGATTCAGAACATCATCATCAAATGAAGCTTATGAGAGTTTAGCACTTGGTGCCCCTAGTAGGGAATTGATCTTGTGATGGCAGAAATGTGAAGGATAAATATAGTGGAACACTTCAACAGGACGATAGAAGGGAGATGATCAAAGGATCCAATATGCAAAACTAAATGCAAACCTAGAATGAAATGCAAGGGACATGGTGTGTCTAGTCACCAATCCATAGGATATTATGTCATTTTAATAATCATTTGAGCGGTGTTGGGACATCGGGGTCAATACAATCTTCACTAGTTTAAGAAGAACCATGAAGATATGAATATGGACCTTATTAGAAAGAATGTAGGAAACAACCATAAGCATCTATGCATAGAGGTCGAGATGACCAAAACAGTGTTTCCAAGTTAATGTAGGAGGGCACCAATACCAAGACATACGAGTCAAGATAACCATTAGTGTTTTCCCGCATACACACACACACGAGCAAAAAAAAAATGTTATTCCCTCAGTCATACGTCTCTAGTCTAGTGACATCCTCGAGAGTCGCGGGCACACAAAAAGCAAAAACCAATGATAATAGACAACGCACAAAGAAAATAAGTTCAGCATATCTCAGCAAGTTTCATGTTTTGGCTCATGTGACTGTGTGAGTGTTAAGAAACACTAGTGCGCTTGTATGCAAGTGTGTTAGATAGTGCAATATCTAATATGTGTTGAAAAACACAGTTGATGTTCAAGGGTAGTGTTGAGAAACATTGTGGTTGGTGTCAGTGATGATTGGTTCCCAAGAAGGACAGATGATTGACTCAGGTTAAGCTCAAAGCAGAAAGGCCAAATGATGGTAACCCAGCTTAGAGAGGAAGTGATAGAAGATTACCCCTAGTGGCAAGCAAAGAACTAAAGACAAAGATCAAGACTCCAATCCAAGGTGACATAAGGGAAAGTGAATGGAGAGAGAGGATAAGCAAGTGAAGAAAGATGGAGGCAAGAGCCAGCGCAATGGATTGATAGATAGAGTGCAAGTTACAAGTAGGGCATGTTTCCAGGTTTTTACCACTTGACATTATTGCATATTTTGCTACCATGGCACATATTTCTAAGTTTTCACCGATACATGATTTTTTTTATTAAAAAAATTGTATGTTCTCAAGGTGCCTATTGCTAGGTCTTTGCTAGCATAATCATTTTTTCAAGACTTTTCACCATTTTTAAGATTTTTTTCCAAAATCATAAGTTGTTGTACAAGATGCAAAATGTCTATGTGTAGAATTGTTTCAGATGGAGAGTGTTGATAGGATCTTTGAGAACATCACCTTCTAGAGTAGGCAACTAATAAGCTCCAGAACCAAATGTTGTAGCAATGACAAAAGGACCCAACCAGTTAGGTTCGAATTTGCCCTTGTGCTCTCTATGTTGTTGGTTTTTCAGGTTCTCTCTTATAACGAGATCACCAACCTAAAATTCACGATAGAAAACCTTTTTGTTGTAGCCTTTAGACATTATCTTTTGATAGACCCTTAGATGGTCAAATGTCATCTTTTTGTGCTCATCAAGTAATTCCAACTCTTGAAGTTGGAAGGTTCTATAATCTTCATCTGTAATGAGTCCATGTAGGGATACCCTTAGTGAAGGTATTTCGACTTCTATTGGTAATACTGCTTCCGAACTATAAACCACTGAGAAAGGTGTAGCACCTGTAGGCATTCTGATGCTTGTTTAATAAGCCCATAAAGATGGATTCAATTGTAAGTGTCAATCCTTCCCTAATTTCCCAATTGTTCTATGTAGGATCTTGAGGATTATTTTGTTTGAAGCGTTTGCTTGTCCATTCCACTGAGGATAGTAAATAGAGGAGGAATGATGTGTGGTGTGAAACTTAGCACAGAGCTCATCAATATCACTATTCTTAAATTGTCCACCATTGTCTGAGATAATTGAGGATCGTATTTTGTACCCCTACAGATTATGAAGTTGAGAATGAACATGGCCACTTGCTTTTTGGTTGCCCTGTTAAGAGGTATAGGTTCAACACATTTAGTAAAGTATTCAGTTGTTGTAATAATAAACTTGTCTACATTGGAGGATGAAGGATATATCTGACCCACGAGATCAAAAGAGTTTTTTAGCCAAGGAGAGACCATTCGAATGAGATCCATAAACACGCTCATGGAATTCTCTTAATGCTTTGTCAGATTCCTCACATTCTAGACGCCTAAGGAGGCTACCGTCTAGACTCCTCTTAAACAAGTCATTAGCAAAAAGTAGATACCGAGATGCACTTCTTATAAGGTTTCTCTTTTTTTTTACATAGGCCTTCAGGAATGGTTTGGTTTTGAAGGTAGTTATAGATTTGAGAGTAGCGTGAAGAGTCAAAGGCAATAAGGGTACATACAATTTGGGTCTCAAGCAAGTCATAAGCAAGGAAAGGCAATTCTTCCACCAAGAAGTCATAGCGGAATCGATGTTCTTGAAGTCGTAACATAGATGTTAATGTGACCATAGCATCAAGTGCCTTGATTTCCACTCTTGGAACTTGCTGAAAGGTAATGAAGGCAAAATATTTCTTAAAATCATCAACCATCTTCTTGTATGGTGTCAGCTTCTCATCTTTAGTTTGGTATTCATTGTTTACTTGGTTTATCACAAGTTGAGAATCACCATAGATATGTAATTCTTCAATTTTCCACTCGATGGCAAGTTTTAATCTGTTGGCAAGAGCTTCATATTCAGCCACATTAGTAGTACATGGGAACTTCATTTTGTAAGCTTTAGGAATCTTATATTCTTGAGGAGTTATAAACAAAACCCCGGCATTAGTGCCTTTTTGTGTTAATGAGTCATCAAAATACATCTTCCAGGGATGTTGAGTAAGATGCAGAATTGATTCATTTGGAAACTCCACGTGTATTGGTTTGTTGACTTCTAAAGGTGCATCAGTAAGTTGATCTACAAGGACTTGTTCTTTGATAGTTTCCTGTCAACATAAGTGATGTTAAATTCACTAAGGATCATAACCCACTTAGCCAAGTGACCTGTGAGAGCAGCTTTACAAAGAAAGTACTTAAGAGGATCAATTTTAGCGATTAGTTGAACAGAATGTGCTAGCATGTAATGTTTGAATTTTTTAGATGCAAATTCAACTACCAAGCATGCTTTTTCAATGGTTGAATAATTGACTCGTAGGAAACCAATGTGCGGTTGATGTAGTAGATTGCTTTCCTTTCCTTGTTCATCATGTTGTGCGAGTAATGCACCTAAGGATGTTGTAGCTGAAATGTAGAGCAGTAAGGATTTTCCTACAATGGGAGTCAAGAGAAGTGGAGGATTAGCTAGATAGTTCTTGATGTGCTGAAAATGTCTTTCACAATCCTCATTCTAATTGAAAGTAACCCCTTTATGCAACATCTTGGTAAAAGGTTGAGCCTTATCTTTAAGTTGACAAATGAATCTTCTTATAGATTGGAGCTTTCCTTGTAAAAATCTCATCTGACTTATATTACGAGTAGGTGGCATTTCAAGTATGGCCCTCACCTTGGCAAGGTCTACTTCAATGCCTCTTGCCGACACAATATATCCTAGAAGTTTACCTGAGGCTACCCCAAAGGCACACTTTTTCAAATTTAATCTTAATTTGAATTGCTCCATGCGATCAAATATATCATTTAGCACAACAAGGTGGGCATTTCTTGTAGAAGACTTAGTCAGTGTGTCGTCCACATATTCCTTCATGTATTTATGCATCATATCATAGAATATTGTTGTCATAGCGCGTTGATAGGTTGCTTCAGCATTTTTCAATCCAAAAGACATTACATTTTAACATAAAGTACCACATGCACAGGTAAAGGCAGCCTTTTCTTGATCTTCTGGTGCCATTTTGATTTGATTGTGTACCTAGAGAATCCATCCATTAGAGAGCACATTTGGAATCCAATAGTGAGATCATCAATCATGTATGTGTTGGGTAGTGGGAAGTCATCTTAAAACATGCCTTGTTCAGATCTTGAAAGTCAATGCAAACTCGAATGGATTTGTCGAATTTTGATACTAGTTCAATGTTGGAAATCCATTCAGCATAGTCAATTGCTCTAATGAAACCAGCTTTTAGCAATTTTTCCAATTCAGCCTTCACAAGTAAGGCAATGTGAGGGTGCATAATTCTTCACTTCTGTTTCGCTAGTTTGACACCTGGTGCAATAGATATATGATGCATAATGAGATTTGTATACAAGCTAGGCATATTTGAATATGACCATGCAAAATTGATTTTCTTTACCTTGAAAAACTGAATGAAATATTATTTTTCTTCCTCACTCAATGACTGTGCTAGATGTATGATTTGAGGATTCTCCACAACACCCAAGTTAACTGACTGAGTGAGTTCTACCAACATTGAAGATCTTTCCTGAAAATGATCGGGAAGAACGTCAAGCATCACATCCTCAGGCGCCTCAGAGAGGTTTCCACATTCGGACACGTCTTTTAGTTTTTCTATTTTGGGATCTGACACAGCCACAAAGTGGTTTTCCCCATCAAATCATTTTTTTCTTTTTATTTTTCTCTTTTTGAGACTGAGATAATTGATATCTTCCATGGTCTTGTGTTCACTCATTGCACTAGTGGAAGGGTAAGAGGGCTAAGAAGCATTAATTGTTAGAATAACTGAGAGAGGGGTGAATCAGTTATCCAGTGTCCCAAAACAAAATGTATAATCCAAAACAAATTCTTCAACTTCTGCTACTCGGTAAACATAAAATACTTTCACTGTCTGTGCTTTTACCGATTATCAGTCTAAAACTTATAGTAGTTACCAATCAAATCTAACATGTAATATGCAAAGTATGATAACAAACAAATATCACAATCAACACATAACACAAGAGATTTAACGTGGAAACCCTGTGAAGGGAAAAACCACCTGGGACCGGCAACCCAAAAATGTTCACTCTTCTAAAGTGAGGTCGGTGAAGACCCAACCCTGTTAAAGGTTACAAACACATTGTTAGGTGTGACCTTGTTAGAGGATTTTAGATCAGAAGTTATCATCCAACCAGCAGTCACTCTGGGGTTGACAGGATAACAATGTTCACTCTATGAATGAAACACAAAAGACTTTCTTAGTCCACTCGGTTAAGAGATTTGACTGTGTACAATGGTTAAATATGTAACAGTAGACGATCTGCCTTAAAACAACTTCAATTGCAGTTTACAGATCAATATTCAGCTCATTCAAATCTTTCTGATCAATATGTCACTTCAAATTCAATACTATATCAACTTACTATCTGTCGGTAATTGAAGAGCACACGATTATACTGAGAGGGGGGGGTGAATCAGTATAATAACTTTTTTAAATTTAAATGCTTTTATTCAAAGAAAACTTCAATTACTCAAATAAACAATTATGCACATGAACATAGTATTTACATGGAAACCCAATATGGGAGAAAACCACAAAATAATTTATTTTTATATAATATTGTTCTTTTACAATGTTTTATAGGCACTAACCTACTAGAGGCTCCAACCCCTATGTTTATGAGCACTGACTCACTGGAAGCACCAACTCCCACACTTCGCAGGCACCGACCTACTGGAAGCACCAACTCCCCATGTCCGGATTCTAAACACCAATTCACTGTATACAAATTTTCTTCCACCTTGGCAATGTTGCTTTCTTCAACTGATGATGGACATTTTAATTTCCGCAGACACTTATTCTTTTCATAAGTCAGCCTTTATTTAATATTTAAAATATATCATTATTGACACCTCATTATATATATATATATATATATATATATATATATATATATATATATATATATCTTAGATTTATTCTGATTATTTATCAAATCTTCATTTTCTCAAATTCATATAATCTGCCTTTTAAGTCTTCTTCTATTCTCCCCTTTCTTTTGTTGACTTCTTCACACAATTTTCAAAATGATAGTTTCAATATTTATATATATACATATCTTCAAATGAAACAATGTGTCTCTTTAGAAGTTATGACTTTTCGAATAGGTGTCTCTTTAACTTGAAATTAATTTAATCTTTTTTTTTTAGTCAAACCATTTTTTATCATATATCAAATATTTGTCTTTTATTAAAAACTTATATTCCTGTTGCCGTGTATCTCTGTCGTATTAATATTTTATCTTCTTCGATGGAAATCTTCGACATATATTCTTCGATGTTTGCAGCATATGTTTATATACCGTTGTCACTTTATCGCAAAGTACTTATATACTATTTTCATCTGAAGATTATCACTCTTTGTCTTCGTATCTTTATGTGTTGAACCTTCGATATAATATCTATTGTCTTCAACGTATACTGCATATTGTTAACGCTGCATATACACTGTTATTGTCTTCATATATATACGTCTCTATTTGTTGTTTATCTGCATACGTATGTATGCTGCTGTTGTCGTATATTCAATCTTCAAAGACCTTCATGTTGTATACAAATTAATAAAATATCTTTGCTTTTATTAAAATATCTCTGCTTAAATATATCCGATACCTGTTCGTATATCCCAGTATATATGTTCGTATACTGATTAATATTCATATACTGTTGTATCTTCATTGAATGAAATATATCTTCATTGCATATCGATGTGTGTCTTAATATTCAACCTTCTTCTTTATACGGCTTTGAAACTTTTTATCTAAAGTCAACCGCTATCTATTATATAAGTCTTTTGTTGCCTTGTCTTCATCTTTGCAATATCCATTTTGTCGTTCTCTGTGTGATTATCAAGATAAGATTCTAATGTTATACGCATGTATCATTTATCGAAGGTTTTCAAATAACAATGCGGAGGTTCTGCATATAATTTACGTGGCAACATATATTATATGTCTCCTCTACAGCATCCAATGATACGTCTCTGCATATCCGTTGTTTCCTGTATAATACCCGCCGTATACAGTATGTATAACTTTGTTTATATTTTTAATTATTTCTTGACTGCTTATCCGATAACTCTGTTAGTATAATATCCGATATATATGTTTCTGCTGACTAACGTGTACAACCCTGTTGCATATGTATCATTGTTCTTGTTATATATGAAATGAAAACATCTTTTATATATGTTGTTCAATATGAAATGCTATATGTTGTATCACTGATGGTATCACAAATGCTCAATGTTGTTCTTCTAAAACATGTATGCTGTATCGCACATTCTGATAACTACATAATGATTCACATGAGGCTTAATGTTTCATACAATGCTCTCACCGTCTTTGTTAATACATATGACATATATCTTCTAACTTGTCTGATATCATGTCTCTCAACCTTATAGTATTCATTGCATTAACTTCTTCATTAATGTCATCGGTCTCTGATTTGACATCAATGACATTTGACATCAATGACAATATGTTCATCAGTAATTACTCTTTGTAGCTTGGTAATTGTTCTGCAATTCGATTCTCACTAACCAGTATGATCAGAATGCATGAAAACTTGTTCACGCGATAATTCTGCAGTATCTTCTTCCTCCGACATTGTTTCAACAATGAAACCAATGTCTCTTATATAGACGAGTAAATCATTTTCTTTTTGTCCATCAGATTTTGCCGCTTAATCTCATTCATCGATTTTGTCGCTTTAACCTTCTTCGGTTGATGTGTCAGTAACACGTTTCAATCTACTCCATTAGATCTTCCTTGAATTATGTTAGCCGCCGATCTTCATAACAAACCTTATCTGTTACCTCGATTTCATACATTTTCCAGCTCATCAATTTATCGGCTAAGCTAATCATTTAATTCCTTTATGTTCTGCTCGGTTAACAAATAAATGTGTCGGTGAACACAAGCTCGGTTAACACTGCGCTCGATATACACTACCCTCTGTCGGTGTATACTGGAATGCTTCATTTACCGACAACACTGATTTGTGTCTTTCAGCTCTATTCTTCATCATAGATGAATGCAACATAATAAAGTCGATATCATCAAGTCATAGACTTATCAACAAGTTACTCAGTGTATTCTTTATCCTCATCTAACATATACATCTTCCTCCTGTAGATATTTTTGTTCTTCATCTCTTTCACCTTTCTTCAGATGTTTCTGTATAGTAACTTACAAGATAAGTATTGTCAAGCTAGTTGACATCAATGACAACATAATACTGATTTAATCATCTTGCATATCTAATCAGCAACTCCTCAGTGATCATTAATCACAGATTCTTCATTCAGGTTCTAAATCAGTTGTAGTTCATCATTAAGGTAACAAGATAGTTCATGGTCACTGTCAAAGGATATGAGATTTATAGATTCGTAAGGGGTCATGTCAATTAGCTCAGGATGAATGAGGGATAAGGGTTCAACAGACTCAAGTATGCAAAGACATTGGCATCATCCTCATCGTTCATGAATGTCTCTGAGAGGTCAAGAAAGTTCTCTATAGACCATTGTCGATCACAAGTTATCCTAGAAGAATGAAAGGAGTTTAAAGGAGTGTTACGCAAACCTAACCAAGAGGGCCTACTCCTAGAGCTAAGTCTCTCTTCCCGTTCTCGAATAGACATACGCTCCAGAAATGTATTAATAGGAACCATCGCAATCCTAGACATTCCCAAATTCTACGTAGTTGTTGTCGGGTGAGGTCTAATGTACCCATAGTTTTCATGATTAGATGGAGTGTTGGCTTGATCAAATGTGGATGGCCTAGGAGCCATGGGGATGATCTCCATAGGAGGATTAGAGGAATCCTCGTCATTAGGTTGATTTTAAGAACTTGAGCTTCCTCCTCTTTCAAAATTTGTTGTAATATTGTATTTGTGCACAACATCTACCTTAATCTCCACTCTATCATTTGATAATGAGTCTCATTCATATTCATTTGAATCTTTTTCACTATTATGGTATTGTCTGATGTAGTCAGCTAGGGACATTGTAGGAGGTAGATTATGATCATCGCTTTCTTCTTTCTCAAGAGATGGTTTCTCCTCAATAGTATAAGCTTGTGTTTGTTCAACAGTGGTATCTTCAATAGGGTCTTGTAACTTTTTAGTAGTAGAGGCTTGTTCAGTAAAAGTAGCACCAATATTGTCATCAACAGTAGTGGGACTATAGTCTAGTATAGGCATGAATCTAGGCATTTCCAAGATATGAGAGACATCAACAAGTTGGCCCCAATTAGGATGTTTGTAATCAAAATCAATAATGATTTCAGTAGTAACAGTAGAAGTAATAGAAGTAGTAACATCAATAGTAGTGATTTTCTCAGTAGGTTGAGTGGAATCCTCTTGATTATGACCATTTCCTTCTAGGTTTGTGGATTCCACTTGGTTATGTTTTTGAGGAACATGAGATGGCACATATGGTTCTCCTTGATAGTTCAAATTAGCAGATTGAATGTGCAGAAGCCTCTCATATGACATTTATTAAACTTCAGCTTCTTCTTCATCCAAGTCCTTATATTGGTCAAATATAGGAGCGCTTCTTGTAGGTTTGTCAAACTTATGTTCATGGTATCCAATACCAATCTTGTCCCTAGGATTTATGAATTCAATATGTATAGGTTCCTCAATTCCTTTGCCTTTTCCTAAAGGACCACGACCATCATACCCCATCTTTTTAGCTAAAGCGTACCCAATACAATATTTATCAGGAGAGATCTCTACATGTTTGGAATGAGCTTAAGATTCTTCTTCAGTATATAGCCATTATAATACCACTTTCTCTTTGTTTTCCTCAGTAAGGGAGACTTTTTCTTTAAGCATTCTCGTTCCTTGATGTATGACAGATGTCGAGACTGTAGGAGGAAATGAGGGAGATGGTTTTCCATAAGATCTTGGAAAAATTAGAAGAGTTTCCACTCTATAATCTCCCATACCAATGGGTCTGATTACTATTATTTTCCCACAATCAGATAAAGTGGCTTTTCCTTTTTTATCTTCTTTAGTGTTTCACCATTCTTTGTTATGAGGAACCATTCTCTTTGCTTGTTTGATTGCATTGCATGAGTTATCAGAATCAGCAAGAATAGTTATCTCAACACCGTTGTGTGGGAATTGTAGGCATTGGTGATATGTAGAAGGCATTGCCTGCATCGAATCAATCCATGCCCTTCCTAAGAGAATATTGTATGCTAAAGGAAGATCTAAGACTTGACAAACAATGTCTCTCTCTACAAGACCGACTTGAATAGGAAGGACAACAATGCCCTTAGATGATCTCTCCTCTTCATCATAAGCCTTAATAATAATATTTCTCCTTGGATCAATGGCATGCTCTGAGAGCCCAAGAGTTTGGACAAGATTAAGTGTACAAATATTCACACCTACACCTCCATCTATCAAGACACATTTAACTCTATGTTTGTGGATAAGGACTTCAATATGGAGAGATAGATTATGTGGATGGTCCATAGATCTATCATCTTCTTCTGAAAAGGTAAGGTAGTGTGGGGATGTAATATGTCCCACCATGGACTGAAATTTATGTCTCTAAATCCTTAGGTACATTTGTTTTTAGCAACGCTTGATCGAGGATCTCACAATGCGCAAGCGAAATCTTCAGCAATTCAAAGATAGATATCTGAGTTGAGGTACGTTGAAGTTGATCCACAAGACTATAGGGATACAGTTTGCTTAGAAGGCTTTTGAGATGAAGTGGAGGCTTGTTTGGTATTAATAGTAGAATTAGGAACTTGCAAGACAATTCTCCCCTAGGATTGGGTAATAGCATTGGAAGACTCAGTCCTTGGTTTGGAAGCATCTTTCTCTTTGATTTTGATGGCATTGATCGACTGCTTGTTTGACTCAATCATGTGAATAACATTGTCTGTATCAATGTAAGTATATAGCCAACTTTGTTTCTTTGAGATTTAGAGGATTCACCTTTTTCATATTTAGGGAAAGGTTCTTTGTAGGCATTATGATCAATATTGGTTTCAGGTTCATCCACAAAAGATGGTCGCATTGTTGATCAAATCTTGGACCAAGTGTTTGAGCTTCATGCATTCATTAGTCTTATGTCCCTTGTTCCTATGATATTCACAATAGTGGTCATCCCACCACTTAGGCTTGACTGCAGGCTCATAGGGTTTGAAATTGTCACGAAGAGTGATAATCTTGTTTGAAACAAGAGTTTTTAGGGCATCCTCTAATGGCTCTCCTAGGCGAGTGAAGGTTCTTTTAGGTTTAGAAACTCAAGGTTTATCCTTATTCTAATTTGAATCAGATTTAGGATTATGAGGGGAATTAGCCTTGGCTTTTGCAGCTTGGATATTCGCGGTAAGGTTGAAGGTTTGTTCCCTAGGCTTGGATGAGGTGGCAACAATTCCATCATTGACAACATCCTTGGTTTTATTCCACCATTTGCTCTTGTCCTTGTTAGAGGATTTATGCTCTTTTTGCAAAGTGATATCACCCTTGTGGACTAGGACATCCTCCACCCTAAAGGCGGCTTCAACAAGTTTATCAAAAGAGGAATGGGTCTACACTTTTAGAGCATAGTTCATCTCAGGAACCAAGGTGTTTACAAAAATGTCAATCTTTTCCGTCTCAGCAATATGCCTCGGATATCTAGCAAAAATCTTCCTCCATCGCTGAAAGAAAGTGACAAAAGGTTCACCTACTCTTTGCTTGGTGTTGCAAAAGTCTAGCATAGTGACGAGGTGTTGTATATTATAGGAGTAATGTTGGACAAACTTTTGGACCAGCTCATCAAAGCTCTTAATACCAAGTGCCAGGGACGTGAACCAAGACATGGCTTGGCCACGAAGGCTTCTAGGAAAGTCTCATGAGGTATGTTTGTTCATGCATGAACTCCATACTAAGGGCGCAAAACTCCCTAACATGGCCTTGAGGGTCACCACTACCATCATACTTGTTGTATTTTGGCATCTCAACTTTGGGTGGAAATGGTGGCATATAGAGGTTCCTATCAAAAGGAAAGGGACATATTCTCAAGAGAATATTTGTTAGATGAAGTCTCATTAGATTTCTTCATTTGCATGAGCTCCCACTTAACATCTTGGAATTGTCTAGTTAGGTCCATCATAGGGGACTCTTCCTCTTTCTCAATGAGACCTTCAATGTCAAAGTTGGCGGGTAATTTAACTCCTTGGGATGCAAGATGTTTGAAGTACTTGTCTTTATCTTGCTCTAGGAGAGTATGTAGGAGTTTTAGGAAGCCTTTGTCCCCTTGACATTTTCGAAGTTTTGCCTCAGTAACCTCATCGTATGAGTCATGGAGGAGCCTATCATTGTCATTATGATCAGCCATATAGGTATGACTAGTATGATCAATCTCAAGAGTCTGCTCGGGTTGGACAAATAAGTTATTTTGGTAGATGGCGGAGTGGAAAGGTCCTGAAAAAGGAAGTTGGAAAGGTTCGTGCAAAGCGTTATATAAAGCTTGAAAAATAGAACCATCGGGTGTGGTAGGTTGACTCTCTCTTGAGGTAGAGGGTGCAAAGTCAAACTTAGGACTTTTATCCTTAGCCAATTTTGATTAAGTAAAAACAGGATTTGAAAGGTCCTGAAACCTTATACAAGAAGCATTAAAAAGATAGAGCGATGAAAGGTCAACATACAAATGTGGTGCCCCACCCAACAAACCAAAGGAACTAACCAAAGTTCCTACCTAGTGGATAACAACATCCCTGCCTGACACAACAAAGGGCACATCAAGATTTACATTTTTGCCCATCCTTATGAAAACGTAAATTCATATCAAAAGAAGGGGTGGAAGGTTTAAATTGTTTTCCCTTAACTATCGTCCATCCATCCTCCACCTTAGCACCAACCTTCTGCCAATCCAAAGAACAAGAAGAGCCCACTAAAGGGCCATTCACGTCAGAAACCACAGAAGGTACAGGAATAGCACCACAACCATTCCCCAAGACCTTCCCAAGAGGAGCAGAAGAACACACAGTACCAGCAGTAAAGACAGCATCTGAATCAGAGACAGCATCAAACATTCGATCAAGACCAGTAGCAGCAGTAGAAAGGACAACATCAACAGGTGGAACCAAAGCAACGAAATTAGCAGAAGAAGCATCATCTAAATCCGATTCTGATGAAGAGAGGCAAGCAGACCCAACCAAAACCTTGGAAACTTTATGAAACATATAATGGTCAACAGTAGCCCCCTACCACCACAAAGAAGTTTTCTTAGATTTATCTTTATGAGGAGAGCACCAAGTAGCAAGATGACCAGTCATATGACATGATCGGCACCGGAAAGGAACTCCCTCATAATCAAGATTTTGGGTCCAAGAGCCCACAAACGAAGCCAAAGTAATCGTCTCAGGGAGCCCTTTAGAAACATCAACATCCACAAGAATACGAGCATATGTCGGATGAAGAATATCAGAGGAGACCGAGTCAACCGTCAGGAAAACCCCAATAGCCCTCCCCACGAATTCCAAAACGAAATCCAGCCAAAGGTGAAGGGGAAAATTCGGCAGTCTCACCCATAAGGGGATAACATTAAACGACTCTGAAAGAGGATCAAAACCCGGATACCAAGGTTTGGCCAAAAGAGGGAAGCGGCCCTAAGAAAAGCTTCTATTACATAATTGTTTGTCTATCTTCAGCAATTTCAAACTTTACAATAAAGAAACCCTTAGCCATAGGGTGAATCTAAACAGAAAGCTTTAAAATTGGATCCATGTTTAGAGAAATCAAGGCATGCAAATCCAAGAGAGAGGGCCAAAAACCCCTAAATTGAAAGATAGCAACCCTTACAGAGAAATAGTCCACATTTTTAGAGATCTCATTAGCAATTTCAGAATATAAATTAACCACAACAAGTTCACTTACAGAGAGGGGCAACGATGAAGGGGAAGACCGTAAACCCCCTCTCCCAGCAGAGGAGGCACCACAAAGACCCGCTTCAAAAGTTGCAACATCTACATAAGAAATAGCAGAAGACCCTTTCAAAAGAGGAGAGACAAGCCCAGAATCACGAGCAACACCACCAGACGCCAAAGGGAGGAGCGCACTACCAAAAGCACCAGACACCAAAGGTCCCAAGAGAATAGCAGCAACAATTGCAGGGCGAATAGCAACTGCAAGACGAGTAACAACAGCATGGTGACCAAAAGCTGCAGGGCGAGCTGTCGCACTAGAGGGCCCCGAACCTACAGCACCAGCTACAGGAAGCACCACAGGGCGAGCAGCATCAAGAGTAGGAGCGGGAGAATTTGAAAGAGCAACGTCGGGAGCATGAGCGGGAGACATCTTCGTCCTATTCAGTTAAAGGGGGAGAATGTTACTATCCTTAGCTAGTTGATACTGACTACGGGTAAAAATCGGCATGAAATTATCCAAGTGAACACAAACAAGTTTCAACTCAAGTAACTAGACTTAACGTCCAAACAATACGAAGTACTGGCTTATCCAAAGAATAGGTGGATAAGACAAGTTGATGAGAGACTAAGTAAACTTAGTATGAGGTGTCATATGACGTATGAGTACCTTCTAACACCCACAACAAAGTCTGATAGAAGATAAGGATAGATTTGGACAAATCAGGATCAGCGAGAACCTCAAAATGTATGAAGCAACGAATTAAGCAACTCTTGTATCCACAAGGTAACTGGTCCACTAGATTACTTCAGGAAGCCAATTAGGGATGTGGAGGAATGAAATTCAATTGTAGGATGAGCAGACAATATCCTAAGACCAATTTTGAAGTCAAATCAGATAGTGTCAATCACAACTTAGGATGCCAGACAAAACCAAGACCCAAACAATAAAAGTCCATGAGGGAAACAACAAAAGCTAAAGAGGTAGATTTGTAATTGAGCCTAAATATTGTCTAGGGATGTCTCCCGCTCCTGCTCCAACTAGGGTTCCTGCCGCCTCTACATCCAGGGCTCCTGCGGCTAGGGATCCTGCTTCTGCTCCCGTTGCACCTTGGGCTCCTGCTACCGCTTCTTCAGCTATCGGCGATCCTGTGACTAGGGCCCATGGTGCTCCTCCCACTACCACCATTTTTTTCTACAATCGCCGCTCCTCTCCCCTGCAGCCTCTCCTCAAATGCCCTGGCTCCTGAGGGGTGTGTGGTTGATGCCCCATTGCAGCCTGTGATTGCTGCGCCCGCTAGGGATCAGTTGGTTGGGGATGTCAATTCCCCTGGTGCTATTGATCCTCCTGTTTTTGCAGTTGTTGTTCCTGGGAGCTCCTCTAAGCTCAAGCCTCCAGCCTCTCGGCGGTCGGCTTCCAGTCTTAAAGGTGTCGCTACCAATATCTCTAACCCTCTAATCCTCCCTCTGGAGGACGAGGTTGTGAAAGATATCGAAGCAGCATCTTCAGTTTTCGCAGCTCATGGTCTTGTTTGCAGGTTCAAGGGCTTTTGGCCGAGCCTCCCGAATCTGCACGCATGGAGCAACCACCAATGGGAACCCATTATTTCAGATACAGTTCACTTACTCCCCCTTGCGAGGGGTTTTTTTATAGCTAAGTTTGAGAATCCAGCTGATAGGAAACTGATTCTTTGTAATCACTTTTTTAGCTGGGACTCCCGATTCATGCTCATGGTGAAGCCATGGCACCCGGATTTTGATGCCACTACAGAGACTTTTTCCAAGGTCCCCACTTGGGTGAGGCTTCCCAACCTCCCTCTTCACTTTTGGGTTGATTCTTTGTTTGAGGTCGTGAGGGAGGCTCTTGGGGATTTTCAGATGGCAGACAAGGAATCGGATGACATTCTTTATTCCACATATGCTAGGATTCTAGTTGATTTGGATTCCTCCAAGGGTCTCCCGGAAAAGATAATGCTACAACATCCTAAAAAGTCTTGGATTAAATCCTTGGATTATGAGGGTCTCCCCTTCAGATGCAGGAGATGTTTTAAAACTGGTCACTTAGTAGATCAATGTGGATTGGAAAAGGTTAAAAAACCTGCTTCTTGGTGGAAGGGAGCCTCTTCCCATCATTACTCAGTTGTGAAGGCTTCAACTTCTCGAAGCTTTTCTCAAGTTGTCTCTTCTTCTCAGGAGACTTCTGAGGCCCATGTGCCTCTTGGTACCGTCATTGGCTCTCCCCCAGGTGTTGTGTCCATCCCTGAATCTTCTAGTTCAGATTCAGCTGTTCGAACCCCTGTTGGTTGCTAGGTGCTTGCCCCTCCTATTGACAGTGCTTCACTAGATCTCGTTGGAACGGTGGCTACTGTTCCATCTCTCGATTCAGCTTCTTGGGACTCTTGTGGCCCTATCTTGGGACAATCTCAAGATTCCCCATTTTTGGACGCCTCAGTTCTAGATTCGATATCTTGGCACGATTGAGCTAATAAAGCGGAAGACGGGTGGACTTCGATTAAAGGAAAAAAAAGATCTAAACATCCGCCCACTTTTGATATGTCCTTTCATTCCTAGAAGGGGAAGAAACAATCTATCTCAACGATCAGCAAGATTCTTCTCCACTGTCTGCAGGTAGTTTCAGAGCTGCTGATTTTAAATTGTTTTATCTTTCTCGCAGTGGCTTCTTTAGTCAAGGTCCCAATCTGCTTCTGACACCATTTCTTCTCCAGGTTGTGGGAGCCTGTTGTAAAACCCTCACAGTGGTTTCGATCTGTTCCTTTTTAGAGTAGTGCTTTGAAAATCTTATTTGACCAAAATGTACAAGGCTTCAGGGCCCCTTCAAAACCTGTTATCCTTTAATCAAAAACAAAAGCTAAAGAGGGTATAGGGAACCTATGGTCAGATTAGGGCAAGTATGCAAGTCAAAATAATCTTAGTGTGATTAGGATTGTCTTAGGATAAAATAGGATCGAATAGGGCCTAATTACGAAAGCTTGGAAAACAATAGGAGTATTTAGGAACTCTTGAAAGTAGAAATTGGATATTGAACCAATCAAGTTGGTAAGGATGTGTTTTAATGTTGCAAGAATTGTAACCAAACAAAACGTCTTCAAACAATCCACCAAGGGACAAATCAACCTTGAGGAGACAAGAACATGTGAAGTCCTAGTTTCAAAGGTGTATGCAATAGCGCTTGTGTATGTCCAAAAGATTTCCACGAGTCACAACACAATCGAAGACATATCGAACACACTCTACCTAAGGTCAAAAAGGGAAGTGTTCCAACCTTTGCGCACAACTTGTTGCTCTTAGCCCCACAATTAAGTGGTTGAATGGCATTTCCGAAGACTACCCAAGTTATGGATCAATTGGAAGAGATCAATGTTCGCAGCACATGTCTTTCCACATTGCCACATTCAAGCCTTAACATCCAAAGGAGCACATATGGTGAGTAATCTTGGGGTGATCTAGGTAGTCCACTTAGATCAATCCTTAAACAAAAGAAGTCACACAGCTATAATGGTTGGCCTCTAAATCCTAAAGTGTCTATCAAGGGTCATTGTTCATCACTACCCCTTGTAGTTCTACAACCGAAAGTGAGACCTATAGCCCTACAAACACCCAAAAATGTATAGTCTCGCAAGTAAGATTGAGACCTCTCGACCCTATACAAGTTGGATGTACTCCCCTTGTAGTCTTGTAAACAAGATTCAGACCAAAATGACCCTACAAGGGCCTATTAAAGTGTAGTCTTGCTTAGCAAGATTGAGGAAACTAGGTCCTACACATGAAGAAGCATTAGAAGTAGATAATAGTCAAGTATTCCCTCTCTTTGGATTGAAGGAAGCTTTTGATTATAGTGGGGTGAAGTAGCAGATTTTGCTTGTTCCCCACTTGGGTCATTTCCAAAAAATCTCTCTTGCCATGCCCTCTAAAGGTAAAATAAAAATAAGAATAAAAAATAAATAACCAATGAAGATCTAGATTTTTTATTTTCTTTGAAGGAAAACAACATACTCTCCCACTTCAACAGCTTCTCCCAAACACACCAATCACACATTAATTAACGAAGATCCCTTTCCAGTGACCAAATTAAGTAGGTCTAGATTTCTGATTTCCCCTTAAAGAGGAAAGAGCATACTCTCCTACTACCTAATTAGATCACAAAAAATGAACCTTCCTAAGTAGACTATGTGCCTAAGGAAAAAAAAAAAAACTAACCAAGACAATGTTTATTTGTATCTCTAAGATAACCTACAAAACCACAATGTTTGTAGTTTGAATGATTTTAAGTCTTTTCAAGTGTCCTACAAAACAATGTGTTAATAGTTTAATGGATATGTCTTGGTCAAACATCCTACAATCACAAACTCAAATCGAGCATGTGAAATCATGAAAAAGATGATAATGCCAACATTAAAAAGTAGATTTCACATGAAATTGAGACTCATAATAGGACCTATTTACCAAACAGTAAAGAAATATTATGGTACATTAGACTATTTGCAAAAAAAAATGCAAACTCATCATGAAAATTATAATTTGTTTTTGTTTTTGTTTTTTGCTTTTGACCTAGTCAACAAGATCTGATTTGTTTGCTATAATTTTGGCCCCAAAATTAGAAATGCAAAGAAGATAACCTGCTAAAAACCTGAGAGCTTTCCAAAAATGTAAATAAATTAGCAATATTCCCTGATTTGTGTCTAAGAGCCCTAATTTATGAAAACATACTAGTTGTCAAAAGATCAAATTTTTGAACTCGTATATTACATCCAAATTAAAAACACAAAGAACAAACCCCCTGTAGAATTCTCAGAGCTTCCCGAAAATGTAATTTTTAAAAAAAATTCTTTGATTTGCGACCACAACTGATTTTTTATGAAAAAAATTTTAAAAAATTATAACTCAGAAAAATTTGATTTTCAAATTGAGATACATTTGAACCATCATCAACCTGCAATAAAAAGATTTAGACCAAAACTTCAAGTCATTTGTGAGATATGATCAAATCTTTCAAAAACCTTAGGATTTTGTCTTCAACTCAACCTACACAAGGGTTAGCCTTGAAAAACTTGAATAAAACAACCATGCAAGGTTAGAAAATCTAAAAAGTGCGAATAAAATGAAGGAAAATAAGGGACGTGAGCCCTGCGATGGGCGCCAAAGACCTGTGATAAAAATGTGATGCTTTAGATCTGCAAAAACACACTTCAATAAACCAATACGTCAAACATTTTTAATCTAGTAAGAACGTGAAATAAACAAAGAAATGTTTGAAAGCGGCTTATTGCTTCCTATTTAAAGCAAGTTTAGTTCTAGATTGTGCTCATTAGATTGAGACAATGGAACTAGTAACTAGACAACCTCAAAATGGAAGATTCACAAGATGATCCCAATCTTCTTTGAGTTGCAAGATGAAATGTAAAGTGAACTAGGAAGATTGCAAAGCTATGAAATGCAAGATTAAACTAAAAATGATAATGCAAAGTAAGCTATAGAAATGACCTAGATTAAGCAAATGCAATAATAATATATAATGTGCAATGCAACATTAATAACTATAAAATAAATAAAAACTAAGCTAGAATGGATGTTAAGCAACTAGTATTCAGGAATGAAAATGCAAGAAAGTAAACTAGATTGCTAAGAATGCCAAAAAGTGCTCTAGAATGCAAGTATGCTTGAATGCTTGATTATAGATCATTTGTTCAATGGAGAGAAGAGCTTTTAAAGAATTTGCCTCTATAACGGAGGTTTAAGATTAAGTGGCAAACAATGTGTGATTGAGATTAAGAGGCAAAAGGAGAATGAAGGAGATGCAAGATTAGATAGAAATGAGTGGTGAAGATTAAGAGTCAAAAGAAATGTTAAGTAGAGATGTTAGGTAGAATAAGACAAAAGAGGAATTCTAAAAGCACAAATCCCCTTTAATTGCTAATTAATCAAGATTAAGTATGTGCACACATCTTAATATGTTCTTTTAATAAAAGTGTAGAAATTTTACATTAAAAGCAATATTATAGCAATTAGATAAATATGCAACCTCTAAAAATTAGACTATAGTATAAGTTTGATATAAAAAATTTGACTTTTTTATTTAATTATGCAAAGGGCATTTTTAGGGTTACTCTGCACAATTATGTCTAGTAAATTTTGTCATTGGGATTTAGATTTGAAATTAGGCAAATTGATCAAGATCAGGGACTTAGGTTTTACTAGACCAAATTTTGGTGATTACAAGTATAATCCAAATATAGTATGATGATGTCTTTGAAATCTGCTTGTGTGTCGCCATGTCCTTAGATTACAAAGATGGCACGAACGAATCAGGAGAGTCTCCAATCACAATAAAAAGTGACAAACAAGGAACCAATAATAATTGATTGTGAACAAGCTCCACAAACAAAGATGAAGTGACAACATTGTTCCGACAATTATCATCAAATCAAAGTGATGCCTCTAAAAACCGAATGGGAGTCTCCAAGCTCAATGAAGCCATCTCATACGCATGATCAACCTGAACCAAGCAATGTGACATCAAGTGACGGAACAGACTCGTGAACTCCAATCTCCAAAGGGGGGGAAGAAAAAACTCCCATTGTGATGAAGTTGTCCTCGACAAGAAGAGAAATCCCATCAAATGTGTCACCCATATCTAAAATGTGAGGCTCCACAAATAATGAGCCAGTACCTAGCAAATAAGAATCCCAATCCAGAAGACATAAACATATCTCTTGCAATGACTCGTTGGAATCACCAACAAGAGATGAATGTGTGATCTCAACTAGAGAAGTAGAAGTTGCAAGTGGAGCCACTCGATCATCATGACTCTCAAGTTCTACAAATGTTCAATCTCCTCAAGGTATCATCATCAAAGAGAATAATGTCTACATCGTCAAGTAGAATGAGTCAATTTGAAAAAGAATCATTTGGAAAAGGGAGAAGTGGATCTCCCAAATAATGGTCCAAAGAGCATGTGTACCCTGAATACCTTTAAACTTAAGGTAGATGTCATGGATCAGACATGAGTTGATGTTGCTCTCAATCAAATCTATGATATGATCATTATTACATCCCCAAATTGAAGTAGGCGCTTCCTGGATTTCTTGGCAATCTTGCATCACCCAAAACAATTTCCTTCCAGTTTGTTTTTAGTTCGTTCCTATTAGCTGGTTTGTGAGCTTTTAGTTGCATTTCTTGGTTTTGGATCATTTGTTGTCGCACACCTCAAGGTATGTTCTGAACATCATGTTTTACTTATGTATAGGTTTACATCTCATTTGGATAGTTCATTGTGGAGATATTCTGGATTTATGCTCTGGCCTATGTTCTTCAAGTTTAACGGTCAATTGGAGTTTTCCAAACTCGTGAACCATTTTTCCAATCGGTGAAGCTTTGTGGCTCATATCACAATGTTTCTAGATCTTTAGCCAACATTCCTCTCATATCGTGCGCCATCTCTACATCTTGGCATTGAGATCATATGATTTGGATGCTGACCTAGATTTCGACCAGCTACGTTTTATTATTCTAGGAAAATGTAATTGATCCCTACTCACATGTGTTGTGAAGGCTCTATAGGAGAGTCGAAAAATGCCAAGGATCGTTGGATGCAATTGTGAACAATTCTTGTTGTTCTTTGTCGTTGGGAGTTCCTTCAAGGGACCATGCCTCTACAAAAATAACTCTATCTTTGCACTCACACTATGCATACATGTCTACCACGACAGTCGATAAGATCACATCATGTTTAATTGAAACCATTGGCGATGAAAGTGGTCATATCGTTAAAACATTCTTGCATCCAATAGATCACTAAGTTCCATCAAAAAGATTGCATGTTGAAGAAACAAAACAAGAAATCCATTCAAAATTGTCCAACCAATCAGATACAAAAACTTACGAAAAGACCATATCGACCAAACAAGCAGAAACCCCCATCGAAAATATCCCTATCAATGAAAGAAAGCTCATCGATGAAATTTGCAAACCTCTTATAGAACTCCAATTTCCATCGCAAATTGTCATTGATGAAGGAAAAGAAATGTTACATCGATAATAACCTTATCTATGAAAGAAGACACATCGATGAGACAAAGCCACTTCATACAACATGAAGTTTCGTCGAAAGTCATTGATGAAACAAAAGAAATGCTATGTCAACAACCAGCTTATTAATGGAGGTCAGCACGTCGATAAAAACAACTTCAAAGAGCACAAAGTATCGTTGAAAGCATCATGTCAACCAAATACCAAGAAGTTATACCTAAAACGGCCCATTCATGAAAGAAGCACTTCGATGGGAGGCTAAAACACGTTACCAATTGCCCAAGTTATATCTACACCCGCCCTTCAATGAGAATGAGACACTTGTCTCGTCGAAACCCCCTATTAAATGTATTAGATCACAGTGAAGGTCTATCAAACATCAGGGAGCCCACTAAGAAGTCATGTCGATGACATCAGTACGCTTATCAACATTTAAAATGATTTCGGTGAGACATAGGAGATGTCTCTCCAAAGTATGATTCTATTGGCATAGCATTGCCCATCGGGCCGAGCTTTCAATCTCCTAGAGAACACCCAAATTACACTGATGAGCAGTCACTATGTGGTTATCTTTGAGTCTCTCGTCGATAAAAAAAAAAAAGACCCCATCGAGGCAACTTGAACTGTTAGGCTAACATTTTTTCCTTCCAACGACCATGGAAGCTGCCCCAATGGTTCCTCGTCAGTGAGACAAAGGAGATGTTTCATTGAAATCCGCTTTTCAAGCCTTAGAACATTTGCTTTAGAATTTCAGTGAGACCACATACATATCTCACCGAAATCCAATCTTTGGCACTTGAAGAAGCCTAGTCTATTTTTTGGGTGAGACATGAGGAATGTCCCACCGAAATCACTATCCTGAAATTTTTGTCACGGATTTTAGCTCCTCAAGATTTCTCAACTAAATCCAACTGATGGAAACTAACCCAAAAGGTTAATGGTGATAAGATAAGATAAGATAAGATAAGATAAGATAAATTTATTAATATCCAACAGAAGACCAACAAGGGTCTATGGGACAGGAATCATACAACAAAAGTAGCAAGAAACTAGCAGACCACCAAACAGTGCTCAGGGGAACATGCTAAAAGAACAAGGAACCAAACAAGAAGAAGCAGAGAACAAAGATCCAAGAACCACCAAGGCAAGGACTAGGGGTCCTTCCCAAGCGGAAAGAAATCCAACACAGAAGGATAGTGACCTGGAAGAATATGGGTATGGACCCGTCGTCGTGATCTATTGGTGGTCTGTCGCTGATGAGTAGAAGCATTGCGAGGTCTCACGGATCTGGAGTGACCGATGGGGGAGGCACATGAGGGCCACTTCACAACTCGAGCCGAGGGCGAGGCCGAGAAGAAATCTGTAATGAGCTGCTCGGTGACCTGCTTCTGGGGAAATAGAAGCTGCAGGGTCTGGTCACAAAGCTGTACCGTCTCCCATAAATAGAGTGCCAGATATCTCTGGTCAGAGTAACAAAAGAAGGAATTCAAGGAGCTACAATCTCTAAATAAGAAATAGAATCTCCCTCTGATCTCATAGTATATAGGGCAGCAGAAAATGAAATGTGCCTCAGTCTCAATCTCAGACAATGTGCATAAACAACAAATGTGATCCTCTTTGTCAATGTGATGATCAATCTGCGCTCGTAGGCAATGAGAGCCGACTCTGAAGGATCCCAGCGCGATCCGAAGAGCATGGCACCAACGTTGTGATAAATATCTGGGTCAAACGATGATCCCATCCTGAATGTGTAAAAAGTGCTCAGCATAAAAAGCCATCCTCGGACGTAAGCCCCCACTGGGGTTGGTCCAGGTTGAGATGATGTACTACCTATAGATGTCAAGTCTGACATGCTCATTCAACTCCTCTCTGGAGGGGAGAAGATCAGCCGAAGCCTCCATAGAAAACTGAAAGGGGGGTAGGTGATCAATATCAATCCCGATGGAACCCAAAAGGGAAGTGGTCTGAGCATACCAGCAACGAGCTCTAGGGGAGGTGTCAGATCTAGCCAGCTCAACAGAAGAGCAATAGGCGAGGTAAGAGTATCTACTCCGGCCATCTAAAGCGTCAACGAAGCAACGTAGGCGGTAAAGAAACCAAGCCAGATTGAAGATGGCTCCTAACCTAAAGGGATGAGCCCAGAACTCCACAAGGATGATGTTGTGGGAGGTGGTACAATAACATCTAATAATACGCCGAAGGAGGAGAGTGTATACGCTCAATAGAGGTCTAGTCGGAATCAAGAAGAGATGGTCCCCAAACAACAGAGCCATAGAGTACAGTAGGTCTAACCAGAGAATCCAGGAGGGATAACTTGGACGAGGTGTCCTAAAAGTGTTGTCTAAAGCATTGTCTCTCGATCAAGGTGAGGGAACCCATCCCTTTACTGATTCTGGGCTGAATAGCAGGTCTCAAACTGAAGCGAGGACCAGAAAACTTAACCCGGAGGTATGTGTATGCGGAGGCAATCTCAATCTCCTATCCTTGGAAGTAGAAGTGTAAATGAGAGGTCTTCAAGTAGTTGAAGACCATGACCCGTGTCTTCCCCAGATTAACCACAAGCTGTCTCAAATCACAAAAGGAGGCCAAGATATCAAGAATTCTCTGGAGACCCTTGGGAGAGGAGGCTAAGAGAATCACGTCATCAGCAAAAAGAAGAATGGAAACTAAGACCTGGTGTAAATAGCAGCCATCACCTGGGAGAGACGAATCTCTAATGAAGCCCTCAAGCTCGTCAATGTAGATGCCAAATAAGGTGGGGGAAAGAGGGCATCCCTATTTCACCCCAATAGTGCTCTGAATAGGGTCTAAAAAGCCCTTCGGAGTCCTGAATCTGCCCTCAACACACTCGTAAAGTCTCATAATGGCAATCAAAAGAATCTCAGATATCCCAATGTCTCTAAGTCTCTGAAAAAGGGCCACCCGGGGGACGGAATCAAACGCCTTACGAAATTCAACGAAGCAGCAATAGACTTTCGCAGAGCAATAGTGAGCCTCCTCAATGATCGCATGTAGAGTCAAAACGTGGTCCATGGTTTGGTAATCTGCACGGAAACCGGCTTGACCTCTAGCCCTGCAGCCCAACCTGTCAAGCTGTGAAGAAAGAATAGTGTTCAATGTCGTGGCATAGAGTTTGCCAAAGGTATGCCCAATCATGATGGTTTTGTAGTTGTCGAGGTCCGAGATTGATCCACTCTTGTGGATTGGATGAATCACATGTCTCGACCAAGCCTCGGGGAAGCCAATGCAAACCACTCTATTAAAGAGTGTGGGAAGATAAGAGCCTAGCACCGTGATACCGAGCTTAAGGAGCTCCGCCTGAAAACCATCCTCCTCGATCGCTCTACTGCATCTCATAGATCTGACGGCCTCGTGAATGCTGGATGTGGTGAAGATATGGCAATGAGGGGGTGGGATGAAGTGGAGAGAAGGTTGGCCTAGGATGTCATAGAGAGTGGAGGTGTGGGAGATGAGGGAGGCAAGGTCGATGGTGGAGGGCAAACGGGGGTGCCACGGGAATAAGGTACACCAAAAGAGCTTAGGATCCTGGATCCTGGATCCTGGATAAAAAACTTAACAATAGCCAAATTTGTAATCAAAATTTGTCGGAAGAGCCTCTTGGACACAATGGTGAGGTTAGATCTAGTTCTAGACGTTCCTAAAAATGCTAGTCCATGAATTTGAAAATAAGCCCTCCTTCAAATAAGCAAAACCTCTCAAAATAGGCTACCCAAGGACGCTCCACTGCCTCTAATACCAAGTAAGAATTTTCTAATAGCAACAACCCAAGATCTAGAGGCAAAAGAATATCACAAAAGAGAAATAATATGATGGACAAATTTGCAATTCAGCTCAACGCACCATCCACAAACTGATGACCAGACAAAACTGGTTAATAGGAGTTTGGGAAACTTGTTGAGATGCTTAGTTGGAGATAAACCGAAGGGGTGGGATTTGATTTTACCATAGGCAGAATTTGCATACAATGATTATGTCAATAGGAGCATTGGTAAATGACCATTCCAGATCGTATATGGAAATAGTCCTAGAAATGCTTCAGAATTAAGGAAATTTTTCAAAGGAGCAAAAAGTAGAGCTGAAGCTACAAACTTAACAGATCACTTGAAGAATTTGCAAGAAAAGGTGAAAATGCTAAGGAAGATCAAAAAAGGAGACAAGGAATTTCAGTTTGGAGTTGAATTCATAGTTCATTTGAGAAATGAGAGGTTTCTAGTGGGAACATACAATATGTTGATGATGAAGAAGTTTGGACAGTGTAAAATTCTAAAGAAGCACAATTATGGAAATGCTTATGAAGGAGAGTTGCCCAATGAACTCAATATTTCACCAGTTTCACCAGTGTTCAATATTTCAAATTTGACAAAGTATCATATGGGAAGTATTAAAGATGAATTAATAGGAGCACAATGGGATATAATTCCACCTACTTCACCTACTAAAGAAATACAGGAAATCTTGGATAGTCATGTAGGTAAAAGTACAAGGAACATGCAATATGAGGAGTACCTGGTCAAATGGAAAGGAAGGCCTATTGAAGATTCATCATGGTTATCAAAGGTAGAGGTTGACAGTTTTGGTTTTCCTCTACACAGCTGAGAAGTGACAAGGTTACTTCTGAAATTACCACAGGTGTCTAATGCAGGAGCATCCAGGAAGTAAGAGTAATCTTATATCACCCAAAAATATTGTCTAGTTTCAATAAGGGCTATCTTTGGACAGGGTTACTATTTTTTAGTAGTTGTTCATTTGAGCACAAATTGTTTGATTTGCTTCCCTGGAGGTCGTTTTGGGTATATAAGCTAGTTGGCAAAGTTTTCACAACAAGATTAAGTTTGGTTTTGAAGTTATTGTATTTTCTATTCTGGCAGGGTGGTTCAAAAATTTTGAACTTAGTTTTGAAGGCTTTAGAGGCTTTTAAAAGGGGTCAAACTTTGATCAACTAGTGTTTGACCAGCCTAGGGTGTAGAGTGTTTCATGTTATTTCTAAAATGGGGTTATAATAGCCAATTGACTCAACGGTTCACAAGCTATGGTTTTCAAAAGTTGTGCCTTCAAGACTCTAGTTCCAATACAAGCAAACAAGATAGAAAAATCACTTAAGGCAAGAAATTGAATCGTTGGGTGCCAAAACGGGAAAATTTCACTTTCCAGAATATTCTGAGGTGGTTAGTCATGCTACTTATATAGGGCTAAAGGGGAAATTTAGGGTCAATTCCAAAAGTGTAGATTGCAACTCTGTCTTGCATATTATTGTAATGAAAATGCCCATGTGACTGTAGCATGTTGTTTTTCTAAATATTGTAATGTCTTTTCATTGAGGATAATATAAAGCAAGTGTTTTTGTTCTTGCCAATAATTTGTTCCTGCAATTTTTCTGTTAATTTCCTTGTTATGTTGTGTGTTTGGCTAAATAAGGGGAGTACCTTACATCATATATTGTAATTTATATAGAAATGTAAATAGATAAATAGCAATTTTATAGATATAAAAGAATAATACCCTTCATGAGAAGCATACGCCCAACAACATGTGTTTCCCATTTTCTTTCTAATACATACACAGACATTACTGGACACTCAAAACTTGAAATTGTGTTCCCCATTTTCTTTCTAATACACCAAATAATCACTTTTGTTGCTATCTTCTTATTCTAACTTTTAGGTTGTATTATAACTAAGAAAATCTTCACCTCATTTAATTTTTTTTGTACTTAGCAAACCAATCCTTATGGAGAGACATGTGATAAGATCTTTTGTAATCAACTAGTCAAGCATCATTACATACATGCATATTAATTTGAGTTACAAAACAATCACTGTCATTGGAGGGTTTTTGAATCACTTAAGAAATGTTGTCATTGCTTTTGTGCTTCTTGAACCTAGATTGCATTTGCAAATGTCATGTATTACCACAATTCCAACATTTTATTTTGGTTTGTTGTATGACTTGCATTGTACTTTGGAATGGTTTTGCCGCCTCCTATTGACTCAAAAATCAGATTACTTGGCATTTCCACCCTATATTTTATCTTCACTTTCATGCCCAATCCCTTCAGCATATTTTAAGATATGTTTAGCCAAATCCTAAACCTAAAAGCTCTTTGTCAATGACATATACATCCAACTCGATTCAACACTTATTATTTAATATTTATTGATCTTTCTTAAAATGTATTGTTCACTTAGACCCTAACACAGTGACAAGTGCCCACAAGTAATGAGACAATTAAAAATGACTCAAATATGCTTAACATATCATTTTTTGCTTTCATGAAGAGTTGTAGCCATATAAAGTTTATACATAAATTTTACAACTTCCCTCCCATTTCAATTATAAGTTTGTTCTTATTCTTATTGTGAGTTGTGTGTAACTAAGTCATTTTTAAACTATCTACAACATTTTGCCATTTAAACTACATCTATCATATCTTTATTCATATTGAAACCTTACACACCTCACCCTTGTCTAAAATATATAAAATTGTATAGCTTTAAAATCTTTAAGAATTTTAAATCTTATAGAGCAATTTGAGTTTTCTAAAACTTTGCATCAAATGTATTTGTGTATATTAGCATTGGATTAGAAGTTTGCAAACATTGTAACATGCAATTAAGGAAGTAGAAGAGACTATGCAAGACAAAGCTACTAGAGACGAAACATCATCATCTCAATGCACTAGTCACTAGTATCAAAGATCAATTAATACTACAAACTCCTAATTTCAAATGTATATCTCCCTGATTTATGAACATCACTCTACAGGAAGAAACCATTACACCTCACCAACCACTACTTTATGTTGTTTGTGTCAGTCTAGAATTAATCTCTAACAATTTGTGAATTAACATTTAGTCTTTTATCCCCCTCCATTGGTCACAACTATTGAACCAAAGACACATCTATATCATTTTTATTTCAACATTATAGTTAGTTTATTTTCATTAGATTATATTGTTTTCGTTTCAAGTTTATTTCCCTCATATTATTAGATTAGCAATATAATATAGTTTAGTTTATGCTTTATGTTGCTCAACTTACATAAAAATAAGGTTTTAAGTTTAGAAAAATAATAACTAAGGTTACCAATCTCACAGCAATTTAAGTAAAGCTTTTCTCCTTATTACTTTACACTTTAATTGTAAGGTTACCCAACTGCGTCTATCCCTCACCTTTATCACCTTAAACACATTCCGAATTACATTACTTGTATAGTTGAGAAGTTCCTTCGCAATGATCGTCTAGCATACAAAAATGTTCACAAGTATCTAGCCTCCCACTTGTAGGTTCTTGAATAAGGTTAACACCTTACAGGATAGCACTAACCCTCAAATTCAATTCATGCCCCTTGCACCATGCTCATAACTAATGATATCAAGAATATTAGTTCTAACATAATGATGAAAATAAGCTTTGGGAAAAGATGTCTTAACCATTTCTCCAAAAAAATAACATATTTTGTATGCATTTTTCATTTCATATTCTAGTGATTTTGTCTTCTTGTGGAGAATTAACATTCCACATAAAAGGTATACCACACTTCATCTACTAGCAAGTTTTGTCTTCTCACAACGAAGTAGGTGTCCCACTTTGTGTTGACATGATTTCGCCATGTACTAACATCTCTAACATAAGTAAGGTCATCATAAAGGGAGTTACATTAGACAAAGTCTCAAATGCATAAGAGTGTGTATGAGGAATGTTACATTGGAATCTTAAACATAATGACAAATTTGTTTACTTCTTATGGAGAATCTTACAGTTTGCTAAATGATTATAGTTCGAGGGTGTTTTCTTTGCAATCAAATATTTCAAGTATAACAATTGTGAGATGTAACAAGAAAATGTTAAAATTAGTTGAGATGGCCCATTTTGAGAATTCCTTAAACTATACGCTTTTCAATTTAAAACTCTTGTCTATTTCTTTGGTGCCTAGAGTTGTAGTTTTGTATACTTGATTTGCAAGTACAATTATTCTACTAGATTTACTACAATTTTGTATGTTATAATACTCCTTTACAAGCTTGCTCTACAAATATATTGTACGCAACTTATTTTAGTGAATAATACATTGGATTAATTTACCATGTAGGGTTTTTCTCTGAAAAGAGTTTCCCCTATGCACACTTGTGTTATAATAGATTGTAAATATTAAAGAATCCTCACAATCATTAGACAAGTGTATGAAGCATCTTTGTGTGCCTTCCTTTCAAAAAGATCCAATTTAAGACATTCCACCAATGACACCTTAACAAGATTACTCAATTAATTCAAGTTGAAATCAAATATTAACGCAACAATACAACAATAAATTGGAATCAATATCTTATTACACCATAATATTAATTAGATCCATAGTTTGCCGCTAGGGGCTTACAATAAAATCAAAACATTTAGATTCCATAACTCTTTACCTTCCTTGAGTCATGTAGTGTCAAAAATTGCAACCCTTGCATTGGCCCTTCCCTATCTCATGGTGCTCAAGTTTCCTTTTCAACAACCACCTATGTCACTTTTGTCTTAACCCTATGATTCTCTCATCTCCCTTTGACTTCTCAAGTAAATTGCCTTGACAAACTTTTGCTTGGCATGGACATTAGTGTGTAAGATGACATCCAATGATATTTCATCATTCAAAGGTCATTTTCTATTGTTTCCACTTGTCACATTATCTGGTCAATGAAAATTGTTCAAAACAATTCATAATGACTCATCAGATTTGTAAAATATAACTTCCATTTTCTGAACAATCTCTCAATCTTTGAATTTAACAAGCCTTGCAAGAAATATTGTTTCATTTATCTTATCACTCTGAGAGTTTTAAGGTTTTAACTAACGTCCCTTATGAAACCTATCAAAATCACATTGTGATTTTCCCTTTAGATAAGAGTTAGACATCTTTATCACTATTTTTAAATTCTTAACATCACAAGTATTTACAAGTTCATCTTTTTATCATTTTTATCTCTAGATGTGAAATTGAAAACACTAAGCATGTATTTAATTGAGGCAAATCACCAAACAACCCACACCTGTTCTTCATTTTCTTTGTGTACACATATTTAGATGACAATCAAACACAGCTATTTCCAATGGTATTTCAATTCTAGATCTATTTTCACTATCCAAAGTAAATAAAACCTTGTTATCAAATCTATTTATTTAAATTTATATTATATATGGTTTGCTTGCATTTTTGTTTCTAAGTTTTGCAAGATGGCTAAATTATTAAATTGGCTCTTCACTTCTTTTCGACATTTTATATGACTACCTTGTAAGAGACAATAGACCACACAATGACATCTACATGATGCACTATCATCTAAAGTCTTGAACTCTTAATTCCAACCACAAGTTCTTTGTTTTTTTCACTATAATCAATAGCCTAACAAGGGGGTTGACCTTTAAACAACCAAACCTCAAAGGCATCAAAGAGAACAACACTAAAACAGGGGTGTTGGCTTTTACAGGCCATCTCCAACTTATTAACAGCACACAAACAAAATAGGTGTTCTCAAACAGAAAATACAAAATAAACAGTGCACTAGCACAAGCGGCCATGGTCATGAGTGGCGAGGTCGCTCACTCATCGGTTTTGGGGAAGAGTGTGTTTGGAGAACTATTTTTCTTGCATCGTCGGACAACTATCCAAGCGATGTTGTCCTTAGGATCCCCATCACAAGGGGAAGCAACTAATGAAACTCCATTTGTGCATCTATCAGCACAATGGCCAAAGTGTTGAGATAGTTAAACACTATCAGCTCAAGCTTAGAAAACAACAGGAGTAGAAGGCGAAGAATGGTCCATGTGGCCAGAGGGGGTCGCAACAGTATCCACATGATTTACAATAGGGGAATTGCCAAGATTTGCAGCACGACCATAACATGAATTTTATAGCAGGATCATCCAAATTTTCAGCTAGAGTTGCATCCTCATCGTCAGCCTATGAGAAGTACACAAAGGTAGAATCAAAGAAAAAATCAAAAGCTCAAACGGTCAAATGATCATCATTATCATTCTTCCACCCAATAGCAACACCTTTATAGCAGAAAAAGAGAATAGTCTAGAGGCATATGACCAATAGCTAAGCATCTCCAATATCGATAGGGAAGGCCCTCATAGCACAGCAATTGAGTCCAAGGCCTCTCCCCAACAATGAGCATCACATCCCCCTGAAGTGGTGTGGAGATATCCATGTCAACCAAAATGCGAGCAAAAATAGAGCAACCTAATGAGGTCAAAGCATCATCCACCTTCAAGAAACGACCAATGGAGTTTCCAAAGGCCTCAAAGCAAGAAACGTGGTCTTCCCATCATAGTTCAACTTTACTCTATTGGTGATACTTGGTCCTCGACTCCCTCTCTCCCATTTGTCATCCTCCCACATAGACTCTATCATTGTTTATTGTAAAGGCTTAGTGTAGTAGGTTTGCAACACAAAATGTAGTACAAACTCCAATTCACTTTACATAATTGTCATCAAACAAATACTAAATGGGTTCTTTCAGATGTCCACCTTGGAATCACATGCAACTCTCTAGACCATGTACATGGCTGCACTTTACAAGGTGATTACAAACATATATGCAGGCTTAGTTGTGTACTAAATATAAAGGACCCTACAAGTAATGAAGCCCTTTATTTAAGAGTAATCTTGCATCACTCAAAACTATTTTTAAATTTGTTTATAATAAGTTTGGGGAATAATTATCATTAAGGGCTAAAAAGGTAGAGTTAGTATATTAAATATGTCTACATTTGGGCACATGTTAACTAGAAAACTAACCCCAATGAGCTTAATGAGAAAATACGACTACTAAAAGAATCTCAATATCATTCATCTTTTTTAAGATATTAATGTTTGAAGGTTCAACCACGATAAAAGGGATTGCACTTTCTCCAACATTCTAATCACTAAAAATTATGTCTCTTGCTCTTAAATTGTTGTAATGAGAGCCAATGTTGCTCGACATGTTATTTTCCAAATGTTGTAGTTTCATTTCATTGGGATGGTAGAAAGCAATTGTCTCCTTACATTTTTTGTTTACTTCTCTTTTGTTGTTTGTGTATTTGGGTTTGCAACGGGAGTATCGAATGTTGTCAAGCATAACTTATTGCATATAACATAACAATTAACATAAGGCAATTTCACCAAGAGTGTGGTTGGAGTTTGTGACAAAGTGACAAATAAAGCATTTACAAAGGAACCATGGTAAAATAAATGTATTTGTAAAAGAAATGTCTTGTAGGGCCCTCTAAAAAACAGTGGAATCACTATAAGACAAGTTGTGTAAAGGAGTTGATATTAGAGAAATAGATAAAAGTGTGCATGAAGGTCAATTCGAAGAGGCAAAAGATGGTAGTGAGGCTAGATTTTTTAAGCCATTTCCAAGATTAGCAAAAGGCCAAGGGTTTAAGAATCCACATAATCTTGAATACAACTAATAATATGGAACAGTATTTTGAAAATGAATAAGTAAAAGATCCTAAGAGATTTGTTAAATTGTGATCAGATTCAAAATAGAGGAATTTTAAATTTTCTGACTTGTTTCCTACATAGTGAAACTATGATGATACTTAGATTAAAATTATATTCTAACTCTTTTTATCCTAATGAAGTTATCTATGTGATGATAATGCAAATCTAAGAGAAAACAATGAACTCCAACTACTTTGTTGATATATTTCTTTTGATTGAGAAGACTTTATATGAATCTCTAGTTGTAACTTGTAATAACACTTGTGGATTTAGTGTGTTCCAAGTTATTCTTTCAATGAGTGTGTGTGTGTGTGTGTGTGTGTGTGTGTATATATATATATATATATATATATATATATATAATGGGACATGTCTCCTGTAGGGACATATCGCTACATGAACAAAGTTCACGTAGAGACATGTCTCTACATGAGACATATCTCTGGTTAATGGTTTAACCATTCATTAGTTACTGTGAATACATATCATTGAATCTGATCGATAACGATGGAACCATAACTTTATAACAATGATAAGACAGTCGATATAATGATCGACTCTTACACTATTCATTGGCAATGATACTATATGGCATTTAATAATGATTATTGGTTGTGATAATCATAATTACTATTGATAATGATCAACGCTTCTATTATATATTTAACAGCAATGACATGACATATCACAATCGATGGTGTTGTCGGTTGTGACAACCACAGTCGACATTGACAGTGATCATCACTGCCAATAACAACATCATCGACTGTGTAACCATTGTTTCCTTGTGTTGTCGATTATTGTTTTGATTAAGTAAAAAACATGTTTAGAAAGGCCCTGAAACCTTTTACAAAAAGCAAAGAAAGATAGGGCATTGAGAGACCAAAAAAACAATTATGGTGCACCACCAAACAAACCAAAGGAACTAACCATAGTTCCCACCAAGTGGAACAAAAACCAGCCCAGCTAACCAAAATAAAGGACAATCAAGATTTACATTTTGGCCCATCCTTATGAGAAAGTAAAGACATATCAAATGAAGGTTTGCAGAATTTGACTTTCTTTCCTTTAATTGTTGTCCATCCATCCTCCACCTTCTCAACAGCTTTCTGCCAATCCAAAGATAAACCAAAAGAGCCCACTAAAGGGTTGGCAGCATCAGCATCCACAAAGGGGACAGGGATAGCACCACAACCAATCCTGAAACCCTCCCAAGAGAAACATGGGCAGCAAAACCCTCAGCTCCAGTAGACAAGGTAGTTGAACCAGTGACAGCATCAAAGATCTGATCCGGAGCAACAGCAGCATCACCTGAAGGGACAACATTTACAATTTGAACCAAGGTCGCATCAGAGACAACATCTATAGCACCAGCCAACGCATGATCAGTCTGAGAAGGGCAAGCAGCCAAACACCCATCCTTTGAAACTTTACGAACTGTATAATGGTGGTCAAAAACCCCCAACCACCTCGCAGCAAGATGGCCTGTCTTGTGGCATTTCCTGCATCTGAATGGAATACCCTCATAATCTAGATTCTGGGTCCAAGAGCCCTTTGAAGAAGCCAAAGTTATCTTCTTAGGGAGACCCTTAGAAACATCACTGTACAATGGTGGTCAAAAACCCCCAACCACCAAGAAGGCGATTTCTTCGATTTAACCTTATCAGATAAACACCTCGCAGCAAGATGGCCTGTCTTGTGGCATTTCCTGCATCTGAATGGAATACCCTCATAATCTAGATTATGGGTCCAAGAGCCCTTTGAAGAAGCCAAAGTTATCTTCTTAGGGAGACCCTTAGAAACATCAACCTCCACAAGAATACGAGCATACGTCGTCTTAAAAACATCAAAGGAATCTGAATCAACCATCTGGAAATCCCTAATAGCCTCCCCCACAAAATCCAAAACAGAATCCAGCCAAAGATGAAGGGGAAGATTCGGCAATCTTACCCATAAGTGTATTTTATTAAAAGATTCAGAAAGAGGATCAAACCCCTGAAACCAAGGTTTGGCCATCAGGGAGAAACGTTGCTCCCAAGAGAAACAACTATCACACAAAATAGTATTCCTATCTTCAGCATTTTCAAATTTTACAATGAAAAAACCCCTTGCCACAGGGTAAATCTAAACTCTATCAGTTAAGATGGGCTCCTAATGTTTGGAAATCCAAGCATGCAAATCAAGAAGAGAGGGCCAAAAACCCCTAAAATGAAAGATAGCAGCAGTAGAAGAGAAATCCTCCGCAGCTTTGAAGATCTCATCAACAGTATCAATATCAAGATTACCCACGATGGGGTTACTTACAAAAACAGGCAATGCCGAAGGATTGGACCGAGAACCCCCTCTCCCAGCAAAGGCAGGACCATGGATTCCCACTTCAAAAGCAGCCACATCAGCATAGGAGATCGTGGATATAGTAGACCCCTTGACCACCGGAGATCCAAGCCCACCCATCTGAGAAGGCCCAGGCAGAGAAGAACCACCAAACGCGAGCAAAGCAACAATAAGACCAGGGACGTAGGCACCTACAAAACAAGCAAGGGTAGTCCCGGACGCGTGAGCGTGAGCAGGAGAAGTATTTTGTTGGACAGGAGCAAGAGCGGCCATCGAGAAATTTTTCAACTTTTGCATTGTCAATTATTGTTGCCATTCATTGATATTAAGTTGATTCACATAATCAACATTATAGTCAATATCAAAAATCTTGTTTAATGTATTATCATCATTATAATGTGTATTTTATTATTTATGAATTATATATTGTCATCTTGATAATTGTCATTAATATTAATAATGCTCTATGATAATAAGAAAGATATCAAATGTTTAAGGCCAATAGGCCATTCAAACATTTGATTTCATCGATTGGAATCATCTGATCCAAGCTAAAATCATTAACACTCCCTCTTAGCTAGGGATGGTGATTTACAATGTAATATAGTAAACTATTGTATTGTGATTACCTCAATACAACATTGAGGGTTATGGTCTACGTAGATATCAAAAATGATATCCACCATAACAAATGTTACCTCGCGGGATCATTAAGAGTATGGACTGCTCAAGAATATCAACCATATGATATACTCGTATCTTTCCTGATATGTGCATTGGCATCCAATCGCACGAGGCCTACCTAAAAAGATATCATTTCATGGCATACCCACTAATGTTACATCTCATAACATCCACCATGACATATCTCAATAATATAACTCATTGTAGTTGCATACTAATCATTTGATATTATATAAGAGATATGAAATATCACAATATGTTAGCAAATATCAACCATATGATACCCATCATGATAGTAGGTTAAACTTTAGTGAAGTCGTCACACAAATTTGAGGGTTTCTCTTTTTTATGGAAATCCTGACATTATTGTTATAACATCATTTGTCTTTAGATGTAGTTCAACATTAGTTCCAATTGTCACCTTTGTGCCTAGTTTGAAACTTTCTTCACTAATTAGGAAGAGACCCAATTTGATTGTTCCAACCAATTCCTATCCGAATTGAGAAACATGCTAACATTTGTACTTCATCTTTCTTCTTCCTAGGGGAGAAATGTAAACCTTGTGGGGTATCATTGAGCCCTCCACTCATCATTATTTTCAATCTTTTATCTTATGGGAGGTTTTTTCCCAATTGGTTTTTCCCTTTTCCCTTGTTTGTAAGAAACTAAATTGTAAATTGGTATCGAACATGACCTAGTTGTTGACGCCCACAATAATCTTCATATTTGTATCAATTACATAAATAATTTGCTAATCCTTAATTTGCACTAGGGGGGGCATGTTGGCATAAATAAGGTATTTTAGCTTACTAGTTCATTATTGGTTCATTCTCAAATACTTAGGTTTACTTAGGTACAAGAGAACCTTTACAAAAATTATTAGTTGTCATAAGATCTTATGTTGTAACATTTAATATTGATTCCAAGGTCATTTAATAATTGACAGATTAATTGCCTCATGCAAGGATTTATATGCACACTATTGATGTTGGGTCCAAGTTACCCACACACCATTGATGTTGGGTTTAGCTTACCCGCTACTATGAATCTTGCAATTTTAGTGTTGGGTGTTGGGTGATGCTATTGCGGTAACTTTTACTACTTGTGAGGGGGTTTTACCCTCTATGTATCCTAGGTCCTCCCAAGTGGAAATCACTTCCTCTTCTATGTACCAAGATCTCTTGAGTCATGGCTTGTCACCAAGATTTAGAAAATGTGGATTTCTACAATTGGTGTGGATTGAGGCATAGGGTAATTAGTCTTTTGGCTCCTCTCTCGAATCTACATCTTTGGGAGTTACATTCTTGGAAGCTCTTACTTCCTAATAACTTTCAATTATTCCCTTGCTCTAAAGGTTTTTTATTGTTTTTTTTGCTTCTATTGATGATTGTGATTTAGGGAGCTTTATCTCTCAATCAAACCCTTAATATAAACTCCTTTAACCCTCTTACCATACTACTCAATCTGTATCTGATGTGCATTTGTCTTACCAATCTTCTTTCCCTTCATTTTTAGGATACCTCTTGTTATGAGACCATGAACAACTCTATCAACCACTTCTTAAAAGCTTGATGTTGCCAATTCCTTGATGGATCATTCTACTTTTACACAATGTTTAATTGATATTAAAATCTACACGCCTCTTGCTAGGGATGTCATTCTCATGATTGTGAATAGGTGATTGACTCAAATATTGGATTATGAGGATCTCCCCATTTAATGATGGCAATGCTTCTCAACCAATCACTTGATCACAAATTGTTCTCCCTTGCATTGTAAAAGCATTGCTTCTTGGTGAGAGGATGCTAATAATGATCACTTCATTATCTAAGCCTCTAATTCTTCTTTTGATGACTCTTCACAAGTTGATGATGACACCTCATAAGTAAATGTTAAACCTCTTGTTAGTGTGGTTGCATCGAACCTTGTAGATCCTACAACTCTTTAGACTACTTTTGCCTCCTCAAAGCTCAGGGACCATACTTTGCTTGTCATTGTCATTCTACTCTAGCATTTTGTTGAAGAGGGTTACAAATGGAACTACTAGTATGTTGTATGTTGTCTACGTTGGCCCATGTTTTGTTGTCAATCATTACTAGTTGTACGTGGCATATTTGAACTTTGATTGTATAGAGTCAAGAACCTTGTTTTGCTACTTTTGTAATCAAAAACATAGGAATAAGATACTTGTCATAATCTTGTCTAATCTTATCACTCTATGCATATAAGCAAGGTACCTCATGCACCTTTTATATACAATCATTAATTCAAGCATAAATAATCAAGCAAGCTATTATTGTCACTCTCGTGGAATATTATTTTGCCTTGCAAGTGATCCTAGGGCATTTGATATTCACAATAACATCTACAATATATGAGATTCATAATATCTCATGATAAATTCCTAATGATATTGGCTTTCCATGTATTGTCATTCTAGACACCTCTCTCTTCTTCAAGTTTCCTTCTATTTAAGTAGTTTTTTATTCCTTTACGACATTTGATATTACAAAAATAGACTATTTTTGTTAGAGCAAATTATTGCTATGTTACTTAAATTATGTAATAAAATTTGGTGTAAAGCTAGTGTTCTCACAACCTTTAATGTCTTCTAATAAAAGGTTTTGATCAACTCTTTATGCAAACCACATCTCAATTTAGCATACATCCTTCACACTTAAGGATTTCACTTGGTTGGCGCCTATTACCCTTATTAGAACTCCATAAACATAACACATAAGATCATATTGCATCATTTTGAACAATAGTTCAACACACTCTAATCAACATGCATGTGACTAAATCACAAATTCTAACTCAACAAATATGTCCATTCCAAAACATAACAAAAACTCAAACAATAAGTTTAAACTCTGACAAGAAGCTTAACTCTTACTTCCACAACCTAATTTCAATATACATCTAAAAATCAAAATGGTAAATATCCACATCACAAACTTAGCCTAGATAGGTATGAAAATCATTAAATGATATACTTATAACAAAACAAGACCATATCACAATTAGAACTTAAAGTGATTGCTCAAAATGGTTTTACCCCCTAACTACCTACAAAACATGCAAGTCAATTCAACAATATATCCATAACTTCAACATGATTCAAACTATGCTCAATATTTCATATACAAAAAAGATACTAATTAAAATAATTTAGAGTTAGGGGCAGGTGAAGTTAAATCTTTAAATAATGTTTTTTCTAATACAAATACGACTTGTTCAAACCTCAAAAGGGAATTCAACAACATATCAAGACATCCATAAACCATACCAATTGATCAAAAGCTTAAAAATCATTTGTTATCCCCAGAAGAAATAAACAATTTTGTAACTATCCAATTTGTTAGAAATCAATAACCTAAAGAGAACTCATGGAATTTTTTAGTACACTTTGAGACATCAAATTAGTTTCAACCTAAAAATCCTTTCACCTATGGTGTCTTTTCCTATAGTAGCTCTAGATGTACAATCTTGGATCTTACAGATCTTACAAATCTACTAATTGTATCAAGTTTCCACGTATCACGCTTTTAACTACTTTCATATAATGCCAAGTGTGGGACTTGCAAATCAATGAAGTCTCTAAATATTGGTAAAATAGTAAGTGTTAAGTTTGGATCAAGAATGTATGGATAAATTTGGATCAGATATATTAATATCTATATCTAATTATATTGTAATAATATTCTGCAGATATATCTAATTATATTATATTAATATTCTGCAGATTGGAGAAGAGAGAGACTTGTATTGTTTTTCTATATTCGGTGTCTAATGTTAAACAGCACATTGCAAATGTATACGAATGTGTTCAGTCTAATTTGATGAGTCACGACTCATCAAACTACCGTTAAGACTATTATATCATTATCGTTAAGACTGTTAACATTGTAAGCGCTGTGTAATGTGCTGAGTATAATTTAACATTGTCGCGCTGCATATAATGCGCCAAGTATATTTGTCGTGTTGCAATTAGGAATACCGATAGTTATCGGTTAGTAAATAAACCCGATAGCTATCGGGTATCCTAATACTTTTATGCAATCCGATCACTATCGGGTATTGTTAATATTTAATATTTCAGATATATATTGATAGACTTAATTCAATAATATGTGTATATTAATATGTATATAATTTTCCATATATATATATAAACAATGCTATCAATTTCAACAAATAGTACTAAATGAAGTCTCTAAATATTGTACTCTCTATGTTTAAGCAACATATGATTATCTACAGTGTAATGTCTTTGCATGTTAATAAATTATCTTTTCTATCTATGTACTAATTTATTTTGCTTCCATTGATTGATCTTAAACCTTTTAATGATTGACTTGACCTACCCTATATATTGTTGAACCAAAATAGGCAGTGTTTGATTGTTTGAAAAGTGTTACAATGTTCAATTAATTGGATGTTTAAAATAAGAAACCTTTAAACTTTATAGCAAGTTAATGGCCAACCAAACTCTAAACAATGTCCTAAGTAAAAAAAGAAATGGGCTCATGATCAAATAAAAAGCTAGAAAGGAAAGATGAGTTTCAAATATATCCTTGTCTTGATACATTTTACTTCTCAATGTATGATTGCATAACATTTTTCATGACCTTAGTTGCCATTCTTGCTCAACTACCCCCAAAAAACCTTCCTCATGTGTTGTTCATAACTTCTTCACACTTGAAATAACAATCTAAGGTTATGATTTGATGTTTCTACAAATTCTACAAGTGCAATCTACACCACATAGTGATGTAGCAATCACACCTACCATAAGAAACCCATGAAGGTCATTCTAGACAATAGTGAAATCTTCTCTAATATTCATTTAAATAAATCTATATTCATTTTACCCTGACAGATGAAATACAGTCAAGCACGTGACAATTAAAACTTAATCCTGTTATTCCAAAGAAAGGAAACTTCAGTAACTAAAACAACTACCTGCATTTCATCTAGTTAAATCCTCATACGTTCACGTATTCATTTTTTCTTTGAAGGGGCCCTAGGGTTGTCGCGGGAAATTTAATGCTGAACTCATTTAGAGATCTAATACCACAAAAGCACAGAATACGAAATTCTGTAATAATTATTATCTTTATTATCACAGAAATTGGTTAATGTCATAACGGACAAGAAGTTTATTGTATAAAATTCGTCACCATCATCTTCCTTGCGACTTCAAATATTCTTATGATATTCATAGTATCAGTTTATATCAAGCAATCATCAATGACTTCACAATTAAAAACCAGAAAAAGAAAGAAAGAAACAACCAATGGGCAATCAAAGTCTATAAAGTTCAAAGAACAAAACCATTCTCAAGGCACAGCATCCAAGCTACAACATGGAACTCTGGCGTTCCCGACTCGTCTTTATTTATCCTCACAAATCTATATTATGGACAGGATAAATCTACTCTTATACATAGCAATTAATTCATTTAACCAAAGAATCTTCAAGGCCCCACATCAGACTCGTTATTTTGGTGTGTTCTATTAATCCTAGGATAAAGGTTGAGATAAATAAAGCAAACACTATTCTTTGTTAAGATTTGAAATATAATAGCAGTCATGAAATTGATAATCATCTTCCAAATTAATTGCTAAAGTTAATGAACGAAAGGTCTGAAAGCCATCATACTTACTAGTCCACTGCAGGCCTGAATCTCTATTTTGCCAAGGAAACTGTATTGTTTGCTGTCCTATCATATTAACCAAGGTTGTATTAGAGCCAATTTGCTTGTATAAAAATAATTCAACAACAAAGGTAAACTAACCCTCCAAACGTTCAGAATACAGACTCTGAAATTATATTAGGGGTGCCAGTTGACTCGCATGTTAGGGAACGCATGTATCTTAGTATGTGCATAAGAGAGGATTGCATGAAGACTTTCATAGCTGATCAACACACTGTAATCCTAAATTCTCTTCTAACGATTAACAACTTCATAAGACTGCACTTTTATCCAATTCAAAAATTGTTGTGTACACATTCGAAATAAACACCATTGTCTTCTTTACAATACTGCCATCTGCACAGTGACACTGCATTTTTATACATGTTCTATCATACAGGCAACTGTCTCCACTTTCAAAAATCTTGTATCACAGCTGCTGGAGCTCAAATTAAGGACAAATTTGGATCTTTCAAGAGAGGGTAAATAAACAGAACTAAAATCCCGTCACAGCAGTCAAATTATGCCGCCCAACTTGCAAATTCCTATATCCCTAAAATCTTATATCAAAAATTCGAAGAGTCCTTTCTAGTTATTTCTGCAGCTGACTAAATCAACCATTTAATTGACTAGCTGAATTTTTGGAAAGTTTTACCAACTTTTTCCTAAATCAACCATTTCTTAATTTGCTCAGTTATTGCAAGGTCAAAGTCAATTAGAACTGTTAACTGTTACCCTGTTTTTGTAGAATTTGAGTTTTCAAAACATGCCTAAAATCCAACAATTTTGATACTTGTGAAAATGCCATAAAGGGACCCTGAAGTTGTCTATGTCAACAGAAAATCCTAGACACAAATTTTTCAACTTTCTAAACAATTTATACAAGCAATATTCTCAAAGCTAAATAAGGCACTAGTATCGGACACTCTATAGACTGAGGTCTTATTGAATTTCCCCAGTTAATATTGACAAATTCTGAGATATAGATTGCCTTTGGGGAAAGAATGGCAAAAAGTCTCACATGAAAAGGCATGCCAAATTTTTTGGTTATACTTTCTATTGTACTCTGTACATTGTAATGGGGTTGGTTCTGTACTATGTTACCCCAAGTCTTTGGGACATAGGAACAGGAAAACGGGTTTCCAGGACAATTTTTTTTGTCATTTTAGGGGACGGTACATCTATATGAACAATAGGGAAAATTTAAAATATATAGGGAAATTCCAAATTTCAAATATGTTCATATGATATACATTGATAAATCTAAAATCATTTATCATAGACATATGATATACATTGATAAATCTAAAATCATTTATCATAGACATATATGTTATACATTATTTATCATCTAGAATGTCAATTGTTAAATTTGATGTTCAATTAATATTTATGAAATTTTGCTATTCAAATTTAAGAAACTTTATTTGTAAGGTGCTTGATGATTACACAGTTTATCAACATACTATACAAGTTATCAATTATCATTTAGATGTTAAATGTCTGTTCTATGTTAGTTTTGATGACTAATATGTGATCATTTAGTTATACTTCTATTTAGTAAAATTTTCTGTATTTTGATTACTGATTGTTTTCTGAGGATTACCTTCCAAGCAAGGGTGTTCTCTTCAGCCATACCTAATCACTGGCTCTAATGGATCCAAGATAATATGCTCTGATATCCATTGAACTTAACCATCACCATAACCTCAAAGTATAAATAAATTATTAGTTGATAAAATACATAGGCTGCAATGCCATCACCATACTGTTAATATTAATTATCGTTTAGCTGTCAAATGCATGCTCTGTTACTTTTGATGACTGAACTGTATTTTCAATGTAATAATTTAGCACCATTTATGTTTGTTAAAGTTCTCTCTACTTCAGTTCCTGATTGTTTTCCAAGAGCTATCTTCCAAGTAAGGGTAAGGGGTGTTCTCTTCACCTACCAGCTGATTGCTGGCTTCTGTGCCTTCAATCTTGAATCACTGACAGGTTCAAGACACTAGAACCAAAGTCCCCTAAAAGTTGGCTCAATTGCAGACAATATTAATTGAAAAGATGTATGGGCTGCATGTCTCCTTGCTTTAAAAACTCTGAATCACTGCTAGGTCTCCACCTCCAGCCGTTGCCTTCATCAGTGCTCTCCGCTTCGTTGACAGTTTTTAGTTTAGTTATTTGCAATGTTCAGATACACAGCATTGTCATCTTGACGTCTTTAGAATTAACACCACATTCGGTTAAACTCTATAATGGTTGTACTTTTATTATGTTTTAACTTAAACTTCTTTCTTCTCTCATATTTTCCTATTGACCGTGCCTTCAAGTACCATCCTATTTTTTAGTAAGATTCAACTTAAAGCAACTTTCTTTTTTGTTTCTAAGTTTGATAACCATGCACAAATGTGGAGATGGAAGTTTCTTTAGTCGTGTACCTATCATATCAATCTTACTTCTTTAGCAATAGATATATACTAGGAAGTCTGGTTCACCTACCTGGGACCCTGGTACCTTTCCAGTTCAAAGCAGGTCCAGGTTCAAGCCTGGTTTGCCTGAGGGATCGGCCAGGGTTCGAACCCATGCAGGCGGGTTCTCTGGGCCAAACCCAGGTCGAACCAGGGTAGACCCAGGAAGACCAAGTGCAAACCAGGTACAGTTCCATTGAGAAATATTCTATAGTGCAGGAAACAATTATTACAGAATTTGAATAAGATTTTTCACATTACAAAACAAAATTTGCTTAGATTCAGAAATTTATTACATCAAATAAACTAGCCCTCGAGATGTCTTCCTGTGAAATTTTTATATCCAATTGTTCACAATGACCCATCTGATTAATTGCAATCTCTCTATACTGATTAATTGCAAGCTACTTTTTTAACACAGTGATACTTGAACTCAACATTATTATTCTAATATATTGATGTTGATAAGATTACATGTTTATGGAGTTTTTGTGACATTCTAATCTTAATTCATACTTTTAGGCTGCATATATATATATATATATATAGTTTTTGTACTAACGAACCCAAACCCCATTTCGAAATTTTGCCATACTGGTGAACCCGTTCTTTAAACCCAAACTCAAACCTCAACTGGCCACTTAAAATATATAAATGGCAAAGGAACTTGTATTTGATTCTGATCATATAACTGTTCAACTCAGAGGAATTAAGTTGAACTACTAATCATGGAAGACATCTTGCAATGACTTGAAACAAACATGGATAAAATCCCACAAAAATTTAAAATATAAGGAATAATCAATAATGCTATCCACTGAAAAACTCTGGTTTCTCTTTTCAAAGTATACAAGTCAAACTTTGTAATAATGTAATTCAAAGAAAATTCAGATATAAATCCAAAAAATAAATCAAGCTTTGTGCTCATCAGCAAAAAGGTATGAAATGGTACATTCTAGGAAAAAGTTGACCAAAGGATGCCTTTCAGCACTGAAATAGAAAAATAAATTCAGTCAGCTAAACAGTAAGGCAGCAACTATACATACACATTGAATGCTATATATTGAATAGGCTGCCAAATGAAATATGTAATCATAAAGGACATGCCAACGTACAAAAGGAGAAAATTGCATCATCATATGGTTAAAACTGCAGCATAAATCATAGTTGATGTCTTCATGGAAGTACATGCTATCTAAAAACAAAGAAGTCTAGGACAAGACCTGTTTGAAATAAAACAAAATGGGGCAAGATGGGCACAATGATGGTTTTCAAATGAATGTTTTTATATACCCTGAAGCAAAGCAATGAGAAAGGAAAATGCTTCTGCCTCAGTGCAAAGGCATTTTGTATTTTTTAATTTGTTAAAAGGTCTACCTACCAACATAGCACTTTTGTTTAGGCCAAAAAAAAAAGAAATTAGAACCCAGAAAAGCAAAATTGCCTTTCAGATGGTTTAATTACTAGTGAGAAATCTGTAAGGTCGATCCTTGTTTACTATATGAGGTTTTCTGTCAACTAGGGAAAAGACATGTTGCTTTAAAGATCAGAATAACCCTTCAGCATGTGGTTATTTTGCTCCAAAATGCATGGTAATCAATTATGTCACATTAGTTTTAACATGCTTTCTTTTGATATACGCATAACAAATGGTGTTTGTTGTCTTCACAGGCTCGGTTTTGGTGTCCATTATCTTTACAGGACAGCTTCTATCTTGTCGGCTGTGCATATAAAGAAATTTAATATGTGTTCATTGTGAATGTTGGAAAGAAGGTTCTTCATGAAAATAAGACTGTTAAAAGCAACCTACGGTAGATTTGCTAGTATATACAAATTAGGAAAAGAAAATAAATACAAGGACATCAAACCAATCAAAATCAATGGCCATAGGTGTTTCTGATCACAAGAATTTCAATACCTTACCACCTATATAAAATTCTGGAAAAAGTCAGCAATGTAGGCTGTAAAATAAAATGATCAGGATATATTTACTATGGAAGGGCTCATCCATCAAATAGTTTCTTGTCAAATATGCAAGACATCCAATGGTTATCTTGCACTGCAGGGCAGCAGTGTTCTTCTAAAAATAAGCCATCCTACAGGTAGATGATAATATCATAAAATCTATATAAGTATTTCTTGATGGAGAAAGTGAAATATTTTTGTAAAAAATCTATAGTTGGATCTATATTACTAGTAGCCATTTCTATGGTACAGACAACAGCTCCGAGAGGCAACAATGCAAGGCCAACAACCTTCATAAGTACATGAAACTTAGAAGTTGCATTAAAAAACTAATTCAGACACATTCACCTAAGGTAATAAATATTTTAATAAAAAGTCGAAAGGAGAAAAGAGCTTCAACATATAATCTCTTTCGATATTGCAGCAAAACTAAGTCATTACTGGAAATGTGCAAGAATCAGTAATTGAAGTTATCACGAGGAGACCTGTTAATCTGAAGGCAGAAGATGGCCCCAAAACACTATAATCTTCCCCTCCAATCGAGTGAAGGCACCAACTGCAACCATTCTTGCCTGAGCAGCTCCTTTCATCGCCAACCTTACACGATCTATGACAATATGTAGTCAAACAAACAAAAATCACTCATACAGGAGAAAACTGATCCCACCATGTTTGAATAAAAATTTTCTCATAGGAATCTATGACATCCAATTATGATGCCAATATTTCAAGGTTCATATTCCGACACCGATAAATATGAGAAACATAACTGGGTTTCTACAAGTCATTAATGATGAATGAAAGACCATAGGATTTGTGACAGAGGCTATCCTAGAGATGGATTAAATGAATACCAGTTAAATAAAATTTAAGATGCATTTATAAATAAAATACATATTCCAGTATGTGCTTATGTCAAATTGAGGGTCATTTAGCTAGTAACAACTTGTCTCACAAGTTTAAATGCATGTCCTCGTCAGCTAGCAACATAAAGAAGGAAACAGACATTCCACCCAGGAGTGCACTGTTAGAAATGATAGAGTTTCATGCAAAAAGTGGTTGTTCTTTTGCGGCGCAATCTAAGTTTAAGGATATATTGTATAATATAGATGCTGATTATAAAATGTTCATAATGACAATATGTAAAGCTTTTCATATTATCATGCATCAAAGCTTCTAATTTGTCTGCTGTCCAAAAACAAAAAACCATCACAGGATGGGCAATAAAAGCCTGGGATGGGGGAACAGGGCCCAATATATAGAACTTGAATGTCTTAAGAGGCACAAAAGCAAATATAGGATATCATGTTTGATCCAGCAAGCATCAGCTGTAGTCCCTCTCATCCTTGGGCCTTATTTACTTGCATGTTTTTCATGAATTTAATAACATGGTTAAATTAGAGAATCAGTTTTTCTATTCAAAAATACTAAATTCAATTTGGTAGCCTTCTAAACGGGATATCCATTACAACAGGAATAAGAGGATTGCATTGTGTGTTTCAAGTATTAGGCTAACCATTACGGATACAAGAAAATGCCTGTATCCAGAAGCTAAGCCCTAAGTTGTTCAACATGTTAATATATTGATTTCTTTGCTATTGTGCATGCACAGCCGAACACTCAACTAACTATTATTACAAAGCTTTTATCTTCCCCACATGAATAGTTATCATCATAACTTGCTATTCCAGTTTTTGGGAGACGATTATATTTATTCAAAACCATCAAAGGCAATATACGCTAATCAGTTTCACCATTTCCCACTAAGTTTATTCTTGAAAAAGTTAATTCTCAATTAAGCATTCAAAAATATTAAAGGATAAAGATCTTGGATGTTAAATACTAGGGGTGCAGCTTTACATGGCTAAACCTTAATCCCACTATACTACCTTAATAAAAATTAAAATGAATTATATTAGGTTTAAAGCCAAAATAGATATAATATTTTGTTTACTAACTTGTAATAACTTCTATTGTAAAAGGTTATTACAAATTTTGAAATTTTCATTGCTGTTCAATTTTGTACTGATTATTTCCCCAAGCAATTACACATTGTTGAATTCTGTAGCCTTCTCTGACCTTTTAAACAGTAATATGGTGCTTCTTCATCAAACAACTTGTCCACACAAATTCTCACTTGTATACTACTCTCTTCATGCTTGTTAGAATTATAAGCCTATTCAACAGGGTATTTTATATAAGTCTCTGTTGCCATGTAAACCACGCCAAGTAGAATTACCCACAAATTAGCCAAGAACTCTAACCTATGGTGTCAAAATACTCTGTTTTTACACTAGTCCCAACAAAACCAACGCTGTGGAAGGACCAATTCTTAAATGAGTTGCTTGTGTCAACTACATGTCAACATGGACCTTCGCATACATAAAGATTAAAAACCATGCATTCTTTTTAAGTTAAGGCCAAGGTCTGTGCCATTATATATTGAAAGACATCTTTGGTCTGTCTCATTCAGTGACCAAATCAGATACAAGGCCCAGATGGTTGTCACGATGGTCATTTAATATCAGACATCTAACTCTTGTTTGCTTTACAGTCACATCAGCCATTACCTACACCTTCCTAAGCTCCAACCTTAAAAGACAGCTCCCAATCAATAGTTAACTACAAATCAACATGGACCATCAGTTACCTAAAGATCCAAATCCCTATGTTCTTGTAAAGTTGAGGCTAAGAATATTTCATAATCTAGTAACTGGCACATATGATCACATGTCAGGTTATTTTTGAGGTTTAGGCAACAGAACACTTCATTATCTATTCACTGGCATGCATTATTTATTTCTTATTTACTGGCGCAAGTAGATCACCTCTTCATCTTTTTTATGTCAGACATGTACCGTTCACACCATGTCACATTACTCACTACCTATTTCTTCCTAACATACATTGTTGTGACATACAGCTCCTAACTAATGATACTTGTTATTAGTCCCCTATCCCCACTTCAATCTTGTTCAATCACTTCGCTTTATGGCCAGACAGACAGGTCCAGTTTCCAAACATTCAAAATAACTCTACCTGGTAGCTACCCAAATTAGGCCAACATAAAACATGCCCACGTTGACATTACACACTGCTGGATGTGAAAAACCTTTGATGTACATGTAAAATTTTGTTGTAGTGCAACTACAAATTATTTTTCATTGTATTTTCATAAAACTGTCATTGTTTTACACAAAATCTAGCAGCAAGTCATATCCAAAAGTTTTTAAATTTTATAACTGAATTTCAGATCTAAGTAGTCTTTGACCTAATTTAAGTGGATCTGATACTGTTATCAGCTTTTTTTCCAAGCCCCCCCACCTTATAGTGATTTGTTGTAGTGCAACTACAAATTATTTTTCATTGTATTTTCAAAAAACTGTCATTGTTTTACACAAAAACTAGCAAGTCATATCCAAAAGTTTTTATAACTGAATTTCAGATCTAAGTAGTCTTTGACCTAATTTAAGTGGATCTGATACTGTTATCAGCTTTTTCTCCAAGCCCCCCACCTTATGATGTCTCCGTGGACAGTACCATGAATTTCTCCTTCACAGATCATAAATTTATTTTGTATTATCTTGAATGTTTTCAGGTATCAGCCATACAATTGATATTTATAAAAGGGTAGGGCAAGCGACAATCTAATCTTTATGTAATATCTATCTTTAAAGATGTAAGCACGTGTCTTTACTGGAATTACAAGGTACCTAACAATGCCAGAAAGGATACATGTACATCAAAGCTATTCCAGATTTGTAATCATAGCACATGTAAGGATGTGTTTACATAAATTATCAGGTAATGGGGATTAAAGTTGAGAAAACAATATGGGATATATCTGCCCAATGAATTAAGCAGATCAATTTGTACAACGCTATCATCTACAATTTATCCATGAGCTTCAAGATATGCAGCTGCAGAAAGAATATTCTAGCAATTACAGAAATGATTTGAAATTGCTATTCGTCAAATCATAATGTTTGCAGATCTGTTCAAATAACCATGAAGTGTAGAGAGATTGGATTTGAACAAAATTCAATAATGTGGCTCAATATGCATACCCTTTTTCATATATAGGAATTAGCTAAGTTTTTCTGCTCTCTTTCATATATAGGAATTATCCAAGTTTTTCTGTACGTTTGCCTACATTTGTAAGGCTGGGTTCATCATGGAAAGGAAGTGCAAAGGTTTTATGGAAGCACTGTTGTTGATATTGATAAAATACTATGTTACTGGGTTTGCCTACTGCTAAACTGGATCGGGTTCAGGTTGCACCAGAACCAGGTAATGGTTTGGTTCGCCCACGGGTCCCTGGAGGATTCAGCAGTTCGGCAAAAAAGGCAATTTTTACATTACCGCAGGGATCTAAGTAAAATCAGAGTTTACTATCATTCATAATTGAGGGTTTTTGTTGTACCTTGCTACAATATCAGTTAAAGACTTATAACATTTGGATATATAATGGTTTCAGAATTTAATGCTGTTAAATATCTACTAGTTGCATCTGCTGTCACATTATATCAACATTCATAATTGTTGGAATTGCTGTAATATACATGATGAGGGTTTCCCATATTAATTTTTGCTGTTAATTAACATTGATCAGATAGAGCAAATAAACATACTGTCTGCATACGTGTATATAATATTTTCATAATTTATTGATATCATGTATCTGCTAGTTGCATCTGTTGCCCCAATATAGTAATATTATTTATTGTTGCAATTGCTGCAACATGCACGATAATTTGACACATGAGGGCTTCCCATATTTATTTTTGTTATATATTAATATAAGCATTGATCAACATTTATTAGAGAAGACACATATACTGACTCTATATATATAATTTTTACATTATTTGTTATGGAAGAACCCAAACCCCCAAATACAATTTAGCTGGAACCATGAACCCAAACCCAGATCACTACCAGAGAAACATCTAAACAGAAAACTAAAAAGTATAGCTTACCCGGGGGCACTTAGTTGGCTGGATAGCAATGGGTCACTACCAGAACCAGCTCAATGCATTTTCAGTTATCGGACTCTTTTATCTATCAATCCAGTTAAGTCACGGGTAAATTATCCTGGAAATGATTCTAAAAACCAAAACATGTTATCAACTTCAGTTACCCAATTTATGCTTTCTAAGTTTCTCTACAAACAGATATCAAGATATCTAGAGGGTTATTCATGCTAATATTGATTGTGAGGGATTATGTTTGTATGCTCTTCATTAATCTACAAGCTTGGTTATGATATAAGCAACCATAATAAGTTTCTCACCTGATAGCAACACTGATCCCAACAATTATGCTGCTAGCACAACTACTGCAGTTTAAAGTCATGGCTACTCTGTCCTTATTTTTGAATCATAAGATTGTTTATCAAACTACATAAATCAATCTATGCTTCAATACCTCACAGTCAGAAATTCCTGTTTCCAATGCCCATGGTTTAACAACTTTGGCTTCTAAAACAAATCCTAAAATTCATGGCAAGTAGAATAGACACTAAATTTTGTGTTGGTTAATATGATTACCAATGGCCTGAGGAAGATAGGGATGTTGAGAAAATAGGGGTATTAATTATTACAATGTAATCTAGCTTAGAGGGCTTTCCCAAAATGTTAATATGAAGAAACAATGATGGATAATTAAAAAATAACAGATGAAACGCAGACAAACACTATATCCATGCCAAATCTCATAATGCCAGATGGAATGTTGACTGTTTGCTAAAGGTTACATCTGCAGTTGATAAGTTAATGGGGATCATCTTAAGTTGTCAAGATATCCATATAAGCCTATGGCTAATATGCTTTTGACGCCACAGAAAGATAACCCTCAGAGACCATATTGTAATTCTATTTTTTTAAGTTTTCCTCGCTTAGTGTAATCTTAAAATATGCTTGCTATGGCCAAAAGTAAACAAAATCAGAGAATAAAGGGCGAAGTCTTATGCCAACAAAACTAAAAAATGAATAAAATTTGGAGATCGGGCGAGGATAATCCTCCCTATTGATTTTTGTTTCATCATTCCAAAATTTGTGTACCGAGGATTAAAAATTGAAGCATCAATTTTCAACTCCACTTTTCAATAGGTCAAATGATGAGGAGATTTTAATCGTTATAAGAGGGAATAAGTAAGGTTGATACTGTTGTGCTTTCGTTTAAATTTTACTTAAATGTTTTTATGAGAATCTTTTGACTGTATAGTCACAATGAAAATTACACATGAAACATCAAAAGTATTTTAGACTCTTCATAGTTTTAGCAAATATTTAACTCCACAAAAAATTTAGACAAGGATAATGATTCTCAATGTCCTCTAAAATTCACCGAATCTTGATAAGTTTGATACCAGCAGGGTGGATTAGATGTCAATTTTCAACTCCACTTTTCAATAGGTCAAATGATGAGGAGATTTTAATCGTTATAAGAGGGAATAAGTAAGGTTGATACTGTTGTGCTTTCGTTTAAATTTTACTTAAATGTTTTTATGAGAATCTTTTGACTGTATAGTCACAATGAAAATTACACATGAAACATCAAAAGTATTTTAGACTCTTCATAGTTTTAGCAAATATTTAACTCCACAAAAAATTTAGACAAGGATAATGATTCTCAATGTCCTCTAAAATTCACCGAATCTTGATAAGTTTGATACCAGCAGGGTGGATTAGATGTCAATTTTCAACTCCACTTTTCAATAGGTCAAATGATGAGGAGATTTTAATCGTTATATAAGGAATAAGTAAGGTTGATACTGTTGTGCTTTCGTTTAAATTTTACTTCAATGTTTTTATAAGAATCTTTTGACTGTATAGTCACAATGAAAATTACACATGAAACATCATAAATATTTAGACTCTTCATAGTTTTAGCAAATATTAACTCCACAAAAAATTTAGATAAGGATAATGATTCTCAATGTCCTCTAAAATTCACCGAATCTTGATAAGTTTGATACCAGCAGGGTGGATTAGATGTATCTGGGACTAAAATTTACACACTCTAGCACTAGATTTTAGTTGGCACTGGGCATGGTTTGGGACAAAAAGAACCTTCTACATTGAATGAAATACAACATCTGTTTTCTTTATTGCTATCATAACTTGAAAAACAAAGACATGACAGAGGACCATTCAAACAGACAAGAATCAAACTCTATTTCCAATATCCCTAACATCAGATCCACAGCACACAGATGAAATTAAGTCTGATTACTAGAGATTAGTTTTTATCCAGTTCAATGAAGGTGTCAATGTGTAATGTCATATTTATTTCCTGGAGCAACTTCTAAACTTAGCCTTCTAGGTTTGAAAATAGCCTAGGTTTTCATCCAGTTCAATTAAGGTGTCAATGTACAATATCATATTTATTTCCTGGAGCAACTTCTAAACTTTGCCTTTTTAACTTTGAAAATACCCTAGACTTCTAGGCTGTGTTAAATGAGAAGAGTGTAGGCACTTGAAGTATTTTTGTAATGTAACATCTTCTGACTTTCATTGAACAAGAAAATAATTTTAGTGCACATTTTAGATTGTTACTCTGTCTAGAATCATTTATCCTTGCTTGAGTACGAAAGACACTATAAGTATTCCAGTTGTAGGAAAACAATGCTAACCAATCAGGAGGATTTCAAAACTACAATTGTGTAATTCACATTTGTATGTACACCCCACTGGTAATAAAGAGTCAATCTAGGCTGTTATTTGTCGCATTTTATATGGGCTGTTTAACATGCTAGATGGATGCAGACATTTTCATATTAGAAGATTCTCTCACCAGGTTTAATGAGTTTTGATTATTGATGAGCCAGATCCACAAAATTTCTATGCTTTGACTGGTACACGAAACAAGCCATTAATCATATTTGCATTCGGGCAGTTTCTTCAGAATTTAAAATGATAGTTCTCAGAAAACTTATATTTTATAGCTATTTTTCACCAAATTCCCAGGAGAGGGATAAAACATGAGAGTACATTTCTTGGATGGATTTTTTGGAAAGCCAATTTTTACAGGATGGCAGGGGACATCTATTTTAAAAAAATTTACAAATATTAAAATAAATGAAAAATTCGATCATTGATATGATAAAATTGACAAGGGCCAATAATCAGCTTCAAATGCTCATGTAATTGATAAAACTTCCTAACGAGTATATTACCACATTAGGTGACCTTATTTAAAATTCAACTGCATTGCGAAGAAATGGAAACATTTTTCCTGTCATCATTTAAAATTATATACACAATCTTTCCCTTTGAAATCATGCAGACTGGTTATGAGATCCATTTAGATGCTTTTCGGGCTATGTTAAACAGGGAGGTGTCCCCTGTCCCCAGATCCCACGTTCCCTGTCCCCAGGCCCCTGTTGTCCCTGAGCCATTTCAAGGTCGGGAGATGTAAGGAAACGTCCCCCAGCCATTCCCAATTGCAAAAAAATTGACACAAGCGCCAGGAAACATCCCTGGGCATTTGGGGACGGCTAGCTGTCCACGAAACAGCTAGGGGACGCCGAAACGTCCCCTGGCTGCCCCTGAAATGGCTTGGTGTCCCCTGTGCCTTCAGAGCATTTTTGGATTTATAAAACAAAACAAAAAAACACTTTTTTAAAAATTCTTTTTGCCAGAGCGGCAATGTGGGGGGCCCACAAGGTTTGAACTCTAATTCGCATACAATAGAATTTGAATGAAATTTGGCATGGGAAAAAATTTGTGATTCAAAATGTTTAAAATTTTAATTTAAATAAAAGAAATATCAAATTCTATATATTAAATAATAAGGCTTAGTTTAGTAGGCTATGCCTGTAGCGTGTTATATTTTGATGTTTGAGGCATTCTGATTTTGGATATTTATATTGATAGACAATAGTTTTGATGTTTGAAACTATTGTTATAATGCTGTTATACCACTGCTCATGATTTATACTGCTACTACTATCATTTATGTTGTTATACTGCTGCTATAACTCATGAATCCATGATTCAATTAACATATGATCTTCTTGTTATCAATTATTGACATTTCTCTCTTTCCCTCTCTCTATCTATAATATCTTAATATATTTTGAAAAATTCATACATACATACACACACACACACAGTGCCATCCCCTATTTTTGGCCCCTTAGGAAACTTCCCGAAAATGTATCCACTGCCGTCCCCCCGTCCCCATCCCTGAAACACCGCGGATCATAGTTTTCATTTTTTGATTTTGAAACAGAAATGTTTCATAAGATTTTGAAAATTTTGGATTGGAGTGGGGACATTTCTAGCCATCCTGGTATCCCAAAACGTAGCCCATTGGGGACAAGTCAATTTTTACAGGGGCTGCAGCCCCAGGTTACATTTATAGGCATCAAACACATCTGTAAATTAATTCCTCAGACCATAAAGCTTAGCAAAGGCATGTAAAAAAAACAAAAATCACGAGGCAAGAAGGAAGTTGCAAGAAGCTTCGTAAGACCTAATGAACAAATGGGCAATTTGTGTCACTGAAGGATTGTTAAGCAAGTGACTTTTGAATGCTTAGAGCGGACTGCTAATGATTCTACACCAAGCTGATAGGAAGAAGGGATCACATAAATAAATAATTTCTCTAAAAGAAATAAATACCCCATAACTCATTTCATGTAAATGCAATAGACAGCTCCATATCCTCTCTTCTCTATACCCATCCATCTGTCCATCTATCAAGTTCATCAGTGGGTAACAATATAGGTAAAGAAAATATTAAACACACAAGTTTTTACTGGGGAACCAAACTTCTTTTAGTTCCCTGCCTCAAAAGGCAGAATAAATTCCCATCTCAAAATCCAAAACAGATTTAACATAATACACATAAATGCAAGACTCCCAAACTACTGAAAAGATATGAGAAATGACATGAGAATTTTCAAATGTTTTAAGCTTGGTATTTATTTTGCATGCATAATTCTCTTACTGTCATACTAATGCTGGGAAGAGAATTTAAATTAGTTTAATGTGACAAGTTCATAGAAATTAATGCCTTTTATTATTAACTTTCATTTCATTCATAAATTATGGTCCCTTTTTACATGGGAAGCACACCGTCGCCAACCCTAAGCCCACCCACCCCCCGCCCCCTCGCCCTCCCCCTCACCCAGCTACATAAAAGATATGAGAACGGAGGAGAATTTTGAAATGTTTTAAGTCTGGTATTTATCTTGCATGAATAATGCTCTTAATGTCTAATAATGCTGGGAAGAGAATTTAAAATTAGTTTAAAGTGACAAGTTCATAGAAATTAATGCCTTTTATTATTAACTTTCACTTGATTCATAAATTACGGTCCCCTATTACATGGGGGACACACCGCTGCCATCCCCCCACCCCCCCCCCCCAGTTAAAAGATTTTGGGACAAGGGCATTTAGGAGATGTGGATTTTTGAGACTATGGGGAACACCCCCCTCCTGTCCTACCACTGCCATTATATACCTTTGAACTTTCCAGAGACATCCCTTGAATGGGATGTTTTCGAGACATTTCCCTAAAAGGGGGACATTTCAAAGATATCCCCAAAACACTCAAAGGTTGAGACTATGGGGAGCACCCCCCACTATCCTACCACTGTCATTATATACCTTTGAACTTTCCAGAGATGTATCCCTTAAGTGGGATGTTTTCAAGACATTTCCCTAAAAGGGGGACATTTCAAATATATCGCCAAAACACTCAAAGGAATCCCACGCATCCTAGACCGCACCTAAGATTCTCAAGTGCACCCCCTTGGGCAAATAAATAGGAACATTTCTTAGATCTTTGTGCCATTAAATCTAACCCTGATGATCTATGGGCCCCACCCACCCTCAGCAATTATAGAAAACTTATAAATAAGATTCTAAACCTTATTCCGAGTCACTACAAAGTTTTAAATATATTAAGGACTTGGTGTTGCAGAAAACATTGTGAAAAGTTTATGCGCCATGAAGATTTGTAAGGTTTTGAAGGAATTGAAGTTGCCCCTTAACCCTTCCAGGGTCTCCACCCACAACCCTCCCCCTATTGTTGTCCCCAAACATAGGCCTTTGTTCCACCCATCCCCACCTCTTGCATTCCATGGAACAAAGGAAATTCCTATGACTGAATTTCATCAACTTTCTCTCAATAAGGTTTATAACTTTTTCACTTTCGCCTTAAATTAGTTTCCTTGGTGATTGAACTTATTAAGTTTGCACTTCTATTCTTCTCATGTACAAAAGATACAGATGCCACTATTAAGAAAAAATGGCATAGGGGTAGCTGAGGTGACAAAATACAAAATGGCAATAGTATTATACTATTATATATATAGCATATAGTATATTAGCACAAGCTGCAGCCTAGATTCTCTATCCCATCTCAAACAATTGATAAATCATCCCAGCACATAGATATATTAGGTCTTCTTATTATTTTATCTTCTTTCTGGTACCTCTTTGGGCCTTGCAAGAAAACTTTCTGCTACAAAATAATCAACAAATTTCCACAAAAAATTAGAAAATTGTAGCCCTATTAGCATCCATCTTTTGTTATGATAGCTCTTGTCAACCAGTTATCAGCACTTGAGGAAATAACCTATGTAATCAAGGTAATATATCTAAAAAGCTTCTAAAGGAAGTTTCCAATTTTCAAAAGATACTTCTATAAGACATAGACAGGTGCTAGGAATCATCAACCAAAAGTCTCGTACTATGTGAAAATGCCCCAATATTTGTCTTTGCAATGGACACATTTCCAATATGGAAGACAAGTATCGGGGGTTAGGGTACTGATCTCCAAGTTTGGCATTGACTGTTTTCTTTTGCTTTCGTTGGATAACGGTACTTTTGTAAGTCACTGATGGCTATTAATATAACTTCTTCACTTCTTTAACAGTGGTCTCAGAGCAGCAAGAAGCATGAGATTCATCATTAATCCAAATCTGATTAACAGGAGACTTGATGAAAAAAACGAAACATAAGGATAAAATATATTAAAGACCTCATCAAAGTCTTGTAAAGAGAAGAGCACAAAATTATATATTAAAAATTCAAATTGAATAAAATAAAAAACATAAACGAATAATATAAATCAAATAAAATCTCAATGACCAATCTGTAATTCGATTTTGTTATGTATATCCAAAAAGTAGGAGTCAAATTCAAACATAATCCAAACAAATGCAGACCCCAATCTCAGTGCCACACCTAATATAAATCAAATAAAATCTCAATGACCAATCTGTAATTCGATTTTGTTATGTATATCCAAAAAGTAGGAGTCAAATTCAAACATAATCCAAACAAATGCAGACCCCAATCTCAGTGCCACACCTTGCACCTTCACCATACACTGCCTGCTAACACTGCCAACCAAACTTAATAGGCATTCTGACGCTCACCTCACATAGATTGCTTAACTTGCAAAATGCAGCAGATATGCAAAATTCGCACAACTCTTATACCAGGCAGCCACACATATAACATTCTGATTTATTTAATTTTATCAATATTATTCAAAAATTCTTCAAGGTCCTTCTTCAGTAGTACTCGTACAATTTTTATTATGTCAACACTGGTAGTACTTGTACAATTTTGATTAATGTCAAATACTGACTCGTACTATTGAATGATCAAGGAAGCGCATGCAAATACAGTATCAATTAAGCCTAATGTAAACTTAAGATTTCCAATCAACAATGATTCTAGGATGTACTGAACAATTATATGCATTTCTAAGGCATGGCAACTAGCACCAAATTTTAAGAAGACAATTTAACCACAGTAAGCCCCTGCTCAATGTCACATTGAACTCAAAATTGGTGCACCAAGCACTTGTATCAGTAGCAGAAGACCATTTCAGAGTCATCATGAGCTACTCCTTGCAATTAGAACACTAAAATCCCAGCAGCAACATCCCAAATAGTGCATGGATAATATTACAAGTAATGGCCTTGAAAATGTTGCCATAGAATACTTTTCAAATGCCTTCATTGTAATAAATGGGAAATTGCAATATAGGAGAAAAACAGATTCAATAACTCCTATTGAAAATCACATTTCCACAACCTTATCTTCATAAAACCCTCAACAATTACATGTCATTTCCACAAGCCTTTAGACTTGACCTAACGATTCAAATTGTGGGCAACCTTAGTACTTGTCAATAAGCTCTCCTTGCCAAAAGCTCTTAGAATTCTCCTCTGTAAACCCTTTCTATGAATAGATAACTATATTGCTTACACCAATCGATAATTGAACTGCGATCTTATCCATACTAACTATCCTTCTTCCTTGATTTTTAAGACCATTTTCACACAAACGTGAAACTATTCTAAGCCCACTCAAGACAACTATATTCTCATTATTAGCTATGACATAAAAGTAAAAGCTGGAAATAATTTTCCAATACCTCTCAAGTTATTAAAGCAACAGATTTCCCTTAATCTCAATGGATTCAGAATCAAATAAAACCATTGAACATATTCTACTACCAAATTATACCCACAGTTATCAGAATATCAGTGTCTTGAAAAAAAAAGTCAGTACAATCCAATAAAAGATAAATTCAATTCAAAGATCTCATAATAAAATAACATTAAAAATAAAAGAGTCTACCAGAATACATGCAAAAATATAAAACTGATTTTTTCTATGCTCTGGAACAGCAAAATTTGCCTTCGCTACAAAATTTACATACATACCATATAGATACAACTTTCACAAAAATGAGTTTAATATATTGATCAAAATTTTCTGAAAAACAGCTAAAAGCTCACTGTAAATTTTTACCATTTTTTCTTCAAAATCTGCACATTCACAGGTGAGGATATCTCCTCAAATCTCTAATATGAATTACAATCAAGAAGTTATTGGGATAACAAAAAGTGTAGAATATAATGTCATGCATTCACCAGTATCCAACAAAACAAGTAATAGAACTAACTTGAGTTTAAAACTCATCCATTTTTAATATTTATCTGCCACAACACTTCAGTTTAAGAAAAACATAAGAAAGAAAAGCCTACTTGCATAATCAAAAGTCTTTTTTTGCACGGGCTAAAGAACTCACAATGCTCATATCCTCAAAGCAACTTGAAACAGCAACTAGTTCAAAGGATCTGTTGCAGATGGACAAGCATCAGCCTGTGAAGGTAAAGAATTACGCACTTACGGAATTGCAACTGTCATAGGAATGAATAATCACTTATAATCAAGAGAGCCATTCGCCATAGAATCAGCGCCTACTCCCACGACTCTCAAAACTGGCCTTTTTTGTTTTATTTCCATTTTCCTGAGACATTGGATCTTCCGTGGAGCTACATATGTCACACAAATTGTGTGAATTAAAATCACATTCAAAGGAACAGGTTCAAATGACATAAAACCCCACTATTTATCTAAAGTAAAACTGTATTAGTATATGCTTATAACCACTCAGTAAGAATGGAATCTCTATATGGAGAATAGAATAGTAACTTACAAAACATGATTGTAGGCCACATAGCTATACATTCACAATAATTGTTATATAAAATTAATGGATTTGAGAAATCTAATCAAATGTTTTTGGTAAACCAAAATCTCATCGGCAATGTGCCCATCCTGTACATATTAGCAAACATTAAAAATTTGAAAGTTGACTGTTATAAATTGACAAATTGTATATTATTTCTTTTTTTATGCAAGAAAGTTGACTGTTATAAATTGACAAATTGTATATTATTTCTTTTTTAATGCAAGAAAGTTGACTGTTATAAATTGACAAATTGTATACTCAGTTTGATGCTAGTTGCATTGCATGCCTAAAATACAGGTAGTGCTTACTTCTACTAGATATTATCAAATACAAAACTCATGTTCCTTTCTAAAAGTTCTATTCATAATGACCCTCTTCAATGCGTCAAGACCATGAAGATTGCCCTCTCACTTTACTGGTCAGTAATACATTACACACAAATGATCAAAATTAGCACTATAATAAAAAGAATATTTTGATAATAAACAATGTTAAAAATATCGATGTTACATATTCAGTAATAAATAATAAATATTCATGAAAGATATCACTATGAAGGATTCATAATGCATAAAACCAAAAATGGACAAAATTACACTCACATCTTTTGCCTTTTAGCACTATCTTGCTTTATACTCAAAACCATATCCATGGCTCTCTTCTGGTGCTCCCTTGTTTGTGTATGTTGCTCCAGTCCTTCTACAGTATAGCAATCAATTTGACAGATTCGACACCATCCAGTGCTGCCTGGTTTTCTCTTCCTTCCTAGATCCAAAGGCTCAACATCATTTGGCATTTGCCCTTGCTGCTTCCAAAAATAAAAAAATGTAGTTATTAGGCAAGGATAAATGATTAAACAACATATAAAGCTAACCATATAATGCATCAAAGTATATTTTACAAACACCTACCTTCTTGAAAAATCCACTTTCACCAGGAAATCCCTGCATAGGAATGTTACCACCAAAATTAGCAACTGGATCACCCATCATCATAGGATTGGGTAATGCTCCAGGAGCACCTGGTGCTGGACCAGAGTGAAATGGAGGAAACCTGTTTCCAACACCTGGTGGAAATTGTCCAGACGGAAACACATTATGCATGGCTCCAGAATGAAAACCAAATGATTTATTTCTTTGCTCATCAAAACCAAGAGGGTCTCTATTCACATCTTCTATTGGGCGTGAAAGATGAGAAGGCCCTCCAACAGGTCCAAATCCCCCAGATGGACCTATATTTGGCCTGCCAGAAGGCATGCCCATGTAATCCTTCCCAGGACTCCTTGGTGGAGCAAGAGGATCAAGTCGATTACGACCAAATTCAGACCTGGGTCCCATGAAATCAGGCCTCATTCCACCTGACTCAGGTCTTCTACCCATCATTTCCTCGTGTATCCCAGGAAGTCTTGGTCCATCTCCACTATCAGAGTTAAACATTGATGGACCACCACTACTTGGCGGAAATGATCCAATTGATTGATATGGAGGAAACAATCTTGATGGCCCTCCAGATGGACTTCCTGCTGAAGTAAATGGATATTTCGAAATAGAATCGGGCAAGAAACCATGGGGTCCACCTTCAAGAGGCCTTGATGTAGGAGTAATTTGATCAAACTTTGATGTGGGTGCTGACTGACCTTTTTGATGACGCATTGGAGGAAACATTTCATCAGGATTTGATGGAATCTGCCCCTCGAACTGTCCAGGCTTGTATTTTCTGGAATTGTCTTGAAACTCTTTCCTGTCAGGAAACTGTCTGCCGGAATCATGCTGCATAGACCTAAAGCTACCTTCTTCTCCCATAATTGGAGGAAATGCAGGTGCCTGCATTCCCTCTATATGCCCCTTGGTAGATGCTCCATTTGGTTTCATTATATTTGCCTGCTGACCTGAGGGCTGGGTCATCGAAAACCTAGATCCCACTAGCTGTTGTGGATCATTTTGCTTATTTTCAAAAACATCAGTCCTCCTATTTCCTAAAATGTCCATATGGTCCATTGGTTTTGAAAGAGATGACTGCTCTAATGTTTGACCATATTGCAAGCTCCTGTCCATAAAACCTCTTGGACCTTCAAAAGAGCTTAGATGATGCGACATGCTTGAGGATAAGCTCAATGGCAAACCAAGCATTGACTCTCCTTGTGAAGACCTCGGAGGGGCCATTTGTTGATGATGCAAATGAGAAGGTGATGGCATGTCAAAATGTTTAGGCGGCGCCTGTACTTGACCATGTCCCCTTGCAAAAGATGACATATTATTCGGTTGATTTTGAGGAAGCAGAGACATAGAAGGCATACCACTTTGCTTCGAAGAAGAAAGATGAAATTGATCGGAAATGCTGTGGGGCTGCCCTTGATATGGTAATTGCTGGAAATTTCTATCAGCATTTTGTGGCTGACCTGAATATGGTAACTGTGCTCCTTGTAGTTGCCCTTGACGTGGTGGCTGAAACCTTTCATGCCCTTGAACTTGTGCTTGCATGGATATCTGCTGCACATCTCTTTCATTTTGAAGGGGCTGTTGCAAGGATCTCTCTTGCCCTTGCACTGGTCCTTGCTGAAGGCCTGAGTGGGAGCTTCTATCCTGTCCAGAAGCAGACCCTTGACGAAGGGGCTGTTGGAAGCTTCGGTTCTGCCCTTGACGAGGAGGTTGCAACAGATTCCTGTCTTGTCCATGAACTGGACCTTGACGAGGAGGTGGAGGTAAGCTCTTGTCCTGTCCTTGGATAGAACCTTGGCGGGAAGTATGCTGTAAGCTCTTGTCCTGTCCTTGAACTGGCCCTTGACGAGAACTTTGAAGTAAGTTCTTTTCCTGCCCCTGTATTAGTCCTTGCCGAAGAGGTGGTTGCAGGCTTCTCTCTTGTCCTTGTGATGCCTGTTGTAAAACATTCCCCTCTTGCCATTGCAGATTGTCCTGCGAAGAACGAGTACTTTGTCTTTTGTCATCTGCTCGTCGTGGCTCTTGAACTTTCTGAGTAACATTTTTAAGAAAATTTGTCTCTTGCGCTTGGCGATGATATTGCTGCATGTTTCCATCTTGACGATGACGAGCATGTTCAGAAATTGCATCTCTCATATGCCCAGTTGACTCCTGTAAGTTTTTGTCTGCACTCACCTCTGGCATTTTTTCAGGGCGATCCTCAAGCACTTTCGTCTGAGAAACTGGCTGCAGTAAACTAGGTTCAATCTTCTCAAATTGTAAATCTTTGGTTGAGATTTGTTGTTGAGAAGAATCAGAAGCCTCAGACTTGGCAGGCTCTAATATAGAAAGATTTTTCTGTTCCACTTTTTCATTGGCTGGCTTCTGCTCGCTATGTTCTGGTTTTTTATCAGACATCATATTTTCAGCCTTGACAGTTTCTACAACATTTTTTTTCCCTGGGGCATCATTTACCTCAACCAATTGAACAGATTTTGCAGGCTGTAGACCGTGCTCATTTTGAGAAGCTTTTGTAATTTTATCTTGTGTATTAATTTCTTGTGGTTTCTCCAATGCAGGGGCCAGCTTAGGGGCACCAGATGTGGTGGAAGTTTGGGCATTAGTTCTCACAGATTGTGTGGTAGCTGAACCAGGCAAAAGGGATTGTTGGCTATTAGGACGAGGTAATGCAGATTGATGAACTGGGGGGCGTTGATGAGGTATTTGTGGTCGCTGACCATGTCTTGGCATGAATGCCTGGCTAGGTGGTGCACCTTGGTTAGGTATGGCAACTTGGTTAGGTGCTGCTTGTAATGCTTTGGTTGGACCACGAACACTTTGACCATACGATGAAGGATGAGGTCTTCCCTGTGATTGTGGAAAGGGCTGCTGTAGTGACCCCTGGTTCTGGGTTGAAGAAGGCCTACTGCCCACCTGCTGAGGAGCATTTGTATGTCCTGCACTTTGGGAATAGGCTTGAGGAAATGACTGTGCTGGCTGAGGACCTGGTTGGAAGGGAGGCTGCATCTGAGAGGGTTGTGGTGTTGCTTGTTGGAAGGGAGGCTGCATATGGGGTTGCTGAGTTTGAGTTGGTTGAGTAAAAAATGGTGCCTGCTGTTGTGGCTGTTGGGACAGCTGATGATGCTGAGATGGAAACTGTTGATGCTGCTGAACTGGCCCATGAGGTGGCTGCTGCACCTGTGGAGGAATCTGCTGTTGTAACATTAGTTGCTGCTGTGGTGGTGGTTGGTGCACAATTTGTTGATGTTGTTGATGTAGTTGAGCGTGCTGTTGTAGTTGTGGCTGCTGCTGTGGAAGTTGCTGAGTTAGCAGAGCTGGTTGCTGCTGCTGCATATGAGCAGGTTGCTGAGATGGCGGAAGTTGTTGCTGCAACTGAGGCTGCTGTGATGATTGAAATTGCTGGTGCAAATTAAGGGGATGTTGCTGGGTTTGTTGTGCAGGCTGCAGGTGAGATTGCACAGGCATTGGATGTTGTTGCATTGGTATCTGTTGTGACTGATTAGGCATCAGTTGATGTAGCTGGGGTTGCATTAATTGGTGTTGAGGCTGTACCTGCTGAGGCATCAGACCTGCATGCCCTTGGCCTTGTTGATAAGGCTGAGAAGCATGCACAGCTTGTGCTTGAGGCTGCAGTTGGGGATGGGCATGGACCTGGGCCTGGGCCTGCAGCTGAGGCTGGGGATGGGGTTGGGGTTGGGGTTGGGGTTGGGTTTGGGGTTGGGCCTGGGGCTGGGGCTGGGGTTGGGGCTGATGATGATGTTGAGTTTGTGGCTGAGGCTGGCCTTGTGGTTGCACCTGGGCCTGGACGTGGGCCTGAAGCTGTGCCTGTGCTTGTGCCTGCACCTGACCCGGCACCTGTGCCTGTGGCTGAACCTGCTGTTGCAGTTGAGCCTGGACTTGCTGCTGATACTGATCATATTGCTGGTATTGTTGTTGATATTGGTCATATTGTGGGTACTGTTGGTAGTACTGTTGATATTGTTGCTGATACCACTGCTCAGAAGCAGAAACTTGGGTAGCAGTTTGTGGCGCAGCCATTCCCTGGTTTTGATCTTGGCCCATTCCATATGGAGTAGATTGAGAAACTGGAGCTTGGGCGACTTGAGCAGTTGTTTGTGCTGCATATTGTTGACCACCAGCTTGTACCACTTGATTCTGCTCAGGATGAGCCGCAGCAACTGCAGCAGATTGTGCCTGAGGAGCACTTTCTTGTTGTGGGACCTGACCCTGTGTTCCCTGCATTATATATCATCAGACATGTTCACGAATCAAGAATAACTATGTAAGCAAAACTTATTCATCACTTACTGGGCAATTCTGAGCATGCTCTTGTACTTGTCGATGAACAATCTGGGTGCCACATCTATTACATACAACAGGGGATGAACCATATTGACAGCCATTACCATGAGCAATGCTCTCAGAAAGAGGTCCTTGCCAAGTACAGCCGCTCTTATGATACAGGCAATGGACTGGCACACGGCCAATAGTATCAGCCAGGACTGGATTTGCCTCTAGCAATGCCTGTTTGGAATAGGATTAATCACAAGAGCATGAAGCAAGCAATAGAACCTTACACCGTTAATGTGCTAAATAGGTACATACCTTTGAATCTGTATCAGTGACCAGGTAACCATCGTAAGGGCAGGCCCTGGTAGTACTCAGCACATAAGTTAGACAAGGTTTGCAGTAGAGATGTGTGCATTGGGTTTGTATGGCTTCATTAGGGTAAACCAGCTGCCGACAAACTGGACAAAAATATTCTCCCGGTAGTGATTGAATATTAATGATACTCTCGTTGTCAAAACCCATGACCTCCTCGGAAGATCAACCGAAAAGTTTATTCACCTGATTTCAAATGATATACATTATTAGCACCTTAAGTTAAAATGCAGCCTGCGGCCGCCATCGGGAACAGAACAAAGAAATGTCAAAAGACCACTTACAATTTCCAAAATCCTTACAATAAACTAAACGCTGGTTTAATTTGCTCTCATTTCTTCCCTAGACATAACAAAGAACATTTTAATCGCGTACACTCATCAGAAGAGAGAATGGCTTTCTTTAAATGCGAACACACGCACTCTGTAGATTCGTCTTCCTGAGAAGACTTCCTTCTCGTAAAAAAGGCCCAAGTGAAAACAACAAAAGCCCATAAGCTCGTAATTAAATAAGGTCCTTACTAGTCATGGTGTTGTTTATCTGATGGCCACAATAAAATCATAGAGGCCCAAGATACAAATTGCAAACAAAATATGACGAAGTCCATGATTTCCCATGAGCCTATATTGCAAACTACAAAACTATCCCATAAACGCACTTAAAACTATGTCAAACTTTCCGGGCATAATTTAAAATCCCCAATCACATCTTATGATCTTAATAAGAATTTCAGAACAGAACTTCGAAAATCCATCAATGCAGTGAGAACGTTGAATGAAAATTCACATGAGCAAAAATACAGCAATTAGCAGTCAGCACAAGTGTAGCCCAGAAAACAGGACGACAAAACCTCTTTCTATCGGGAAACAACAGGTCAAAATGGAGTGCATCAAAAAAGAAACGTGCCACTCGCAATAGGTCAACCAGACTTCCATCACACTCTTAGCAACCAGCTATAACGTGGGTACAAAAACAATTATTCCTCTAGAGACACCTGGCGAATTGAAAGACAAATGCAAAAACACCAACTAGCTCCAAATACAGCGTATTTCTAGCAGGTAAAGCATATAAAAACATACAGGATAAGTAAACACCAAATAATGACTCAAAATGAAATGCATAAATGCAAAAAGACAAAAAACCCATCACTTAACACCTAAACCCCAAACCCTTGTTGCTTCAGATCAGATATATTACAGTTGAAAGAATAAAATAAAAGCACCAAATCGATTATTTTCTTTCTATGAGACCAACGATTATATTAAAAAATGTGTGTATAAACCCTTAGCGTATACTGCATACCTGTGAAGAAGCCACCACCCAGGATCAACTCCAATGTGAGTTCTGCTGCGGCTCACGTTTTCACAGCTGAAATTTTTCAGCCCACAGTGGTATTTGCAGAGGCGCGGACTTGGAAGTTGCAAGGATGAGCTTGAAGATTAGAAATGACAAGAACCTTTAATGCCTTCATCGACTTATAAATCGTCATCAATATCAGCCAGCCAAATTTTCTTTAATTTTTAGGGCTTCTAACAATACTGAGGGTTCGAAAACAAGCCGTTTAAAGCATTAAATATTAGGTCAGCCCTTCAGCCGATTGGATTTTTTCTCGTCTTTTCCACCTGTGGCTGTTTTTTGGGCGCACATTCTAGACCATTGAGAAACACTCGTCGCATTTACCTAAACCTTCTTCACCCATCAAGCGAAAAACTATACCAGCACATAGTGTGGAGTTATTTTATTATTTTATTTAGTTAAACACTAGCACTTGCACCTAAAGGAGGTGGAATGGTTATGGTGATAGTGAGATATATCTTATGGTGATAGTGAGGTAGGAAATTTTATGTAAATGAAAATCGTTGTTGCTTGAAACTCTTTTTAAATATAAGTGAGGCGATCATAAACTGCAAAAAAAATTGGAAACAAATGTATGTATTTTAAACATAATATTTTTGTATCATGAAATTATTTTATGGTGTAATATAATGATTAGCATTAGAGAGCTAGTATATTGGGTACTTTTGCCCCTATTTGTTAGGGTATGTTACTTATAATTATTTGAGCCTCTTAACAAAATTCAAATAAGATTGGTGTATATAAATGCATTAGAGTTTATATATATAGTGTAATTTTTTCCCCCCTTCTCATCATCTCCCTATTTTTACCTCTATATCTTCATCTCCCCCTTCTTCTCCTCGCATCTCTCCCTTTTTATATATTTATCTCTCTCTTCCATTGTCTTTATCTTTCCCAAGTTATATCCATCTTTGTATCTGTCCTTCTATCTTTATCTCTCCCTCTTTCTATTGTTATCCTTCCCCCTCTCTTCCTATCACTCCTAGTCACATGCACCTCTCTCTCTCACACACACCCAATTTCTTTCACTCCCTCTTCATTTATCCTCTTATCTCTCCCCTATATACTTTTATATATCCAACTTCCTATACCTTTATATTTTTATCCATGTCTCTCCATCTTTCTATCCTTATCTCTCCCTGAGGTAGCTATATATGGAGCTTGATATACAGGATGGGACAGCGAGATATAGGGGAAGAGGGAGAGGAAATATAGAGGATGAGAGAGAGAGAGAGAGAGAGAGTACATGTGTATATGAGTGTGAGAGGCCGCTATATATGTGTATATAGGGGAAGAGGGAAGGACATATAAAGAGATATAAAGGATGAAATAAACACACACACGGAGAGAGAGAGAGAGAGAGAGAGAGAGAGAGAGAGAGATGTGCATGTGACTATAATCACCTAACCCCCCCGCCCCCTTTTGATCAAATCCTCACCTCTTTGCTAGGCATCATTATGAAGAGTAACTCTTAAAATCCCCTTTGCATAATTAAATCAAAAATCTTATATCAAGCTTATACTATAATCTAATTTATAGAGCTTGCATATTTATTTAATTGTTATAACATTGCTTTTAATATAAAGTTCCTACACTTTTATTAAAAGAACACATTCACATGTGTGCACCCACTTAATCTTGATTAATTGGCAATTAAAAGGGATTTGTGCTTTCAAATACTATTTTGTCTTATTCTACCTAACATTTCTCTTTTGCCTCTTAATCCTCACCACTCATTTCTACCTAACCTAGCATCTCATTGCATCTCCTTTTGCCCCTTCATCTCAATCACTCATTCTTTTGCCTCTTAATCTCCACCCTTCATTCTTGAGGCATTTCCTTTAAAAGGAAGCTCTTCCTTAGCTCAAGGGTCCCATCTTGATCATTGTTGAAGTCTTAATATCAGAATCTTGTTATCTTAAACTCTTGCATTCTAGCTTTCTTGCAATCTTGTTATTTGAATTCTTAGCTTAGCTTTATTTATAGCTTAATCTTGCATTGTTAATCTAGTTTATTTTCTTGCATTGGTTCATAGATTTAGCTCTAGCATTCTCATTCTAGATTACTAATTGCTTGCATACAATCTTAGCTTAATATCTCATCTTAGCTTCCATTCTTGCATTCTTAGCTTCATTCTTAGATTTGAATCTTCCATTTTGGAGTAGTCAAGTCACTAATCATCTATGCCAATTTGATGAGCATCATGAGAAGGATTAAACTCACTTCAACTAGGAAGCTATGAGTCGCTTCTTGAGATTTCCTCTTCCATGGATTCTCTCGAGTGTAATGGTTCATAGAAGTATGTCACACTTTTGATCACACGTCTTTGGTGCCCATCGTGGGGCTTACATTCATTTTTAGCTCCATTTCTTGCACTTTCACTTGTTTGTTGTCATAGGTTTGACACTTTATTTTTGCAGGCTTAAAGGTCATACGACACTTCATACAATACCCAGGCGACATTTCATTACACTAGCAGGTGAAACTCTGCATTTCTAGAAGTATCATTTTTCCACATAGAGAAATATTGTCCTGCCTTATTGTGAAATATCACATAGCTTTTATAAGGTATATCGCCTATCTCTAGAATGTCGCTCTACTTCTATAAGGTTTGTCATACGATTTTCTGACAGATTGATTAATTGTTGCCTAGATTTATTTTTGTCACAGTCCGAGTCTATGCCAAGATCACTTGATTTTTCTTGCATTTTCTAATTTTTGGGTCTTTTAACAGTGACTAACAAGTGATCTTGCAGGGCTATTACTTTATTTTGCATACTTTTTATGCCCTAACTTGTGGTTTTGTAGGGTTTTCTTGTCAAATAGATCAATACCATCATGTCTACTAATGTTGTGTGATGTAGGATTCGCTTGTCAAAGACTTCATCTTGAATCTACTAATCCCTTGTCTCGTAGGTTGCCTTGGAGATACAAATAAACTATGTATTTGCTTACATTTGATTTCTAGGCACCTGGCTTAACTAGAAGGCTTATTGTTTTGTGATTGGTTGAGTAGTAGGAGAGTATGCTCTTTTCCTCTTAGAAAATCAGAAATCTAGACCTACTTGGTTGATCACTTGTAATTAGTCTTGGGTAAATGAACATGTGCTTGATGTGTTTGGGAGACATAATGGAGTGGGAGAGTATGCTCTTTTCCTCTTGGAAAATCATAAATCTAGACCTCCACTAGCTATCCATTTTTTTTCTTGCATTTACCTTTAGAGGCCTTGCTAAGAGAGAAATCTTTTGGGAATAGCCCAAGTGGGGAACAAGAAAAGCCAGCTACTTCACCCCACTATAATCAAAAGTTTCTTTCAATCCAAAGAGAGAGAAGAATTGGCTACTTTCTATTCCCAATGCTTCTTCATGTGTAGGGCCTAGTTGCCTAAATATTGCTAAGCAAGACTACATTTGACTAGGCACTTGTAATTTTGTTTACAAGGTTAGAAGGGGAATACATTCATTTTGTGTAGATCTGAGAGGTCTAAACCTTACTTGTGAGACTATGCATCTTGGGTGCTTGTAAGGCTACAGGCCTTAATTCCTCTTGCGGGACTACAAGGGGTGGTCATGAACATAGGCCCTTACTAAACACCTTAGGACTTAGAATATATTCTTTTTGGCCATGTGACTTCCTTTGTGCAAGGATTGATCCAAGTGGACTTACCCGGATCACCCCAAGACACTCACCATATGTACTCCCTTGGATGCAAGTCCATGACAAAGCCAACATCACTTTGTGTGAGGTGAAGGAGTATCAAGTTATGGGAAAAGGTTGGAACACTACCTGCTTGACCTTAGGCAGTTTGCTCGATATGTATTCTTGTGCTAAGACTTATGAAAATATGTGTTGATCATACACTTGATAAACTTAAACATTGTTACACCTTACTAAGACCTTGCATACGCGTCTATCCACAAGGTTGCTTTGTCCCTTGTTGGATTGTTTTAAGACTATTGCTTGTTTAGTACATGCTTTCAAAATGAACCCTATCTAGGAAATGCTCCAATCTTGTCAATCACACTTGTAATCCTTTAAATTAAACTCTTGGACTGAGCTTAAATATTGTCAATATTGCTTCTCTATTGCTATCCTTAGCTTATCTCTTTATTTGGTACATTCTAACATGTTAGGAATTGCCTCTAGCTAGAAAAGATTTATTTGGTCTCTTGACTACATACTTAGTTGGTATAATGCTCACTTGTCCACCATCTCTTTGATCAACTCTCTTGGATTCTCTATCCAACCTCTTGCTTGTTCACAAGTGTCGTACATATGGATCTCCCCACATCTTGGGCATCTTGTGGCAAGTCATCTTTACTCTATATCTCTCACACTATTACACTTTGGACAAGTGAACATCTTTACTTACCTAGCTCAAACATCAAGTCATTATAAGTCGTCGTATTTGGCTTTTTACAATCTTCTTTCATGTCGGTCACAACTAGATCATAGATTCATGAAGGAAAGAAACCTAAAGCTATCTTTGACAACTCAACTAAAGAAGGTCCTATGCCTTGGGGTTTCAAACCCTTTGCTAACATCTCTAGCGAATCTACTCTATCCTCTCCTAGATTGGCGCATAGTGTTTTCTACACTCCAATCATGGATGAATGAAGCAAGAGGATTAGGGAATTCCTTAAAAAAATTGGTGATAAACACTTTGGACAATAAAACCAAGAACATCCCAACCCTAGACATGGTTCACAAGATGGCTAACAACACACTAGACATGGATCAAATTGCTCACAACTTGGTGATTCAGACAATGAAATAACTAAGGAAGACATCCTACAATTCCAGCAAGATGAATGCTTACAAAGACTCATGAAGTTGACCCTAAATCAAAACAAAGATCAATACTTCTTGCATCTAGCCTCGCAAGGAGTTAAGCTACCACACAACTTTGATGTTAACAATCTAATAAAAAAGGAAGAACCATCTGATCTAGAAATCATGAGAAGATAGATGGAAGACATAATGAAGCATATACAATGCTTAGAAAAAAGAGGAAGATCGACCAAGCACATCTTTCTCTCTTGAGTCTATTTTCTCATTCCCTTTTGACAAAGATCTATACATGTCACCTTTTCCTCGAAAGGCTGAGTTTCCTAAATATGAAAAGTATGATGGTAGCAAAGACCCTCACAATCACATTAGAGAGTTTTGTGCACTTAGCATGGAGTTCTTGCATGAACCCACTTATCTCATGAGACTCTTTCCTATGAGTCTTAGTGGTCAATCCATGGAGTGGTTCACTAAACTATCTCCTCCTCTCAAATCTTTTGACCAGCTAGTGCAAATATTTATTCAATAATGCTCTATAAAAACCAACATGCTATCACTACGATCGATCTTTGTAACAAATAAACAACATCAAGGTGAGTCTTTTGTGACTTTCCTTCAAATATGGTGAAAGCTATACTTGCACTATCCGCGACAGATTCCTAAGACTAAAAAGATTGATATATTTATCAACTCTCTAGTTCCTGAAATGAATTATGCATTACAAATGCAAACTCATACTTCATTCGATAAATTGGTTGAATTATCTATTTGCATAGAGGATGTCCTTGTTTGTAAGGGTGATATAACTCTTCAATCTAAATCCTCTTCTAACAATCAGCATAGAAAAGATAAAAATATATTTTAGAACAAGACTAAGGATGTCGTCAATGACAGAATCGTGGCTACAACTTCATAGTCTACAACTGCTAAAGAGCAAGTGTTCAATCTATCCACTTTTGTGAAAGCTAAAATTGATAAGCCTTGGGATTCCAAACCTAAGAGAAACTTTACTCCTCTTTGAGAATCACTCGAAAATGCTCTAAAGACACTTTTAGCCAATCAAATTATTATTTTGCCTGATAATTCAAGGCCCTATAATCCTAAGATCAAGCCTAATTGGTGGAATGACAACCACTATTGCAATTACCATTGCAATAAAGGCCATAAGACTAATGAATGCATGAAACTTAAAAATATCATTCAAGATCTAATCGATGATGAGACTATTGTGGTTGATTCTCCATAAGCTAATAATGATCATAAGGCTTTCAAAGATCCTTTTCCTAAATTTGAAAAAGGAGAATCTTCCAAAGCAAAGGATAACAAGGTTGCCTACACTTACTCTAACAACGACAATGTGATCAACATGCTTGAATCTTCTGATCATGCTAAAGGCAAAGCTAAAGTTGAATCATCTAATGTGGCAACCATCTCTCAAGCTCCTTCAGGAGAAGCTTTGTCTTCCTCCTCTGCTCCTGAGAAGATATTAACCCCAACAACTCAATCATCTACCATGTCGACTACACAAGATCCTAATTCGGTTAACCAATTTCAACACACCTCAGCTCAGACCTCTATACTTGAGCTACTATAAATATCTCCTACTCATAGGGAGATTCTTGATTGAGCCTTTCTTGTAGCACACGTTCCTAAAGACCTAGACACTGATAAGTTCCAATCCATGGTCGGTCACCTTGCATCACCACCGTATCTAACCTTTTCTAAAAAAGATGACACATATGTCAGTCATCCCCACAATCAGCCTCTCCACATTGAAGTCTCCATCCACCAGTTTCAAGTTAAGCACATTTTGATAGATGGAGACGCGGGTTTGAACATTTGTACTTTTAACCTAGTTAAATCTCTTGGTTTCTCAAAGCATGTTGTTGATCCCCAACTCAAAATAATGATCAAAGCATACAACAAAGATGAACACTCTTCTAAAGGCTTAGTACTTTTGCCTATTCAGGTAGGTCTTGTTCAATGAGACATCATTTGTCAAGTTCTGGATATTCCCCTGTTATACAATATACTCTTGGGTCACCCTTAGATCCATGCAATACAAGCAATACCTTTGACATATCATCGTTGCATAAAATTCCCTCATGAAAAAATTGAGATTACCATTCCTACAGATTCAACATGTGCCTATAATAGTCCTAAGCAATCAGATCGAACGGTTCCTCATAACAAAGATGGATCACCTCCTGACAAATTAGAAAAAGAACCTTTATCAAATCATGGAAAAAGAATACTTGTCAGGCCTACTGGTACAAGAACCTATCAAGTGGACACTTTCTCACTCTCTTCCAATCACATGGAAAATCATCTCCATTAACTACAACACCCATTCTTCATAAGGGTACTAGAATGATTAAGGCTATAATTCCCTTAGAGCTAGAAAGAGATGAAAATGCTACCTCACTCTACAAGAATAAAGAACCTAAGCAAAAAGAAAAACATACTAACATCTCACCTAAAAAGTATGGAATGGGCTATCAACTTATGCAGAAGATGAGACATGATCGAAAAAGTCCTCTTGGAAAAGGAAAAGGTCTTCTTGAACCTTTACATACTGGATTTAGAAATCCCAAAGACAAGACTAGTGTTGATTATCATGGACATAATCTTAACAAACCTAGCAGCAACACCAATGCATATGAGGACTCAGATGATGAGGTAGAAGCATAAATCCAGCCTATGACATATGAAAGGCTCTATCATATTTAGAATTCTAATCTAGACTATCAAGGAGAGCATTATCTACCTTCTCAAGTCCCTAAAGAACTTGATCTTGGCCCTAACCAGGAAGATCTAATCCAAACTACTAAACAAACTACTACTACTACTGCTATTGTTAAACATATTGTTGCCTCTAATCATACGCATCTTGATTGGGGGCAACTAGAAGACATCTCCCACATCTTGGATATTCCTCGGGGTATGCCTATTCTAGACTACTCTACTACTTCTGCTACTAAAAGTGCACTTCCTATGACAGATGACAGTGATGAAGAAAATTTACCTCCTACTATGTCTATAACTGACTACATTAGGTAGTATCACAACAGTGAAACAAACTCAAATGACTATGAGTGGGACTCCCTATCAGATGCTACTGTGGAAATACTAGTTGATGTTATACATAGATATGCTCCTCATACCAACTTTGAAAGAGGATAAAGCTCTAATTCTCAATCTCAAGCTGATGATGATGATCCTTTCCACCCTTCTATGGAAATCATTCCTATGGCTCTTAGGCCATCTACTCAAAGCAATGCTCCAACTTCTCAATCAAATCATGGGTGCATAAGACCCCATCCCGTCACAACTTCATGGAATATAGACAGATCTAGAATTGAGATGGTTCCTAGTCATGCACTTTTACTACCTGAAGAGGGACCTAGTTCTCAAAATCAACCATCTTGGTTAGACTCACACAATACTCCTCTAAACTCATATGACTCTTCTAGGACGACTCGTGATCGACAATAGTCTATGGAGGATACCTTTATTGACCTATCTGATTCATTCATGAACAATAAGGACAATATTGGAGTCTTTACACTTGAACCTATTGACCCCTTTCCCCTCGTCCTTCTTGAGTTATGTGGATCACCTACTTTCCATCTATCTCTCCATCTAAACCAATCGTATCATCCTCATTCATCCATAATTCTCGAATCTTCTATAAGTAACTTGGATACACTACACAAGAATCAAAAGTACAAGAATCCACTTATATCTAAAATTCACCTTGTCCCATCTAATCAACATGTGACTACAAAGCAAAAAACAATATTCAAAAGACCACAAGGGTCCTCGAAGAAATGAATAAAATCAAAGGAAATGTGGATTTCTAAATCCGTCATCAAAGAATTACAATCAAAAGCATATCAAAATAAAGAAAAGTCAAAAGCTATGTGGATTCCCAAGTTAAAAGACTTGGATATAAAAGGAAAATCAATGTTGTCATTCGAGCTTCCAAATCCTTATGACTCACTTCACCCCTCACTTCACTCCATCATTGCCTCTCATATCACCCATTTCTCTCAACTCCATCATTCCCTTCCCATAAGTGCACGCTGGTATCTACTTATCGTTAATGACTTGCTTTGGAAACGTCTCGATGATACTCTCCTTAGGTGTTTAGGATGTGAGAAATATGACAAAGGGTTAAGAGAAGTCCATGAGGGTATTTTTGGATCTCACTTGAATGATCTTTCCTTGACTACGAAACTCTTGATAATTGGACACTACTGGTCGGATACTCCTATCACTACTACAACATATAATTTTGAAACTTCTCAACTGGTCACTACTACAAATGATAATGTTCTCAAAGAGCCTCTCAACGCTCTTCCTCTACAACAATTCCGTAGCTAAGATTTTTGCTCCTGTACAACAATCTATGATCCTAAAAAAATCTAAAAAGCATATAAAGTCCTGAAAAAATCCTAAAAATTGTAAAATGTCCTGAAAAACACAAAAAATGAAAAAAATAAAAATAAATCAAATCTATTAGATTTCCACAATCCATATTAATGTTTGTATCAAAAATTGATGGAAAAAATTCACTAGACAATCGAATCCAGAAACTGATATAAACAAAAATAAATTAGAAAGGAGAAATCGTGCCTTGGCGAAAACCTGGAAACAGGTGCATTGGTAGAAAAAATAGCAATAATCTTCCAAGTGGTGAAAACCTGGCAACATGCATCACTTGTAATCAGCGCTCCACCTATCAACGTGTGACTAAGCTCTTGTCTCCCTCCATCCATCTTGTTGTTTGTTTCCTTGTGTCATCTTGGGCTAGAACTTGTCTTGTCCTTAGTTCTTGTTTGTTGTCTGGGGGCAATCGTACTCCTATTTGAGTTTCTAGTGCTTTATCACTTGGTCAACCTCTTAAGCTAAACTTGAGTCAGTTTATCATTCCTTCCCGTTGGACACTTTATCACTGACACTTCTTGGTGTTTCTCAACACCCCAATCCTTTAATGTTTCTCAACACTAACTAACCTGGGCATCACTATGTTTTTCAACACATATCGGATCTTACACTGTTCATTGTGCACTTGCACTTTGACACTAGCACAAGGTGTTTTTTTAATGCCCAACACCACATTACATCCTAGAAAACTGAAAATGATTGAGATATGCTTAACTATTTTCTTATGTGCTATCTATTATCATTGATTTTTGCTTGCTATGTCTTCTAAGGTCGTTCAACGATGTCTACTTGACTAGAGATCCATGACTGGGGCATAACATGTTTTCTTTGATTTATGCTTGCGGTGTGATTTCAATGATCCAAAGTTGTCTAATAAACTGGTTGTCTGTGATAAGAGCCTATATCACAATTGGAACAACACACATACCTCAACCTTCTTTATTTGGATACTTAGGTGAGGTTGGAATTATCTCCTTATATGTTGCTTGTGTGTAGCATGTACAATGACACTCCTAGTTATCCCGGTCACTTGTGCTTTGATACGGGTGTTATCTTAACATATTAACTTGGAAACCATATTCAGGTCATCTTGGCTCTTGTGTATCGATGCTTACATGTGTTTCCTACATTTCATTTGATACGGTCGTATTCATATCTTCATGGTCGCTCTCGCACCAGTGACAATTGTACTAACCTCTGATGTCCCAAATGCTCAAATGATGAAAACTAAAGGCTACAGGATTGGTGACTTGACTACTCTTAGGTTGCATTTCATTCTAGGGTTGCATTTAGCTTTGCATTTAGCTTTGCATTTTTGGTGCCCTTGAGCTATGCTTTATTTTCATCCCTTCCTTCCTATATGCTGAGGTATTCAACTATAAATCCTTATTTTTTATCCTTTTTTAAGGATCGAAATAAAAATTCCAAATCTCCTAAAGCATTGATTGATGATGTTATCACTTCTTGCTCGCTTCTGCCTTCATTTCTTGTAGCTCTAAGGCTAATCTTCGCCCCTTGCACCTCATTTTAATTTTGATCCCGATGGGGCATCACAATATAACAAATATTTTATCGATCAAATTTCCTAATCTGCAAATCTAGTAATCAAACCAAATCTTAATCGATCAAGTCAATCGGGACTAAACATCATTGCTTGAGGCATCTCAGCTTGATCACTTCATATCAAGTTGGGATTCTCCACATCTCTTTTTGAAAGAGTGTTCTCATCGCTTCATATCAGTTCACTCGAATAGACATCATTTTGATCTCTTGGGGGCATATCAAGTTCATCAAGACCCATATCAATCTGGTATTGTATCTTAGATGATTAGGTATCTCAATCTCCTTGGACATATATTCAGTCTCATCACTTCATATTAGGCTGGATACTCTCATCTTGATTATTAGTCTTCGTTCAATTAGGTTTAGAGTCTGATCTCTATTAGCTATCCTTGACATCATCATTCTTTGACTCAATATGTTCCTAGATCGCTCACACATTAGTCAAAGAGGGGCAAAATGTAATCACCTAAAATTGGTCTAGTAGAACTTGAACCCCCACTTTTGATCAAATCCTCACCTCTTTGCTAGGCATCATTATGCGGAGTAACTCTTAAAATCCCCTTTGCATAATTAAATCAAAAAAATTATATCAAGCTTATACTATGGTCTAATTTCTAGAGCTTGCATATTTATTTAACTGCTATAACATTGCTTTTAATATAAAGTTCCTACACTTTTATTAAAAGAACACATTCACATGTGTGCACCCATTTAATCTTGATTAATTAGTAATTAAAAGGGATTGTGCTTTCAAATGCTATTTTGCCTTATTCTACCTAACATTTCCCTTTTGCCTCTTAATCCTTACCCCTCATTTCTACCTAACCTAACATCTCCTTACATCTCCTTTTGCCTCTTCATCTCAATCACTCATTCTTTTGCCTCTTAATCTCCACCCTTCATTCTTGAGGAAATTCCTTTAAAAGGAAGCTCTTCCTTGGCTTAAGGTTCCCATCTTAATCATTGTTGAAGTCTTAATCTCATAATCTTGTTATCTTAAGCTCTTGCATTCTAGCTTTCTTGCAATCTTGTCATTTGAATTCTTAGCTTAGCTTCATTTCTAGCTTAATCTTACATTGTTAATCTATTTTCTTTTCTTGCATTGCTTCATAGATTTAGCTCTTGCATTCTCATTCTAGATTACTAATTGTTTGCATACATTCTTAGCTTAATCTCTGCATTCTTAGATTTGAATCTTTCATTTTGGAGTAGTCAAGTCACTAACCCTCTATGCCAATTTGATGAGCATAATGAGAAGGATTAAACTCGCTCTAACTAGGAAGCTATGAGTTGCTTCTTGATATTTCCTCTTCCATTGATTCTCTCAAGTGTAATGGTTCATAGAAGTGTGTCACACTTTTGATCACACGGTGACTAGGAGTGATAGGAAGAGAGAGGGAAGGATAACAATAGAAAGAGGGAGAGATAAAGATAGAAGGACAGATACAAAGATGGATACAACTTGGGAAAGATAAAGGCAATGAAAGAGAGAGATAAATATATATATAGAGAGAGAGAGGTCTAAGGAGAAGAAGGGGGGGATGATTGAATATTATTCGTACTCTTAAGGATTATTGAAATGTGAATATGTTTATGCAACCAATAAAACCCTTTCCTACAAGAATGAATTACTATATAGATGTTTTATTCAAAGTAGGATGATAAGATAATTATATGTTATAAATATGGTATGTGCTACTAACCGTCATTTGCAGGACTAAGTCATTTAAGTATTGAAGAAGCTAACACCACAAAGGACTTTGGACCAGTTCAACAATAGCCAGAAGGAGTAGTTTTTTGACTTCCATAAATACATCATACTATCATTAAGTAAGTCAAGTGGAGACCACTACACTCGTGAGTAAATCCAGTAAAGAAGAACCTATATTTCAGTTGGCTTATTTAATTAGTGAAGACTTGTTTTGTCAGTTGAGAAATTGTCTCAAACATGTTTATAAGGAGATAAAACTATTGTAATCCATACTGCTAAGATGGTTGATAACTTAGGAGTTAGTTAAGGAAGTCCTTTGTTATAAATAAGTTGCATGTAGACTTCTGTAGAGAGTTAAATTAGCAATAAGAATAAAAGTGTTTATTGAAGTTTTTGGGCGATTCAAGTTAATACAATTTTTATTTAGTATGTACTTGGTTTTCCAATTATAAATAAAGTAGAGACGTCTTTGTTCCAATAGGCATATATTGAGTTGTTCCAATTCCCTCATCCGAGGGGGCCACTTGGTGAGTAAACATTACTATTTCTTTGTATCTCTTTAGTCGTTATTTAGTACTCTATTGCTCCTACAACCACTAAGTAGTAGAACCTGTGGTTGTTCCTACAACAAGGCAAACAAATTAGAAATATGTTTGATTTCTGGATTTTGTTCAGTAGAGTAAACTATTTGAAGCTTTTTGATTTCTACAGAGACAAGTTATTTTCCAGTTTTTATTTTCAAGAATCCAATGTTTCATTTCAAGATAATAGTGATGGCAATTACTGTAACTTATTGCTTATACTTTTCTGCACCATTTCAAGTTCACATCCTTGGGTTGATAGATAAATGAGCCTATTGAATCAATTGATAACTACTTTATGGATTTCCAATCCATAAGTAGTGGGTAAACTATCCTAGTTACCAGTTAGATTAATTTGACAAGCATTTTTGTCGTCGTTGCCGAGGATGGTGTCAATTTGAGTTACTGCTAGAAGTCATCTTCTAGCTTTCCTATAATAGTATTTAAAATTGTCTTAACATGACCTTCATTTTTAAAAAAGATCTTTTTAACATATGTATATCTTTATATGAGTTACATAAGAAGAAATAGAGATACCTTAGGTAGGTTTATCCGAGAAGACAATATTGATAATCAAGGAGAACCTTCTTATGCCCCAAAATCTGAGGAAGACAACCCTTATGTTGATGCCCAACAAGACTTTCCTACAACTTCTTCATCATCCTTAGAGGATGACCTGTTTGGATTCCATATATTTGGTGAACCATTGAACCTTGATCCCTATGCTGCGATATTAGCTAGTTTGCATTTAGGTTAGTAGTATTTCTACCAAGAACAAGCAAATCATGATAGAGCTATAGTACTATATAGAGGTCCTCCTAATAGACAACCACCCATGGAAAACCCACCACCCATCTTTCCTTTTCCAATTTCTGACCAGCATGATAACAACAACCTTAAGAACATTCCAACTTTAGCTCTTCCAAAGTTTTATGGCTTGATTACAGATGACCCTAACACATTCCTATTTGAGTTTGATATCCTCTGTAGAAGCTATAATGATACCACAGATACTCACAAGCTCAAGCTATTTTCATCTACTCTTAAGGACTCAACACTTAGATGGTTTATGGGATTGGGAGGTGATGTTGTCCATAATTGGAATGAGATTAAGACATTTTTTTTTGGAAAGTACAAGGAATACTATCATGGAAATGATTTAAGGGGAGATGATATCTTTAAGATGGTACAAAAGGAAGATGATAGCATGGAAGATTATATTTCTTGGTTCCTATTTAGTCTACAAAATAATACACAACATAAACTCAATGAGGAATCTCAAAAGTTGTTGTTCCTAAGAGGAATTCATGAAGGGAGTGCTAAGGCACTTGATCTCATGGCTGGAGGAGATATTACACAGAAAGACTAGGATGATATAAAGAAGATATGCTTAAATTATTCAAGAGTTGTTGTGAAGAAGGGAAGAGGATACAAACCCAATGCTAGTAAGGATACTGGATTTAGAGTATCCAGGACAGAGATAACACATTTTCTATCTGATTTCAAAATGATATTATCAACAACATGAAAAATCAATTTGATACCATGCAAGCAAAGAAGAAACATAAGGATGTTGAATCTATGCTGGCAGAATAATGCTCGTTCTGCAAACAGAAGAAGAAGGAATGCAAGTGCAAACAAGTGGAAAATCTAGAAACCCATCAAATGCTAATTGACTACACTCTTATGCAAGGGGATGATTACCATCTTTACTTCATTTCTCAATGAATACCATGGGCACAAAGACAAGGTATGCCTCGGGATCCATTAAATTTTTCTAGTCCTGGTAATCAATGGAGACCTTAGTATAATCCTAATGTCCAAAACTAGTCTTGGAGTAATTATTCAGCCCAATAGTCTAATAAAAAAATTTGGCAACAACCCCTCCTAACCAATGGTAGCAACCTCAAAATTGGTAGAATCAAAACCAGTGGTAACAACCCCAAAACCAATGGAAACCTCCACCAGGTAATTGGAAATAACCTCCACCAGGTAATTGGAAATAGTCACCTCAATGGAGGGGAGGTCAAAAATGGCCTAAGCAATAGTTTGGAGCCCTGGGACAACCCCAATAGCTAGCCTTGATGCCTCCAACCCAACCTCTTGCAACAAATACTAATCCTCCCAAGCATACCCAACTACTTACACAACCTATGCCTAATCCTAATAACAAGCAACCTTAAGAGAAAGTATATTCCTCTTACATGAACCAATAATCCACATATGCCATTAATGTTCATAATATACATCTAAGGTTAGGGACTACTTTGCCTACCCCCACCGATCATGTCATAACTGAGGTCACCATTGAAGAAGACCTAATTGAGAAAGCACAAGTTGAAGCTCCTCATTATTCTACTCCACAAACTCTTGCAGCAAAGGTACTACCATTTCCTCAAAGACTTAATTAAAATATTGCTCCACCCCAAAATGAATCTACTAATGATCCGTTAAACCAGTTAAAGCAAACGAGTGTTAAGATTCCTTTATTATATGTTATCAAAGAAGTACCCATCTATACTAAATCCATTAGGGGTGCATGCATTAAAAGGCCTGACAGGAAATGAAAAGACCCTAAGACTATGCATGTGTTAGGGAAAATTTTTGACCTCATACTTGAGAAATTATCCATTCCCAAATATTTTGATTTTGGAAGTCCTGTTGTCACAGTCTCTATCAATGGGGTATAGGTCAAGAATTCTCTAGTAGACCTTGGGGAAGCCATAAACTTCATGAGCAAAAAAATAATGTTACAATTAAATATTGATAGTTTAAGAGAAACCCCCACCATACTACAGTTGGCAGATAGTTCAACAGTCAGACCAAATGAGATTGTTGAAGACGTGGTCATAACCTTGGACTCATGGGAATAACTGACTAACTTTGTGATTCTCTCACCAAAATCCACCCTAGGAGGATATCCTATTATACTGGGCAGACCATGGTTGGCCACAGTAGTTGCCTATATAACATGTTGCTCAGGGAAAATGACAAGATCAAATGGCCTATCCACCAAAAGGCTAGCATTGTATTCCCCTGCTCAGCCCAGTTAGGTGAGGATGGAGCTTTATGGCCAGATGTAGGTGATAATGAAGAGGAAATAAATTCATTAAGCCACCTCATGATGATTGAGAGGGATCCTTTTACAGCTACTCAAGAAGAAGATGACATCTTGAATACCATTCTTTCCAATGATTACAGACTAAACTCCCAAGTTTGTAATGATGACTAATGTCCCTTACAAACCATTTTACCACCTCAATCATCATCTAGCTTTTCTGAGACCATAGATTATTTACACACATTACTGCTACACGAGATTTTGTTAGCCAAATTTCCTAAAATAGCCATGATGGACAAAGCTAAAAAAGTAGAGATCACTTCTAGGAAATATCTAAACATCAACAAGCACCTCACTAGATCCCAACAAGATAGCCTTCTTACTCTATTGAGGGGAAAACAACAAGAATTTACACAGGACTATAGTGATATGAAAGGACTGGACCCCGAGTTCTGTACTCATAAAATATATATAAGTTCAGATTATAAATCTGTTCGACAATCTCAAAGGAGGATCAATCATGTTCTTAGGGATATTGTCAAAACATAATTGCAAAAGCTCTTGAATCCTAGCTTTATCTATCCCATTTATGATAGTCATTGGGTGTCACCCTTAGTCATAGTGCCTAAAAAAGGAGGAAAATGGAGGGTATGTGTAGACTATAGAGAACTCAACAATGCAACCAAGAAAGATCACTTTCCATTGCCCTTCATTGATCAAGTTTTGGATAACCTGGCTGGGAAGCACTACTTTTCCTTCTTAGATGGATTCAGTGGATACAACCAAATAAGGATAGCACCAGAGGATCAAGATAAAACTACTTTCACATGTCCATCAACAACATTGGCCTATTGAGTCCTTCCATTTGGGCTATGCAATGCACCATCCACATTCCAAAGGGCTATAATCAGTATCTATTCAGATATCTCCACAAATTGCATGGAAATATACATGGATGATTTTACAACCTATGGTACCACCTTTGAGGAAGCCCAATGTAATTTGGAAAAAGTACTAAAAAGATGTCAAGAATGTTAGGAATAAGGTGTCTCAACCTTGGATAATTCCTATTCTTATTATTTGTTTTGTAAATGTATTTTTTGCAAATAATGAAATTAAGTGTGAGTGTACATGTCTAGTTGGCATGTTGATGTGTCACTCCACTTGATGTGTCGGCATCTTATGCGTAAGGATATCATGACTAAAATGGTCATGACGGATTCCTATGACGCATAAGAACTATTTAAGGAATGTGATATGACAGGTGTAAGAGCATCTTATGACTTGGGCCTATTTGGGCGCCCAAGAAGTGGTTGGTTTGTGTAAGAGAATATGCCAAAAATAGGTTGGTATGATAGATTCTCTTACACTTCTCTTGCGACCATTATTTTTGGCAGATTCTATGACAAGCTGTCATAGTCTATTCTAGGGATGGACGCCTATTCTGGGGATTGCATGTAACAGCTGTGTACATGTGGCTTTGTGCATGGGTCTTGGTGGTTGGATGCCAAACTCCTTTTTTGGGTATTTGTTGGGTCCTGAGGAGTCTATATATATGATGTTGCTTCTATGGGAGAGACATAAGTTTTACTAGTCTCTCATCTCCTGAAAGAACTTGCATTGCAAGTGTGTTGTAGTCTTTGTGTTGAAGATAATACATTGTGCAGGTTTTGGAGGGGTGGGGTTGTTTTACCGAAAGGTTTTTTCCCATCGGCATATCTTTGTGTTTATGTGTTTCAATCTTCTCTATCTATTTTCTGTATGCATGGTATATGGCTGCAATATCTTTGTTAAAGTAGTTAACCTAAAATTGTAAGGATTTAAAAAGAATTTGCACAATACTTTCCTTTAGAGATTAGTGTAGGAAGTTGTTTCCACACCTAAGTTTCCTTACAAGTGGTATCAGAGCTTGATCAACTTTTGATCCTAATTGTTGGGTAGGGTTTTTTGAGCTAATCTCAAGTTGAGTGGGAGTTTTGTGCAGAGCATTCTGAATCTTATTTGCAAATTGAGATGGCAAGTTCCTCATACAGTAGAATAGAGGTGGAGAAATTTAATGGCACTAATTTTGAGTTGTGGAAACTCAAGATGGAAGACATGCTTGAAGACCGTGATCTATGGGAGGCTACTTCACTTGATGTGAAACTTGCAATGATATCACAAGCGGATTGGGAGATCAAGGATCAGAAGGCTAAGGGTCTCATCAAACTCTGTCTAGCAGATGTCGTTCTTCTAAATGTTCTTGATGAGACTACTGCAAATTCTTTGTGGCAATGACTTGGGTCTGTGTATCAAGCCAAATCTCTGGTGAATAAGTTGTTCCTGAGAAAGAATTTGTATTCTTTAAGAATAGAGGAAGGTGGATCCGTAACTGATCATCTCAACGCATTCAATTTATTGATTGCACAGTTGGCATCATCCGGTGCCAAGATCAAGGAGGAGTATCATTGTATGACCCTACTTTGTTCCTTGTCAGATTTGTGGGACCATCTTGTGATGGCTCTTAGAAGTACTATAGTCACATTCTGTATGGATGATGTGGTGTCTTCATTGCTATCTGAGGAGATGCAAAGAAAGACTTTAGATTCATCTAAGGAAGCCCTTGCTATTCGCGAGAGATCCAACGATAGAGGAAAGTAGAATGACAAATCAAAGAAGGGTAGATCCAAATCTCGTGGGAGTTCTAAGACTCCTGGAAAGTCCAAGGTGAAATGTTGGAACTATGATAAAATTGGGCACTTCTGGAGGGATTGCAAAGAACCGAAGAAGAAGAAGAAGAAAGGCTCAGATTCAGCTTCTAAAAAATCTCAAGAAGATGGAGATGCTTTTATTGCAGCTTTGGTAGCCCATGCATCTGATGATGTGTGGTTGGTAGACTCAGGTGCTTCTTTTCACATGACCTCTCATCAAAACTGGTTCTCAAAATATGAAGAGTTCGATGGTGGAAAGGTGTACTTGGGTGATGATTCTCACCTAAAGATAGTTGGATGCGGAAGGGTCACTATCAGATTTCCTGATAGATGAGTAAAGGGAATCAATGGAGTTATGCACATTTTGGGTTTGGCACGAAACTTATTATCTGTAAGTATGCTGAATGATGTAGGTGTGCAAGTTGTCTTTTCAAAAGATGGATGCAAGATGATGAGAGGTTCTATGGTGCTCTCTAGAGGTACTAGGAGAGGTACTTTGTTTCAACTTGAAGCATGCATTGCTCAGTGCAATAGTTCTTATGTTTCAAAGAAGAGAGCGGTTATCACTTCATCCCCACCATCTGAACAAGCAGTAAAGAAGATTGTGGCAATGGGTTCCGATGGCAGTGCAGTAAGTGTACCTAAGGGTGCAAACACTTTGGAAGGCAAGCTTCCTGCAGAAAAGATGATGTTGTGGCATATGAGATTTGGCCACATTGGTGAGAAGGGTCTTAGGACCTTGAAGAATAAAAACCTTGTTGAGGGGTTAAATGATTGCAATCTCAAGTTTGACTTTTGCGAACACTGTGTCTATGGTAAACAAAATCATGTTCACTTTTACTCTAGTTCTCACAAATCTTCTGATGTTTTGGATCTTATTCATTTTGATGTATTTGATCTTGTAAAAGTTCCTTCAATCTCCAAGTCTATATTTTTTGTATCTTTCATAGATGATTACAGTAGAAGGACTTGGATTTATTTCCTTAAAAGTAAGACACAAGTCTTTAGTCAGTTCAAGAAATTTAAAGCCCTTGTAGAGAATCAGACTAGTAAGAAGATTAAGTGTGTGAGAACTGATAATGGTGGTGAGTTTTGCTCAGCAGAGTTTGAACAGTTATGTAAAGAACGAGGTATCGAGAGGCATAAGACAACTCCTTATACCCCACAGCAAAATGGAGTTGCAGAGAGAATGAACGAGACACTGATGGAGAAGGCTAGGAGTATGCTTAGTGGAGTTGGTTTAGAACAAAGGTTTTGGGCCGAAGCTGTGGCCACTGCTTGCTATCTGGTTAATTGATCTCCTACATTAGCTCTTGTTGGTAAGACACTCATGGAGGTGTGGTCTGGTAAGAAGCCTTCAATTAGACATCTTCGTGTTTTTGGTTGTGAAGCTTATGCATATGTTCCAAAGGAGAAAATATCTAAGTTGGAAAATAAAGCTGTCAAATGTATTTTCATCGGATACAGTGTTGGTGTGAAAGGATACAAGCTTTGGGATCCTGTGACTAGTAAGGTGTTGTATAGTAGAAATGTTATTTTCAGAGAGCTAACATCTTCTCCTATTGTGCTACAACCAGATGAAAAAGAAAAGGAAAAAGATGTTGTTTAGTTGCCTCCTACCCCTGAGAAGACTGAACAGAGGGACCATGTTGGGTCTAATGATGAGGAGAGCTCTAGTAGCTTTGATAGTTCGGAAGAAGAGGAAGAACAACCTCAACCTCAGCCCTTGAGGAGATCCATGAGAGAAAGAAAGCAACTAGAAAGGTTTGGTTATTCTATGTTAGATTCCAGTTGTGCTTTTGCTTTGATTACTAACACTGATGAGCCTAGATCTGTGAAAGAGGCTTTGGGCATGGAAGATGCAGGTTCCTGGATTGAGGCTATGGATGATGAGATGGCTTCATTGGAGAAAAATAAAACTTGGGACCTTGTACCTTTTCCTAAAGGGAGAAAATCTATTGGTTGTAAATGGGTGTTCAAGAAGAAATTTTGTGCAGATGGTAGTGTTGAAAGGTACAAAGCTAGATTGGTTGCAAAGGGGTATTCACAAGTAGAGGGAATAGATTATGGTGAAATATTCTCTCCTGTTACAAAGTTGACATCCATTAGATTTCTGTTATCTCTTGTTGCATCATATGATTTAGAGATAGAATAGATGGATGTGAAGACAACTTTCCTTCATGGTGATTTGGAGGAAGAGATTTATATGTCACAGCCTAAGCACTACATTGTTAAAGGTAAAGAATCCTTAGTTTGCAAATTAAAGAAATCTCTATATGGTTTGAAGCAATCTCCTAGGATGTGGTACTTAAGTTTGATGCCTTTGTGTTGTCAATTAGATTTGTAAGATTGAAATCAGATCATTGTGTTTATTTCAGAGTTGAAAATGATCACCTTCTTATTGTTGCATTATATGTTGATGATATGTTGCTGTTTGGGAAGGGTAAGGGTACGATTTCTGATTTTAAATCTCAGTTGTCAGCACAGTTTGAGATGAAAGATCTTGGGGCAGCTATGTATATCTTGGGTATGGAAATCAGTAGAGACAAGTCTAACATAAAACTTTGGTTGAGTCAGAGTAAGTATGTGAAGTCTGTGTTAGACAGGTTCAGCATGGCAGATTGTAGACCACTTTGTGTTCTTGTTTCTGTGGGAACAAAGTTATCTGTAGATGATTGTCCAAAATCTCCTAGTGAGGTGGAGGACATGAGTAGAGTACCTTATGCTAGTGCAATTAGCAGTCTTATGTATGCTATGGTCTGTACTAGACCAGACATTGCCCAAGTAGTGGGAGTCCTGAGTCAGTTTATGGCTAACCCTGGACGGGTACATTGGGATGCAGTTAAGCAAGTATTCAGATATTTGAGGGGTACATTAGATTACTCCATATGTTATCATGGTAACTCTTCTGGATCTCCGCATTCAATTTGTATTTGTGGGTTTGTGGATTCAGATTGGGCAGGTGATATTGATAGCAGGAGATCCACCAGTGCTTATGTGTTCACTATGTTTGGTGGTGCCATTAGTTGGATGAGTAAGCGAAAACCTATGGTTGCTTTGTCCACTACAGAAGCTGATTACATGGCTGCTACTCATGCTTGTAATGAAGCCATTTGGATTAGGAGATTGTGTTCTGATGTTGGTGTTGATGCAGAACAAATTACTATTTGGTGTGACAGTCAGAGCGCTATTTGCCTTGCAAAAAATCCAACTTTCCATGCCAGAACAAAGCACGTTGATGTGCAGTTTCACTTTGTGAGAGATATGGTGGAAGATGGAAAGATAAATTTGGAGAAGGTAGATACTGTGAAGAATGTTGCAGATGCATTAACGAAACCAGTGGGCACTAAGAAGTTCAGATGGTGTTCGGAGTCTATGGGCCTTTTAGCCTATAGCGGTTAAAGTTCCTGTTATGTTCTTGTTGCTCTTACAAGGTGTTTGACAAGTGGGAGAATGTTAGGAATAAGGCGTCTCAACCTTGGATAATTCATATTCTTATTATTTGTTTTGTAAATGTATTTTTTGCAAATAATGAAATTAAGTGTGAGTGTACATGTTTAGTTGGCATGTTGATGTGTCACTCCACTTGATGTGTCGGCATCTTGTGCGTAAGGAGATCATGACTGAAATGGTCATGACGGATTCCTATGACACGTAAGAACTATTTAAGGAATGTGCTATGACAGGTGTAAGAGCATCTTATGACTTGGGCCTATTTGGGCACCCAAGAAGAAGTGGTTGGTTTGTGTAAGAGAATATGCCAAAAATAGGTTGGTATGACAGATTCTCTTACACTTCTCTTGTGACCATTATTTTTGGCGGATTCTATGACAAGCTATCATAGTCTATTCTAGGGATGGACACCTATTATGGGGATTGCATGTAACAGCTGTGTACATGTGGCTTTGTGCATGGGTCTTGGTGGTTGGACGCCAAACTCCTTTTTTGGGTATTTGTTGGGTCCTGAGAAGTCTATATACATGATGCTGCTTCTATGGGAGAGACATTAGTTTTACTAGTCTCTCATCTCCTAAAAGAACTTGCATTGCAAGTGTGTTGTAGTATTTGTGTTGAAGATAATACATTGTGCAGGTTTTGGAGGGGTGGGGTTGTTTTACCGGAATGTTTTTCCCCACCGGCATATCTTTGTGTTTATGTGTTTCAATCTTCTTTATCTATTTTTTGTATACATGGTATATGGCTACAATATCTTTGTTAAAGGAGTTAACGAATCTGAAATTGTAAGGATTTAAAAAGAATTTGCACAATACTTTCCTTTAGAGATTAGTGTAGGAAGTTGTTTCCATACTTGAGTTTCCTTACAAAGAACATAACCTATCTTTGAATAGTGAGAAGTGTTATATGATGATGACATAAGGTGTAGTGTTGGGACATTACATTTCCTCACTAGGAATCCAAGTAGATCCATCTAAGGTATAAGTAATCACTACTCTACCTACCCCAAAAAAGAAAAAGGATGTCAGGAGTTTCCTAGGACATACGGGGTATTATAGAAGGTTTATCAAGGACTTTAGTCAGATAGAAACTTCATTATATACCCTCCTCAAGAAGGAAGTAGAGCTCACTTAGACCTCTAAATGTGATAGATCTTTCCAACAATTAAAAGAAGTCTTAACAAAATCACCAGTATTAAGGGGTCCCAATTGGTCACTATCATTTCACATACATACTAATGCATTTGAATATGTTGTTGGAGCAGTTCTTGGGCAAAAAAGAGCAGTTGAGCATGCAATCTATTACATCAACAAGAACCTGTAAGGTTCTGAACTTAATTACACTGTAACAGAAAAAGAATTACTGACAATTATCTACACATTAAATAAATTTAGGCACTTCATAACCAAGCATGAGATCTTTGTTCACATAAATCATGCAACTATTAAGCACCTGATGAATAAACCTTCTATTACAGGAAGTTTAGCTAGATGGTTAGTCCTTATGCAAGAATTTGATATCCAAATTATGGATAAGTCAGAAAGAGAAAATGTAGTGGCGTAATATTTGTCTAGATTACAAGTTCCAGATGATCTTGCAGCCATTGACGACAGTTTTCCAGATGAGCATATTTTCTCTATTTCAGCCCATAACCCCTAGTATGCTGATATTGCAAATTATTTAGCTACAGGAAGGACTTTGACCCATTTCTCTCCAAAAGACAAGACTACTAACTGAAAAGAGTTTTAACTTCTCTTGGATAGCAGGTCGCATGTTTTATATAAGACCTTATTAGGCAATGAGAAGGTGTGTTAGGGGGGATGAGACATATGATGTACTATATGTCTACCATGATGAACCTTGTGGTGGTCATTTTGCATCTAAAAGAATAGCACTTAAAATCCTCAACATGAGATACTATTGGCCCACGTTACACAAAGCTACTGCAAGGTATACTAAGAAATGTGATCATTGTCAATGTATGGGTCGGCCAACCAAATTAGATGAAATGTCATTGTATTATCAGATGGTTGTCACCCCTTTTGATAAATGAGGACTTGATTTTGTGGGACCCATTAAACCTTCATTAAATGGAATGCACTACATACTAGCCTATATGGATTATGTCACTAAATGAGTTGAGGCCTGAAAAATGAAACATGCCAAGGACAATAAGGTAGCTGGATTCCTATGTGAAATGATCTTTACCAGGTTTGGCGCACCTCGAGAAATAGTAACAAATCAGGGAGATCAATTTCTACCTTGATCAATGCATTTGTCAAAGAGTATATCATCTGCCATGGTAAGTCCTTGGCCTATCATCAACCAACAAGAAGTCTACGATAAGTAATAGAGAAATTGAATCCATACTCACAAAGATAGTAGCAATTCATAAAAAAGATTGGGCATCTAGGCTTCTTGAATCCATTTGGGCATATAGAACAACATGGAGAACAACGACAAGGTTCACCCTATTTGAGTTGGTCTATGGAAAAGTTGTTGTAATGCCTATTGAATTTGAGCATAAAACCTTGCATCCATCCTTGTACCTCTCATTGCTTTCCCACAACTTTTGTCTTACTTATGCCTGCAACTGGTGGAGATGTTTTGCAAATTCTTCCTCATCATCATTGATTCTATCACCAAGTGGCAACTGTACCAAATCTAGGACTCCCTTAGGATTCTTGTCATAAACAACTTGAAATGGTGATTTTCCAGTACACCTATTCACTGAGCTGTTATAGGAAAATTATGCTTGGGGTAATGCCAAATCCCATTGTTTTGGCTTCTCCCTAATAATACACCTCAATAGATTTCCCAAACTCTGATTAACCACTTCTGTTTATGGATGATAGGCACTACTAAACTATAGCTTTGTTCCCATCTTCTTCCATAAAGTTTGCTAAAAATGACTGAGGAACTTGGTATCCTGATCAGAAGTGATGGTTTTTGGAACACCGTGCAATCTAACAATCTCTAAATAGAATAACTCTACCACCCTAGTAGCATCACTAGTCTTCTTGCAAGCAATGAAATGATCCATTTTTTAGAATCTATCAACAAAAACAAAAATTGAATCTTTACCTTGCTATGTGTTTGGCAGCCCCAATACAAAGTTCATGCTAAAATCTGTCCATGGTTCAATTGGTATTGGAAATGGCATACACAACCTTGTATTTTGTCAGTTCCCTTTCACTACTTGACAAATTTTGCACCTCTCCACAAATCGGGTTATGTCTTGCTTCACCTTTGGCCAGTAGTACTTATCTGCTACCAAGGCTATTGTTTTATCTTTCCCAAAGTGTCCAGCCATACCACTGTTATGAAACTCTCTAATGATATTTTCCCTCATTGAGCCAACAAGAATGCATAACTATTTTCCTTTGAATATATAGCCATCCTGCATAATATATTCATCTTGAATGTCCTCCATTTGTCTAGGTGATGAATTTTTCAACCACTCTACAACTTCCCAAAAATCAGTCTTAGACTCTTACAATTATTTTATTGCTTAAAAACCAATTACTTCAATCTCCATGGCGGTCAAAAATACTACATGCTTACTTATGGCATATGCAACTTGGTTTTGCTTCCCTAATTTATGCTTCAAAACAAAAGTGAGACCTTGTAGAAAATAGACCCACTTTGCATGCCTACTATTCAATTTCTTTTGGGTGTTTAGATATTTTAAGGCAATATGGTATGTAAAAAAACATGAACTCCTTTGGTACCAGGTAATGTTTCCAATGTCTCAAAGCTTGCATAATTGCATAGAACTCAATATCACAAGTTGAATAATTCTTCCTCACATCATTTAACTTTTCACTAAAAAAGGCAATGGGTTTACCTATTTGGCTAAGTATAGCTCCAATTCCCACATGTGAGGCATCATAGTCCACCTCAAACACTTTATCAAAATATGGTAAGGAAAATATAGGGGCTTCGGTGACCTTCTTCTTTAGATTTTGGAAACTTTTCTCAGCTTCTTTCATCCACAAAAACTCCTTACCCTTGGTGCAATTGGTTATGGGCGCTACAATGATACTAAAATTACAAATGAACTTTCTATAGAAAGTAGTTGTATCATCTTAAAATGGACACACTCCATGTTGAGACCTTTTATCCCTCCCTATTAGGTTGATTTTATTCTGATTCAGACACTTTCATGCTTCCATGGGGTTTCATGTGTTTATCTGCCTGTTCTGCCCCTCTTTTCTGCCTTTTCTATCTACTTCTGAGACTTGGGCACATTTCCTGAGGTCCTGACCCTCTGACCTCGACCCTGACCTAGGTCAAGGTTGACCTCGACCTTGACCCTAGGGTCCAAGATCCTTGGGGTTAGGTCCCAGTTTCGGGGTTTCATCAAAATTTTGTCTTTTCCCTCTTCGGGGCCACTATTTCTTGGGTTAAGTGTCGAATTCATAAATTAATATTTGAGGTGGACCTTTCTTGAGCTTTGTATAGGATTCCTAATTTATTATTTGAGATTAGCCTTTCTCGAGTTTTATGCCTAATGCTCAAATTAAATTTGGGGTTAGCCTTACCTCGAATTTTGTGACAAGGCTCTTAAATAATTGTTTTTATTTATATCTTAAGGGTGAACCCCTTCTAGAGTTTTGTGTCAAGACTTCAATTTAATTTCCTCTCCATGTGCACCTCTCTAGAGTTTTGTGCCATGGACCCTTACTTATTGTTTTTTATGTGGCCTCTCTAGAAGTTTGTGCCCTATATCACTATAAAAGGGAGCCTCCTCATCTCATTTTCTCCATCCACTTTCATGATCAAGTCTTCATGAATCAAGTTTTCTCCATCAAGCATTCAAGTATTTAATTCATCAAGGAGATCCATTGGTATCCATTGGAGGATTCAAGCTCTATAGAGCTCTCTTGTTGAAGATTCCTCCATCCATCCATTCAAACTTCTTCTTATTTCAAGATCCACTCAAGATTGGTATTGAAGATCTAAAGACAATTGATTTGAGACATCCTACATTCAATTCTACATTCATTTGGAGCATCCATACTTGTGGATTCAAGGATTCGAATCCTCCACAAGGGTTTCAACATAAGCAAGGTGAATTGTTCCATTTACTTTGTTTACTACTACAATTTCAATTCAATTTCAAGATTAATTCCTAAATTGGGGTTTGATTAAGGCAAACCCCTCTCCCCTAACACACAAAACCATTTTTCTTGTAGGTATAGGTATGAAACAATGAATATCAATGCAGATCTAGATACCCTTTTCGTTGAACTTTTAGGATCCACGAACATAATTTTTGTCGAAGCAGTGTAGGTTAAGGTTGACTTTTTAGGGTAAGATCTTACCCCGCATTTGGGTCAAGGTTGACCTTTCTTAGAAAAGAAAAAGAATTCTAGGTTTTGTAGATCTCGCAATTTCATTTTAAGAAATTGAAAATCAACAGTTTCTAAGATCATTTGACAGGGTTTTCAGCCGATTCTTTTTCGGAGGCAAGTACCTTTATTTCTTAATTTCAATATTAGTCTTCTACATTTACTTTCCATATCATTATAATTTAATGTATGTGTAAAATATTGGTTTTGGGGTCTCTTTTTGGAAAACTCCTATTGTGCTAGACCCCATCCATATTTTTCATATTACATTTTGGTGAACCCGACAAGCTTACCCCCTATCTTTTGTGGAATTAGATGTCCTATTGTGTTAGATTTCCCTTTGTATTATCTTGTGTGTTCACCTTCATATTACATTTTGGTGAACCCGTTTTACAACAACTCTTTCTTTTTGGTGTTAGATTTCCCTTTGTATTATATCTTGTGTGTTCACCTTCATATTATATTTTGGTGAACCCGACAAGATTACCCCCTATCTTTTGTGGAATTAGATGCCCTATTGTGTTAGATTTCTCTTTGTCTTATCTTGTGTGTTCACCTTCATCTTACATTTTGGTGGACCCATTTATGACAACTCTTTCTTTTTGGTGTTATATTTGCATTTTATGTTAGATCTTACATGCTTATAAAAGTAGATTTCTTTTATGCTCTTGCATTTATATTTCAAATTTACAAAAAAATTGCAAAATTTCTTTAAAAATACAAAAATATTTACATTTTTCATGCTTGTAGTGTTACTTTGTGTTCAACATGTATGATTTTTGTTTGGAATACTTTGATGAGGTTTTTCTTACAAAAGAGGATAGATCCCTTAATGAGGTACATGGAAGTGAGGATGAAAATTGTTCGAATGAGATCTCCTAGTCATGTTTCACCCTCCTCCACAACCTCTTCAATTGACCTTTACAGAGATGAGTTGGGGATTGATATTCATTCTTCTCCTAATATATGTCTTTTCTATGAGCCTACTTTAGAATATAATTTACCTTCTTTCCCTTTTAGGGATCAAGATTTAGTGGTTTATGGCACTCCTACAACGTGCTTTATTGATAGGGATGATAATCCTCCTATTTGGGATGAACTTTTAGATGTGGATGTTGATTACTCTCTTCCTCATGAAGCCATTGTGGATGATTCTACTTTTTGGGATGAACCCTTGGATAAAGACATTGATTTATCCCCTCCTCATGAAGAAGCTTTGATAAAAGAGGGTGATTTATTAATGGATGACATATTAATACATGATGGTGACTCTTTTTCTAAAACACACTCGCCTTATGCAGACATTTTAGTGAAAGAAGATGACATTATAGATGCTTTACCTCCATTTGGGGTTCCTTCTAGTGATGAGGCATTAACGTAGAATGATATGAATTCCCTTAATACTCTCCCTCTTAGTGATGATCTTATGGAGAGCTTCCTTCTTGTGAATCTGCTTGTAGTGTTGAGACAACTAACATGGTTTATCCAGAACCCTTGTTGACTATCAATGGTTATCCTCACATTACTATCAAAGGTAAACCTATGGAGTCTTCAAAGTCTTTCAATGATCAAGATTCGATAGCTCACACCTATCATACAAGGAATAACCCTCAACCTAATCCAGTGGTTTCTACTTCTTTACCACCCTCCCAACCCATTCTTCCTCCTCCACCCCGTCTTCCTAGCAAGGAGTATGATTTGATAAACCAATTGAAAAATACCCCTGTCAAGATTTCTTTATGGGAGCTTCTTCAAAATTCACCTACCTACTATGAAGCCTTGCAAAAATCTCTAGCAACTCTTCCTACTCCACCTCCTAATCAAGAGAACATCAATACCTTCTTACAGTGCATGCATGCTACCTTGGGTGCTCCTGACATTGTATTTACTCAAAAGGATTTACCTTCTAAGGAAGTTCAGAATCAATATGATGCTCTTATGGTTGTTGTTACTATCAATAAAAGTATCATTCATACCACCTTGATTGATAATGGATCCGGTCTTAATGTTTGTAGCATGGACATGCTCAAAGCGATTAAAGTCGATCTTTCAACTATTCAACCTGACAATGTTCCTATGCGTGGCTTTGATAACATTGCTAAAAAAACTTTGGGCATCATTACCTTACCTATCAAAGTAGGTCTGGTCATCTTGAATACACCTATTCATATTATGCCTGGACGTCTCAATTATAACCTTCTTTTGGGTAGACCTTGGTTGCATGAGATGCATGTTGTTCCTTCCACCCTTCACTGTAAAGTCAAGTTTATACATAACAACATGATGTATAAACTTCATGTAGATGATGCACCTAATCCTTGTTTGAATATTCAAACCTACAATACTCCTATTCTTAATCCTTCTTCCTCTAATGCTCTTCTTGGCAATGATTGGGGAACCTTGGATTTTAATCCTACCTTTATGGGAGAGTATAAGGTTTCTGATCTTGATTTTATGAAGCAACAAAGAGAGTTTTAACAACAAGCTTTTGCTTCTACTTCTAATGCCCTTCGTAATAACTTTGTCATTGTTTCTCCCCACTATGAACTTTTCAAACCTACTAATAATGACATAGTGACTATTGAAGTTCCATTGACTCCTTCTGATATGGCTTCTCGTTATGGTCCTGGTTATTATTTCCTTGTTAAGGAAGGATTCAATTGTCAAGGATTTGGTAAGCATAAACATGGAATTCAAATGCCCTTACACAATGGGGGGCATGAGCATTCTTATGGATTGGGATTTAATCCTCAACAACAAATCAATGTTAACAACATCTCAAATAAAACTTCAAAACATGATGAAACTATGAAGGAATTTGACCAAGGAGTTCTTTTGCCTAAACCCCTTCGTGCTAAGATGATTACTAGACCTAAACGCAAAAATAAACGTAGTCCACACTTGAAGACTCTTCCTTTTTGTTTGTATCATAGATTTCATGATCACTCTACTAATGAATGTCAAGCTTTACATTATAAGATTAGGCAGCTCAATGATAGTAAGGTTATTTATATATCATGTGGCAATGAGTTATATTTCAATCCTATTTTCTCTAAATAACATTTATGTTCCTATTATGGAGCTCCACATTATATAAACAACGAGGGCTCATTGTCTTGCATAATGTTGTGAGCAATATATTAGGTCCCCTTCCATCCTTGTTCCTACACTTGGGGGGCAAGGATGCCATCTCCTGCTTTCTTTTCTTTCTGGGATCCACTTTTCCCTTGGTTAAGCAATATCTATCTATTATGTGATATCCAATCATACATGAAAATTTTGGTTTGCATTGAAGATATCTGTCCTTGATCATAACCTATTCCATTATTGAAATTGGCTTTCCATGGTTGATAAATCTCTGACCTTGGAGGTTGAATAGTGTGCTATCCCTCACAAGGGTTACTTTATCTCTTATTGCATGATATTTCTTTTCATTCATCCCTTCCATGGCCTCATAGGAGATGTGACCTTCTTGGCTTGGACTGGGTGTTGTCTATGGATATTGTCTTGATGTTGAAGAAGGCTTTATCCTTGTTCTTTTCTTTCCTTAACATGTCAAAATAGTGGGTATTTTTCCATCTTAAGGAGGGGGTATATATATGGCCTCCCCCATTCTATATTATGTATTTTTTTTCTAACCTTTTGTTTTTTAGCATGCTAAATCCTTTGAAGGTAACACACATAAGTTGCTAAATCCTAAAGAGACACGCATTTCCAATTTAAAATATGCTAAATCCTCGGAAGGCAACGCACATAAGTTGCTAAATCCTGAAGAGATACACATTTTATAAAAGGTATTATATGGTGATACGAGGATATGGATCCATGGGTACTTCATAAAAGCCATCAGAAGACACACTATATACATGCACAAAGCCACTAGGAGGTGCACAACTTTATGGGGTGACTATCAAGTTCTTTCTTGGTGGGCCATCCTATTATTTTTGTGGTTCACAGTGAGATACACACATCTTATTGGATGAGCTAGCCACTCCTCTCTCCCCTTTTCTCTCTCTTTTCTAGTGATGTATCTCTTATTATAATCTTGGAGTTGACGAAGACTTGAGTCCCTGGGGGCTTGAGGATTCCTTTGTCCCTTTGGTTTTAATAAGATTATCTTTTTCTTTGTGATCTCCTTTACCAAGAGTTTGCATCGTGTCCATACTCTTTCTAAAATGGGGGCTAGATGTATCATCTTAAAATGGATGCACTCCATGTTGAGACCTTTTAGCCCTCCCTAGTAGGTTGATTTTATCCTGATTCAGACACTTTCATGCTTCCATGGGGTTTCATGTGTTTATTTGCCTGTTCTGCCCCTCTTTTCTGCCTTTTCTCTCTACTTTTGAGACTTGGGCATATTTCCTGAGGTCTTGACCCTCTGGGTCAAGATTGACCTTGACCTTGACCCTAGGGTCAAGGGTCCTTGCGGTTAGGTCCCAGTTTCAGGGTTTCATCAAAATTTTGTCTTTTCCCTCTTCGGGGCCACTATTTCTTGGGTTAAGTGTCAAATTCTCAAATTAATATTTGAGGTGGACCTTTCTCAAGCTTTGTATAAGATTCCTAATTTATTATTTGAGATTAGCCTTTCTCGAGTTTTGTGCCTAATTCTCAAATTAACTTTGGGGTTGGCCTTACCTCAAATTTTGTGACAAGGCTCTTAAATAATTATTTTTATTTCTATCTTAAGGGTGGACCCCTTCTAGAGTTTTGAGTCAAGACTTTAATTTAATTTCCTCTCCATGTGCACCTCTCTAGAGTTTTGTGCCATGGACCCTTAATTATTATTTTCTCTGTGGCCTCTCTAAAAGTTTGTGCCCTAGATCACTATAAAAGGGAGCCTCCTCCTCTCATTTTCTCCATCCACTTTCATGATCTAGTCTTCATGAATCAAGTTTTCTCCATCAAGCATTCAAGCATTCAAGCATTTAATCCATCAAGGAGATCCATTGGTAGCCATTGAAGGATTCAAGCTCTATAGAGCTCTCTTGTTGAAGATTCCTCCATCCATCCATTCAAACTTCTTCTTATTCCAAGATCCACTCAAGATTGGTATTGAAGATCTAAAGACAATTGATTTGAGACATCCTACATTCAATTATACATTTATTTGGAGCATCCATACTTGTGGATTCAAGGATTCAAATCCTCCACAAGGGTTTCAACATAAGCAAGGTGAATTGTTCCATTTACTTTGTTTACTACTACAATTTCAATTCAATTTCAAGGTTAATTCCTAAATTGGGGTTTAACTAAGGCAAACCCCTCCCCCCAACACATAAAACCATTTTTCTTGTAGGTACAGGTATAGAACAATGAATATCAGTGTAGATCTGGATACCCTTTTTGTCGAACTTTCAGGATTCACGAATAGAATTTTTGTCGGAGTAGTGCAGGTCAAGGTCGACTTTTCAGGGTAAGATTTTACCCCGCATTTGGGTCAAGGTCGACCTTTCTTAGAAAAGAAAAAGATTTCTGGGTTTTGTAGATCTCACAGTTTTGTCTAAAAATTGTGTTAATCAACAATTTCTAAGACCGTTTGACAAGGTTTGTAGCCGATTCTTTTTCAAAGGTAAGTACCTTTATTTCTTAATTTCAATATTAGTCTTCTACATTTACTTTCCATATCATTATAATTTAATGTATGTATAAAATATTGGTTTTGGGGTCTCTTTTTGCAAAATCCTATTGTGCTAGACCCCATCCATATTTTTCATCTTACAGTAGCTAACCCATGGAAACTCCTCACCTCTGTTATGCTACACGGACTAGGCCATTCAAGGATGGCTCTAACTTTCTATGTATCCATCGTGACTCCATCTGCAGAAATGATGAATCCCAGAAAAACCAAACTCTACTGCATGAACCTGCACTTCTTCAAATTGGCATAGAGTTTCTCTGTCCTCAACACTCCAAGTGTGATCTTTAGGTATTTTAGATGTTCTTCCCTTCTTTTGGTAAAGATTAAGATATCATCAAAATATAATATGACAAATTTATCAATGTAGGGACGCAACATAGTATTCATAAGCCTTATGAAAATTGTGGGTACATTTGATAAACTGAATGGCATGACCATCCACTCATACAAACCATCTCTAGTTTTGAAAGTTGTCTTCCATTCATCACCTTCTTAGATACAAATATGATGATAACCACTCCGTAGATCAATCTTGGTAAAATATGTTGCTCTTGCAAGCACATCCATCATGTCATCAAGATGAGGTATGGGAAAGCGATACCTAATGGTTATCCTATTGATTTCTCGATTGTATGTGCACATACTCCATGTGTCATCCTTCTTTGGGGTTAGTAATGTTGATATTACACATGGGCTCATACTTTCTCGCACTAGACATTTCCTTACAAGTTCTGTCACTTGTTTATTTAGTTTGCCATGTTGTGTCGGGCTCATCTTATAAGTTGCTTGATTTGGAAGACTTGCTCCTGGAATAAGATCAATATGATGTTGGATATCTCTCTTCAGTGGAAGATCATTAGGTAATTCCTCTAGAATAACATCAGAGAATTCTTCCAATATTGTAGATTCTTCCTATGGTATTGACAAGTCTTACTCTTCTCCTTTCCTCACTACCAATGTATAACAACACACTGCCACTTTTAGTTCTTTGACAAGTTCTTTTTCAGACAAAAAATTATCATCCTTCCCATCATCCTTGAGAGGCAACAAAATTACTTTGGCACTGTCCTTCCAAAAGGTATATGTATTCTTTTTACCATCATGAATGACTTTTCTATCGAAGTGTCAGGGCCTTCCTAACAATATATGGCACACAACAATTGGAATGACATCACACCATACCTCATCCTTGTAGATTTTTCCTATGGAAAATGTAACAAGACACCTCTTATCCAATGTAACTTCATTTCCCTTTTTAAACCATGAAATACGGTAGGGATGAGATTGCCTTTCACACTGCAAACTTAATTTGTCTATCATTTCTTTAGAAACCATATTCTCACAACATCAACAATTACTTGGCATACATTTCCACTTGAAGTACACCTTGTACAAACTATGTTGGTTCTGAGCCATAAATCATCAGGGGCTTTTTCCTTTGCTTTCTCTTTCACTAGAATTACCATTTTCCTCCTTATCATGAGACTTTGTGATACATCTGGAGTTACCTCTTTCTCTACTCCTTCATTCTTAGCTTGAACTAGGTTCAACTAGGTGGTCCCTATTAGAATAACTGAGAGGGGGTGAATCAGTTATCCACAGTCCCAAATCAAAATGTATAATCCAAAATAATTTACTCAAACTTCTGCAGCTTGGTAACATAAAATACTATACTGTCTGTGCTTTTACCGATTATCAGTCAATAACATATAATGATTACTAATCAAATCCAACATGCAATATAGTATGATAACAAATCATGACCACAATGAACACATAACACAAAATATTTAACATGGAAACCCTGTGAAGGGAAAAACCACCTGGGACCGGCAACCCAAAAATTGTTCACTCTTCTGAAGTGAGGTCAGTGAAGACCCGACCTTGTTAAAGGTTACAAACACACTATGAGGTGTGACCTTATTAGAGGATTTTAGACCAATCATTATTGTCCAACCAACATTCACTATGGGGTTGACAGGATAACAAATGTACACTCTATGAATGACATTACAAGACTTTCAAGTCCACTCGGTTAAGAGATTTATCTGTTTACAATGGTTAAAATGTAAAAATAGGTGATCTGATTACAATACAACTTCAATTATAGATTATCAGATCTATATTATGCTCATTCAAATCCTCTGATCAATATATCAATTCTGTATCAACAATAATCAATGACTTACTGTCGCTCGGTAGTAGCTTTCTGATGCTCGGTAAACTCTACAGTTCAGTTCTCCTTAACCAGTTTGATCAGGCATACATGAAGCTTGTTCATGCGATAATTCTACAGTCTCCTTCTTCTGGCATAAGTTTCATAATGAAATCCTAGTCTCTTAAATAGACAAGTAAACTATTTTCTTCTCCTCCATAAGATTTTGCCGCTTATTCTCCTTCATCCATTTTGACGCTTAAACCTTTCTCAGCTAATGTGTTAGTAACACATTTCAGTTCCATCCTTTAGATCTTCCTTAAATTATGCTAGCCATTGATCTTCATAACAAACATTATCTCCATCTTTGATTTCGAGGTACTTTCCAGCTCGTCAATCCTTGTCGGCTAAACTAATCATTTAGTTCCTTTCTCTTGCTCGGTTAACAAAGAAATGTGTCGGTGAACACAAGCTCAGTTTATACTGTGCTCGGTATACACTACACTGCTCGGTGTATACTGTGATGCTTCATCAATCGACCACACTACCTTGTGTCTTTCAGCTCTAAACCTCATCCTAGATGAATGAAACATAATCAAGTTAATAACATAGGGTCATAGACTCATCAACAAGTTACCCAATGTATTCCTTATCCTCATCTATCATATACATCTTCCTCATGTAGATATTTATGTTCTTCATCTTTTTTACTCCTTTTCTACAGATGTTTAGGTATTGTAACTTACAAGATAAGTGTTGTCAAACTAGTTGACATCAATGACAACACATTACTGATTTAATCATATTACATATCTAATCAGCAACTCGATGATCTCTAATCACAGATCTTCAATTAGGTTCTAAATCAATTGTAGTTCATCAGTCCCCCTTGATTCCCATCTTACATCTTATAATTATAACACTCGAAGGATCTATGGCCTTCTTCTCCACATCTGAAACAAGTAAACAATTTTCTTTGAAATTCCCATCCTCTACCACTACCATAACCTCTACCTCGATGAAACTCCATTCCTCTTTGTTGATTTGATGGAGCTTGGTGAGTTTCTTCTTGATTTTCTATTCCATGGGATGATTCTCCTTTCCCATAACTTGAACCACCACGGGAAGGGGATGAGGTGCCCCTCCTCGATCCTTTATTTCTTTGAAACTATTGTTGGCACTGCTTTTGTTCTTCTTTCAAAGCAAGTTGATATGCCTCTTTCATGCTAGTGATTTGATGCATGCTTAATTCATCTTGAATAGATAATTTCAATCCATTAACATACCTCACAACCATCTTCTCATCAGTTTCATGGGGATCCACTCGAATGGATAGTTTGTAGAACTCATTTGTATAGTCTTCTACAGTAGATAGATTTTTTTTTCAAATTCTAAAATTTTTGAAAGAGCATTTGTGTATAATCTATAGGTAGAAATTTCTCTCTCAGTTTCTTCTCCATCTTCTCCCATGTCCTTATTTTCTCCTTTCCATTTCAAGTTATTTCCTTCTTTAAATGATCCCACCAAATCATTGCATGCCCTTTTAGCTTTGTGCAATTTTTTTTTACCTTTTGTTCCCCTGTCATATGTTTCCATTCAAAGAACTTCCCCATGTTGTTTAGCCAATCTATTAAGTCCTCAGGTCTAATACTACTTGCATAGTCAGATACTTCAACTTTGATGTCATCATTTCTTCCTTCTAATGCACTAAGCATTCTTTCTTCAGAAGAAATTTCATCTTCTTGCTCTCCCTCTTCTTCAACTTTTGCATGTTATTCAGCTCCTCTTCCATTGTTTGCTTCGTCATCTAAATTATCTTCTCTTCATCTTAGCTCTTGATCAGAAAGCCTTTCTATAAGTGTTACAACTTCTCTCAAGATAATTTTCATGTCCATTCACATCTTCATGTTACCTCTTCCTCATCTTCTCCCAACCATCTTCCTGCTTTGATACTAGATGATGAAGCCCAATTTTAACCATGAACAAGTATCATAAAGAATACATGAAAACACAATAGATTATTTCAAAATTCACAACTCTTCATTATTCATCCAACTACCCTCTATTTTACAATAACACGAAACACTAATTTAACCAAATTTGGAAATTACCTTTTTTGGCAAATTTTTCACAAAATCTATTTTTTTTTTCCATTTTTAGTAATTTTTAAAAACAACTCCTAAAAAACTAATTTTTCCCCTAAAGCTTCCCTAAACTAATATAAGAATAATTTCCAACTAATCTTTGAAATTAGAAACATGATTTCAAAGTTATTAAAAAATACAACTTTCTAAAAACTAAAAGCCAACTATGGAGGCCCAAACGAACTTTCTAGTGCCTGAAAAGATGTTGAAACAACTACCTATCAAGCTAAGATTGTCATCAATCCAAATGGCTTCTCCTGAAGAATCTAACTATAAAATTTAAATAAAGTGGATAACCGAGTCAAAAGTTATGACTATCGAAAGTCCCTACATCATTCTCCTTTGGTTGAAAAGAACATAGCTCCTACAAGTTCCTGTCCTCAAATTGGTGCAATTTATCTTGATCCAGCTTCTTTAATTCTCACTTTGTGATCCATGTGTTGTCTGGTGGAGCTAATCCTTCCCACTGTACTAGATATCTATTGTATTCTCATTGGCGAGTATGAACAATTTTCCTGTCTAAAACTTGTGCAACCTCCTCCTTTTTCTTGTTGGAAATTATTTGTTGTCAACTCACTTCATCCTCACTACCTATAGCATGATATTCACCATGGAAGTTATATAAATTAGAGGCATTACAAATAGGGGAAATATCAAGACCAATAGGTAAATCTACCTCATAGGCATTGTCATTGATTCTCTTACGAATTGTGCATGGACCAATTTTCTTATATTTGAGCTTGTGATATGTCCCTGTAGCGAATCTATCCTTTCGTAGATAGACCATCACTAGATCATCTACACTGAAAACCTAATGCCTCCTACTATCATTTGTCACATCCTTGTACCTCTCATTGCTTTCCTGCAATTTATTCCTTACTTTTGCTTGCAACTGGTAGAGATGTCCTACAAATGCTTCCCCGTCATCACTGATTCTATCACCTTGTAGCAACTATACCAAATCTAGGACCCCATTAGGATTTCTATCGTAAACAAATTGAAATGGTGATTTCTAGTGGACATATTCAATGAACTATTATAGGCAAATTTTGCCCAGGATAGTGCCAAATCCCATTGTTTCGGTTTCTCCCAAAAATACTCCTCAATAGGTTTCCCAAACTCTAATTGACCACTTCTATTTTCCCATCTATTCGCAGATGATAGACACTACTAAACTGTATATTTGTTCCCATTTTCTTCCATAAAGTCCACCAAAAATGACTGAGAAACTTGATATCCTTATCAGAAGTGATAGTTTTTGGAACACCGTGAAATCTAACAATCTCTAAAAAGAATAACTCTACCACCCTGATAGCATCACTAGTCTTCTTGCAAGCAATGAAATTAGCCATTTTTTAGAATCTAGAAACAACAACAAAAATGTGAATCTTTACCTTGATGTGTGTTTGGAAGCCCCAATACAAAGTCCATTCTTATATTTGTCCATGGTTCTACTGGTACTAGAAATGGCATATACAACCCTATATTTTGTCAGTGTTCTTTCACTACTTGAAAAATTCTACACCTCTCCACAAATCGGGTTATGTCTCACTTCATGTTTGGCCAGTAGTACTTATCTACTACCAATGCTATTGTCTTATATTTCCCAAAGTGTCCATCCATACCACCACTATGAAACTCTCTAATGATATTTTCCCTCGTTGAGCCAACAAGAATGCATAATTATTTTCCTTTGAATAAATAGCCATCCTACATAATATATTCATCTTGAATGTCCTCCATTTGTCCAGGTGCTAGATTTTTCAACTGGTCCACAACTTCCCAAAAATTAGTGTTAAGACTCATAAAATTCTTTTATTGCTTAAAAACCAATTACTTTAGTCTCCATGGTGGTAAAAAATATTGCATGCCTACTTAAGGCATCTGCGACTTGGTTTTGCTTCCCTAATTTATGCTTCAAAACAAAAGTGAAACCTTGCAGAAAGGAGACCCACTTTGCATGCCTACTACTCAATTTATTTTGGGTGTTCAAATATTTTAAGGCAATATGGTATGTAAACAACATGAGCTCCTTGGGTACCAGGTAATGTTTCCAATGTCTCAAAGCTTGCACAATTGCATAGAACTCAATTTCATAAGTTGAATAATTCTTCCTCACATCATTTAACTTTTCACTAAAAAAGGCAATAGGTTTACCTGTTTGGCTGAGGCATCACAGTCCACCTCAAACACTTTATCAAAATTTGGTAAGGCTAAATAGGGGCTTCAGTGACTTTCTTCATATTTTGGAAACTTTCCTCAGCTTCTTTAGTCCACAAAAATTCCTTACCCTTGGTGCAATCAGTTATGGGTGCTACAATGCTACTAAAATTACAAATGAACTTTATATAGAAAGTTTCTAACCCATGGAAACTCCTCACCTCTACTATGCTACATGGACTAGGTCATTCAATGATGGCTCTAACTTTATTTATATACATTGTGACTCCATCTACAAAAACAACAAATCCCAGAAAAACCAAACTCTACTACATGAACCTGCACTTCTTCAAATTGGCATAGAGTTTCTCTACCCTCAACATTCCTAGTGTGATCCTTAGGTATTTTAGATGTTATTCCCTTATTTTTCTAAAGATTAAGATATCATCAAAATATACTACACTAAATATACCAATGTAGGGACACAACACGGTATTCATTAGCCTCATAAAAGTGTTGGGTGCATTTGATAAACTGAATGGAATGACCATCCACTCATACAAATCATCTCTAGTTTTGAAAGTTGTCTTCCATTTATCGCTTTCTCGGATATGAATATGAGGATACCCACTTTGTAGATCAATCTTGGTAAAATATGTTTCTCCTTCGAGCACATCCATCGTGTCATCAAGACGAGGCATAGGAAAGTGATACCTGATGGTTATCCTATTGATTTCTTGACCATATGTGCACATCCTCCAAGTGCCACCATTCTTTGGGGTTAGTAGTGTTGGTACTATACATGGGCTCATGCTTTATCACACTAGACCTTTCCTTACAAGTTCTGTCACTTGTTTATTTAGTTTGGCATGTTGTGCCGAGCTCATCCTATAAGTTGCTTGCTTGGGAATAATTACTCCTGGAATAAGATCAATATGATGTTGGATATCTCTCTTTGGTGGAAGATCATCAGGTAATTCCTCTGGAATAACATCAAAAAATTGTTCCAATATTTTATTTGCTTCCTATGGTATTGACAAGTCTTCCTCTTCTCCTATCCTCATTACTAATGCATAACAACACCATGTCACTTTTAGTTCTTTGACAAGTCTTTTTTAGACAACAAATTCTCACCCTTCTGATCATCCTTGAGAGGAAACAAAATTACTTTGGATCCATCCTTCCAAAAAGTATATGTATTCTTTTTGCCATCATGAATGACTTTTCTATCGAACTGCCAGGACCTTCCCAACAAGATATGACATACATCCATTGGAATGACATCACACCATACCTCATCCTTGTATATTTTTCTTATGGAAAATGTAATAGGACACCTCTTATCTACTATAGCTTCATTTCCCTTCTTAAACCATGAAATATGGTAGTGACAAGGATTCCTTTCACACTGTAAACTTAATTTGTCTACCATTTCCTTAGAAACCACATTCTCACAACTACCTCCATCAACAATTACTTGACATACCTTTCCACATGAAGTACACCTTGTACATACTATTTTTTTTTTGAGCCATGAATCATCAGGGGCGTTTTCCTCTACTTTCTCTTTTGTTGTAATTACCATTGTCCTCTTTATCATGAGACTTTTCCCTACATCTGGAGTTACCTCTTGCTTCACTCCTTCATTCTTAGCTTGAACTAGGTTCAACCTAGGTGGTCCCCCTTGATTCCCATCTTGCATGTTATAAATATAACACTCAAAGGCTATGTGGTCATCTTCTCCACATTTGAAACATGTAAATGGTCTTCTTTGACCTTCCCATCCTCTACCACTACCATAACTTCTACCTCGCTGAAACCCCCTTCCTCTTTGTTGATTTGATGGAGCCTGGCAGGTTTCTTCTTGTTTTTCTATTCCATGGGATGATTCTCCTAGACCATAACTTGAACCACCATGAGATGGAGATGAGGCACTCCTCCTTTCTCCTCTATTTCTTTGAAAATATTATCAGATCTGCTTTTGTTATGCTTTCAAGGCAAGTTGATATGCCTCTTTCATGCCAATGATTTGATGCATGCTTAATTAATCTTGAATAGAGAATTTCAATCCATTAACATACCTCACAACCATCTTCTCATCATTTTCATGGGGTCCACTCAAATGGATAGTTTGTAGAACTCATTTGTATAGTCTTCTACAGTTGATAGATTTTGCTTCAAATTCTGAAAATTTTGAAAGAGGTTTTGTGTATAATCTATAGGTAGAAATTTCTCTCTCAGTTTATTCTCCATCTTCTCCCATGTCCTTATTTTATCCTTTCCCTTTTGAGTTCTTTCCTTCTGCAAGTGATCCCACTAGATCATTGCATGCGCTTCTAGATTTGTGTAGATAAAATTTTACCTTCTTTTCCTTTGTCATATGTTTCCATTCAAAGAACTTCCCCATGTTGTTTAATCAATCTATCAGCTCCTTTAGTTTAAGACTACCTGTATAGTCAGATACTTCAACTTTCATGTCATCATTTATTTCTTCTTATACCCTAAGCATCCTATCTTCAAAAGATAGTTCATCTTCTTTCTCTCCCTCTTCTTCAACTTTTGCATGTTGTTAAGCTCCACTTCTGTTGTTTGCTTCGTCATCTGAATTATCTTCTCTTCATCTTAGCTCTTGATTGGCTAGCCTTTCTATAAGTGTTTCAACTTGTCTCTAGATCATTTTCATGTCCCTTTTTAGTGTTACCTATTCCTCGTCCTCTCCTAGCCATCTTCTTGCTTTGATACCAGATGATGCAACCCAATTTTAACCATGAACAAGTATCATAGAGAATACATGAAAACACAATAGATTATTTTAAAATTCACAACTCTTCATTATTCATGCAACTACCCTCTATCTTACAATAACAAGAAACACTAATTTAACCAAATTAAAAAATTATCTTTTTTGGTAGATTTTCACAAAATCCATTTTTTGCCATTTTTGGTAATTTTTAAAAATAAATCCTAAAAAATAAATTTTTCCCCTAAAGATTCCCTAAACTAAGATAAGAAAAATTGCCAACTAATCTTCGAAATTAGAAACATGATTTCGAAGTTATTAAAAAACACAACTTTCTAAAAACAAAAAAAAAAACATTAAAAGCCACCTTTGGAGGCCCAAATGAACTTTCTGGCTCTTGAAAAGATGTCGAAATGACTATCTATCTAGTTGAGCTTGTCAAAAATCCAAATGTATTCTCCTAAAGAATTTTTTGGTTGCTGGCATAACAAGTTGGAGATTGTTGATCATACTTGGTGTACATGATAATCAAATATATGTTTGTTATTGATGTCAAACTACTTGGCATAATGTTTTGACTTGTTACCATATCTATTAGATGGAAAATATTGTTGTAATGAGAAGTTAAGTAAGGTAAAGGATATGTCAATATGAATCTTATCGGGTAACAATTAAGTTAAACAATGGTGGATAGATGAATGATTTGATTGTTTATTAGAATGTGTTGAGTAAGCCGAAGGATGTTATTCATAACGATATTAGTTGGATATGAGTAAAGGTGAAGGTAATTTGATTAAGGTACTTATCGGTAAACTATTATCTTATCAGTACACTAAATAAGGTCTTATCAGTACAAAGGAAGTCTTATCGGAGATAGTGAAGACTTAAAGTCAAGAGAAGAATAGATGATGAGATAAGAAAGTAGAATGACTTAGGAATAATCCAAGGAGAAAGGTGATGATGCAAAGATTGAGGCAAAATGTATTAAGGAAGTTTCTATAAGAGTAAAACATTTTATCAATTTTGGGAGCCCAATTTCAGGAACGTAAACAAAAATGGAGGGCCAATGTGGACGTGGTTTCAATGATGATTGCTTGGGCCTTGTAGCTAGGGGAGCCAGAACATGTGGTTAAAAGGGTGATGGAAGATCTTTTTGATAAGGACCTGCTAGGAGGGCTTGAATCTATTTTAGAATGGGCTTATCCAAGAATAGGATTCAATTATGATGAGTGTTTTGAGGATGAAAATGAGGGAGGAATCTGTACACACTAAGATGTGCACTTCTCTAAGTCATTTCTTCCAAGGGAATCCATGAATGGGAGACCTTGAAAAATGACCTAGAGCTCCCTAGGCATGGAGTGCAAGGAAATTAAGTGTTCTCTCAGCTAGAGCTATTTAAGCCTATGACCTTGCTAGTAAACCATGCAAGGGAAGATTCAAAGGAGACAAGGGCAAGAGTGCCAATATCTTCAAGAATCAAAACGTGAATGAAATACAATGCTAGAAATGAAGATGCAAGCTATATTAAGATGAATATGCAAGTTAAGCTATGGAAAGGAAAGATGCAAGTATTACAAAACCCTCCTAATTAGACTATGTGAATCAATCTAAAGCATGAAGGAAACTAAGATATGCATGCCATGATAATGAAACTAAAATGCAAGAATTGAACTAAGATAGCACGTGAATGTAAAAGCTAAGAATGCTTCAAATCTCCAAAACTCCAAAGTCACCTAGAAAACCTACAACATAATATTAGTATTCAAAAGATGGATCTAAGAATGAGAAGAGAGCTCTCCTTTTATAAGAAATGAGAGAGAATGGACCATGGAGATTAAGAGGAAAAAGATTTAATCAACGGTGGAGCTTGAAAGAGGAACAATCCATGTGCACAAGTATCCTCCAATGAGAAAATAAGAGTTGACTTTTGTGTCCATATGAGACAAAAAGTGCCTTTTCTCCTTTTTATAAAGTAGGAATAATGCTTTATTTGTGCAACTTAGGATAAGAGGAAAAGTGGGAGCTTTTTTATTTAATTAAAAGAGGAGAAAAATCCTTTTAAATAAATAAAGACTTAGGATAAAATGGTTAGCCCATAGAAGATAATCGAATAAATGATAAAACTAGGATTTGATCAAGAATAAGTAATTGATAATTTAGCAAAAGGGGCTAATAGTCTAGGTGACCATTTTTAGGTGATTACATTTGCCCCTCTTTGACTAATGTGTGATTGATCTGGGAACACATTACGTCAAAGAATAGATCAGCCAAGAAGGCAATAAAGATCTGACTCCAAAGAATAAAGTGCAGAGAGAGAGAGAGAGAGAGAGAGAGAGAGAGAGAGAGAGAGAGAAAATCCTGCATGGTCAGCCTGGTAGCAACAATACTGAACACTTAGGAAAGAGATAAATAGTATCAGGACTCAAGATGAGAACTAACATGTCAAGCGCAAAGATAGATCAATCAGAGCAAATAGAATGGTCAAGCATATGCTCTGGACAATTGTCGATAGGATATGATGTGTCTGCCCCCTCAGGATCGAAATGAAAATCAGGTAGAGGGAATGTAGAAGCAAGAGCAACATGATCAAATCACTAGAAATCATAATCGAAGATGAAAGATAAGAGAATAACCATCAAGTAGTGAAGATATGCCCCATTTAAGACCTTAGAGAGAGATAAAATGAATGAAAGATTAGAAGGGTGAGAGAGATGGAGATGAAGAAGGAAAGGATGCCCCAATGAAGATTGAAGGATCATGCCTCAAAAGGTCAGGCAACTGCGCAGAAAGAAGGAGAAAAGCGATTTGGATGATCAAGGTGAACTCGGATTTCAGTTTCAATCCTGAAATGAAGAGAAAATGGTGTGATATGAAAGACAAGAAACAAAAGACATGATCGAGAAGAAGTGAAAGGTGAGCGCAGTTGACCGATAGGTCCATGAAAGATGAAAAGGAGAGCTCTCTCCATATGCAAGAGGAAAAACTAACTAACATGAACCTAAAAATGCAAGCTACTATGAAAAGTGGTTTACTTGCAAGGTCACAAAGCTTTTTAGACTCTAATTTTCATCATTGAGCATTATTGGTAGTGTCACAAGATCATACAATACACACTAGTATAACTATGGGTATATGAATATGCTCTATATTAGATGAAATGTGGGAATCCCACCTAGGCACCAAAGACATATAGGTCAAGATGACCAGTGTAGTGAGATTCCCTAAGTTTAATATGGCAAGATTATGCTCACACTGAGACATAAGAAAGTCAAGATGTCTATAAGCATGCACTTGCAAAAATAGTCAAGGATAATACCTTGTAGGTCCCAATGTCAAGTGGAACAAGCATAAATGCTAATGATAGTTAGGATCAACAAGATATACCCACAAGTAGAAAGAAAATAAAACATGTCCTCATGCCTTAGTCTTCTAGCTCGGCATCATCGAAAATGATAAGGGAGAGAACACTCAGCAAAGAAATCATCATAGACAGCACACAAAGAAATAAAGTCAAACAAATATCAGCAAGTCAAGTATTTAAGTGTGTGTGTGTAGGTCATAGAGTCAAACTTTGATTATCGCATCTGCCAGTGAGAGATATTGCATCATTCCAGACTGCGGGTAAGATATCTGATAAGTGTTGAGAAACACTTGACGCTAGGGTAGTGTTGAAAAACACAATTGGGGTGGTGTTGAAAAACACTGTTGGAACCAAGTGGCCCAAGAAAATCGAATGCACAAAGAGACCCAAGATAAGCTTAGAACAACATATGCCCCCTAGACTAAGACAAGAGTCAATTCTAGGCTAGGAGAGGCAAAGCGAAAAGTGGAGTGAAGGAGTGTCATGCAAGACTGATAGACATAGGTGCAAGGGTCTCAAGCGGTGCCTATTTCCAGGTTTCCACCACTTGATAGATTTTTTCAAGACTTTTTTCAATTTTTTTGTATTTTTGCTACCAAGGCGCCTGTTTCCAGGTTTTCAGCAAGGCACTTTTTCTATTTTTTTGTTGAATATTTTTTTTGATTTTTTTGGTGAGACATCAAAGCGCCTATTGCTAGGTTTTCACTAGGATGCTCATTTTTTTTTTTAGGACATTTTATGCTTTTTAGGATTTTTTCAGCATCATATATGAATTTTTTTGAGATTTTTTTAGGATCAATAAAGAATATGTACAAAAGAGCTCAAGAACCTTAGGCATAGAAATTTTTCAGATGTAGAACATTGATAGGCTCAGTAAGCTCTTCTCCCTCTGGTGTAGATAGCTGATAGGCTTCGGACCCAAATACTACTATGATGATGTAAGGCCCTAACCAATTTGTCTCAAACTTGCCTTTCTGCTCTCTATTCTGCTGATTTTTAGGATTTTCTCCGAGAACTAGTTCACTCACTTGGAACTCTCTAGGATGAACTTTCTTATTGTAAGCAGTAGACATTATTTTTTGATAGGTGTGCATATGATCAAAAGTGGCCTTGCAACATTCTTCCAAGGTAGTGAGCTCATGCACTCGCATGGCCCTTTGGTCTTCATTGGTAATCAAACCATGGAGAGAGACTCTTAGTGATGGTATTTCAACTTCTAATGGTAAGACAACCTCAAAACCATAGACCAAGGAAAAAGGTGTTGCACCTGTAGGAGTGCAGATAGATGTTCTATAAGCCCATAGCGTAGGATTGATCTGCAGATGCCAATCCTTGCTTGATTTGTGCACTATTCTGTGGAGAATTTTCAGCAATGTTTTGTTTGAGGCCTCAGCTTGGCCATTCCCTTGAGGGTAGTAAACAAAAGACCAATGTTGTTTGATTTTAAACTATTTGCACAAGTGCTTTAAGTCTTTGTTCTTAAATTGGTCATCGTTATCCATGACTATAGAGGAAGGAATACCATAGCGACAAATGATGTGATTCAAAATAAATAGGGCAACATGTTTGCCTATAGCTGCAGACAGTGGGACAACTTCAACCCATTTGGTGAAATATTCAGTAGCTGTAATGATGAACTTATGCCCACTTGATGAACTAGGACAAATCTTGCCTACCAAGTCAAAGGCCCATTGTTGGGATGGCCAATAAGTAATAGAGGGAATGAGCTCACGTCCAGAAGCATGAATGAGATTCACATGTAGTTGACATTTTTGCAGGACTTGGCATATCGAATAGCATCAACTTGCATAGTAGGCCAATAGTAGCCATCCCTAAGCAATTTCTGAGCGAGTGCAAGACCGTTAGAGTGTGACCCACATATGTCATCATGAACTTCAGCTAGCACCTTTTCTAACTCCTCTATTTCTAGACACCTAAGGAGAGTTTCGTCTAGACCCTTCCTATACAAGTCACCAGAGATGAGGGTAAAGTGTGAGGCATTACGAATGAGTTGGCACTTCTCATTGCGCATTAGATTTTCAAGGATAACTTGATCTTGGAGATGGGAAAAGATGGTGGCATAGCGGGAGGAATCATGATCAATCACAGTGTAAATGATACGGTTATCAGGGGAATTGTAGGTAGGGTAGCGTAATTCTTCCACCAGGAACTCAAAGCATGGTTCATGCTCTTCTAGTTGTAGAATGGATGCCAAAGTAGCCATGGCATCGACAGCCTTGTTCTCAGCTCTAGGAATTTGTTGGAATGTGATAGATGTAAAATAATTCCTAAGTGAGGCTATCATCCTCTTGTAGGGAACCAACTTGTCATCTTTGGTTTGGTACTCATCATTTACTTGGTTTATGACAAGTTGAGAATCTCCAAAAATATGCAACTTAGAAATCCTCCATTCAAGGGCAAGCTTAACACCATTCAGCAAGGCTTCATATTCAGCTATGTTATTGGTGCATGGAAAGAGAAGCTTGTATGATTTAGGAATGGTGTATCCATGAGGGGTAACAAATAGGATTCGAGCACCGACACCATTCTGTGTGTGAGAACCATCAAAAAACATTTTCCATGTATGCCTTGTGATATTCATGATCGAGGCATCTGGGAAATCTATTTGAAGAGGAGCATTATCAGTCATAGGAAACTCAGCCAATTGATCTAAAATTTCTTGCCCCTTGATAGATTTTCTCTCAATATATTGAATGTTAAATTCTGAAAGAATCAACATCCACTTGGCAAGGCGTCCAGTAAGTGCAGCTTTACTTAGGAGATATTTTAAAGGATCAATTTTGGCAACCAATTACGTAGTATGTGCAAGCATGTAATGTCTGATTTTTTGAGATGCAAACACTACTGCTAAACAAGCCTTTTCAATGCTGGTGTAATTGAGTTCATAAGCAACTAGAGTACGACTGATATAGTAAATAGCCCGTTCTTTTCCCATATCATCATGTTGTGCAAGGAGAGCCCCTAAAGAATTTGTTGTAGCAGAAATGTACAATATCAAGGGTTTCCCTTGGATAGCTGGCATAAGAATAGGAGGTCGTGCTAGGTAATTCTTTAGCTGGTCCAGATTCTTCTGACATTCCTCATTCCATATACAAGTAGCTCCCTTATGCAAATTATGATTGAATGGTTGAGCCCTATCAGCTAGCTGAGAAATGAACCACCAGATAGATTGGAGATGGCCTTGGAGACTCCTAAATTGTTTGATGTTACAAGGAGGTGGCATCTCCATGATAGCTTGCACCTTTTCTAGGTCTACTTCTATTCCTTTTGCTGATATTATGTATCCTAGCAGTTTCCTAGAAGTGACACCAAAAGCACATTTTTTTGGATTTAATCTGAGTTGAAATCATTCCATGCGGTCTAATATCAAACTCAAATTAGACAAATGAGTGCTTCATTGTTGTGATTTGGCAAGCATGTCATCAACATAGTCCTCCATGTTTTTGGGCATCATATCATGAAAGATGGTAGTCATGGCTCTTTGATAGGTTGCACCAGCATTTTTAAGCCTAAACGACATGACATTCCAACAAAAGGTACCCCATGCACATGTGAAGGCTATCTTCTCTTGATCCTCAGGGGTGATCTTAATCTGGTTATATGTAGAGAAGCCATCCATAAGGGAGTACATTTCATAGCCCATCGTCATGTCCACTATCATGTCAATATTCAAAAGTGGAAAATCATCCTTAGGGCATGCTTTATTCAAATCTCAAAAATTAGTGCATACACGAATGGATTTGTCATGTTTGGAAATAGGGACAATGTTAGAAATCCACTCAGCATAGTCAATTGCTTTGATGAAGTTGACTTTTAGGAGCTTCTCAAGTTCAGCCTTAACCAGTAATGCCACATGTAGATGCATCTTTCTCAATTTTTGTTTGACAGGTTTTACCTCTAGAGCAATAGAGAGATGATGCATTATAAGCTCAGTATCTAAACCTGGCATGTCTGAGTATGTCTAGGCAAAATTGATCTTTTTATCTTGAAAGAATGTAGCAAATTGTTCTTTTTCTTCTATTGAGAGAGATTGAGCCACATGTATGATTTTAGGAGATTCCTCTGTCCCCATGTTGATGGGCTATGTAGGTTCTATGAGAACTGAAGACCTTTCTTGAAAATAGCTTGGAAAATTACCAAGTACCTCATCCTCGAGCACCTCAGTGAGGTTTTCACCCTTAGATACATCTTTATTTTTACTATTTTGAAGTTCTTCAGCTATATCATCAGTAGGCAAGCATTCTCCTCCCCAAAGAAGTGAGGTAGAAGGAAGACAGTCTTCCATTTGGGCCATAGTGCATAATGGTGATTCCTTGTCATCTGTGTCTAAGTCACTAAGCACGGGAGTATCTCTAGAATATTCAGGGATGTCATTGGCAACACCATATCCTAGACCTATGGTATCTTTAGAAGACCGACCATCAGTATGACTCAAAGGTTCAATTAGAGTGTGCCCATTGTTATTTAAAGGTCTGTGACCTTGATGTGTGCTATAAATGTGTCACACTTCTATGGATCATTACATGCAAGAAAACTCAAGAATGAGCCCTCACAAATCGATCCATAGCTCCCTAGGCATGGAGTGCAAGGGTTTTTAAGAATGCTCTCAGCTAGAGCTATTTAGCCTATAACCTTGCTAGTAAACAATGCAATGGGAGATTCAATGAAGACAAGAGCAAGAATGCCAATATCCTCAAGAATCAAGAATGAAATGCAATGCAAGCTAGTTTAAGAATGGAAATGCAAGCTAAACTATGGAAATGAAAGATGCAAGTATTACAAAGCCTCCTAGTTAAACTAGATGAATTAATCTAAAGCATAAAGGAAATCTAAGCTAAGAATGCCATGAAAATGAAGCTACTATGTAAGAAATGAAATCTAACTATGAAGCAAGAAAGCCATGATGATGCAAGAATGAAGACAAGAAGATAGAGTGTTGATGAAGATCCAAGATGAATGCCAACAATGCTCCAAATCTTCAAACCCTAGATGCAAGAATGTCTCCAAAAGCTCCAAGATGACCTAGAAAACCTGTAGCATAACAATAGCATAAAAATTTGGGGATCTAGAATGAAGAAGAGAGCTCTTCTTTTAAAGGAAATGAGGAGGAATGGACCATGGAGATTAAGAGGCAAAAGATTTAATCAACGGTGGAGCTTAAAAGACGAGCAATCCATGTGCACAAATATCCTCCAATGAGAAAATAGGAGTTGACTTTTGTGTCCATATGAGACAAAAAGTGCTTTTTCCCTTTTTATAAAATAAGAATAATGCTTTATTTGTGCAACTTAGGATAAGAGGAAAAGTGGGGGCTTTTTATTTATTAAAAGGGGAGGAAATATTCCTTTTAATAAATAAAGACTTAGGATAAGATGGTTAGCCCATAGAAAATAATCGAATAAATGATAGAGCTAGGATTTGATCAAGAGAAAGTAATTGATGATTTAGCAAAAGGGGCTAATAGTCTAGGTGACCATTTTTAGGTGTATACACTTGATAGCCCATTTAATGTAGAAATTGATAGCCTTTACCATAACGTTTAGGAGAAATAGGAGTAGAAACTATCATAGTGTCTTCTTCTTCTTTATAAATCCACTCTTTAACAACTTGTTCTTCTTTTTCGGCCTCTAAGGGCACGGATGATTGGACAAATGTACCAAAAACTATCATGGCAAAAGTGGAAGGCTTTGTCTTCTTTGAAGGTCTACCATAGGACTTAGGGGAAGTAGGCATAGCAGCAATAAAGTCCAATGTATATTCCCCCATACCAATACTCATCATCTTTAATTTTTTCTCATCAACAATAAGGGACACATTATGATCATGAGAGGGTTTTTTGTGAGGAACAAATGTCTCAGCAGTAGTTAGATTATTGATAGCAATAGCATTATCCCCAGGAATCACAATCTCAGCTCCATTATGTGGAAACTTGACACACTGATGATAAGTGGAAGGGACAGCTTGCATTTCATGGATCCAAGGTTGACCTAGAAGAATTTTATATGCGAGTGGGATATCCAACACTTGAAAAACAATATCCTTCATGACAGGGTCCACTCTGACAGGTAGCACAACAAGACCTTTAGAAGATCTTTCCACTTCATCATATGCTTTTATGGTAATCTTTCACCTAGGATCCACGGCCAATTCAGACAATCCTAATTGTTGTACCACATGGAAAGAAACAATATTTAACCCAGCACCATTGTCTATCAGGACTCGATGGACTCAGGTATGGTAGATGAGAACTTCAATATGTAATGCTAGATTATGAGGGTGACTAAGAGATGTGTCATCTTCTGTAGAAAAGGATAGGTAGTGGGGAGATGCAATGTGGTTGACCATAGCTTTGAATTGATCTGGATCAATATCATTGGGAACATTTGATGTATGAAGAGCTGTCTCAAGGATCTCTTTATGCAAAGGGGATAGCTCAAGCAACTCAAAAATGGATATCTGAGTGGGTGTCCATTTTAGTTAGTGCACAAGGTCATAGCTAGACAAAATTGAAGGGACGACTTGTTTGGAAGAAGAAGTTTGTTTGGGATCATGCATGGTTTTAAGGACAATTTTGGCTTGCCCCCTAGTAACAACATTTAGTGTCTCACTTCGAGAAGATGAACCACTTAGTGTTTGCAAGACCAACTTTGGCATACCGTGATTGGCATTATTATCATCTTGAGATCTCACCATAAGAACATTTTCAACAGGCTCTATCATATTGATCAAAGGTGAATCAGGAGTATATGTATAGTTGATCTTTGCATCATGATTCTTCTTATTTGCTTGAGAGGATTCTGCTTTCTCATACTCAGGTAGAGGAGTCTTGAAAGCTTTGTGATCAAAATTTTTAACTAAGCCATTTGTGAGTACTGTGCCTCCATCAATAAGATCTTGAATAGCATCTTTAAGCTTAAAACAATTATCTGTCTTATGTCCCTTATTCCTGTGATAATGGCAGAAATGATCTTCTCTCCACCAATTAGGCTTAACTGGTGGATCATAGGGATGAGAATTTTTAGGAAGCGTCAGATACTTGTTGGCAACTAGAGTCTTAAGAATCACATCATATGGTTCAGCCAACTTAGTGTAGACTCGTCGTTGATATGTCTTTTTTGGCTTGTTTGCATCTTGAGGCTTAGGAGCACTGTGAGCGTTGGCAACCTCTTGTTGTTTTGCTGTGTATATAGAATTAGAGAGGTTGAAAGCTCATTCTTTGGCTTTTGGGACATCCAAAAAACCATCATTAACAACATACTTGTTTTTATTCCAAGGTTTTCTTTTGTCCTTGGCATTGCCCCTAGTATCTTTATTAATAACAATATCCCCCTTTCTTATGGCCACATCTTCAATCTGATATGCACTTTCAACCATGTCATTGAAAGAGGAGAATAGTTGTTTCCTTAGATCATAATACAGTTTTGGCACAAGAGTGTTGACGAAAATGTCAATCTTTTCTCTTTCGTCTAGTTGTCAAGGATATCGAGAATACAATGACCTCCAACGTTGTAAGTGGCAAATGGCTCACCTTGATTTTGCTTTAGAGCACTGAGATCTATCATGGTGATAGGCTATTGGATGTTGTATGAGTAATGCTAGGTGAAGCACCTAACCAACTCATCAAAAGTTTTATGAGGTGGTGTCAACTTTGCAAACCATTCTAGAGCTTGTCCTCTCAAACTTCTAGGGAACAATCGTAGAAGAAATGTGTCCTCATGAAGGAATTCCATGCTAAGAGTGTAAAAGTGATGCACATGGTCATGGGGGTCACCATTTCCATCATACTTGTCATATTTGGGAACCTCAATATCCCTAGGAAATGGGACCATGTATAGACTCCTATCAAAAGGAAGAGCACAAATAGATTCTACGAAAGAAACCTTTGGAGGTTCTTTTTCTATTGCCAGTTGAGCAAGACGTTGATTGGTTCATTTCAATTCATCCCTAAGGATTTCCAATTTAGTTGGTACTCTTTCTTGAACAATCTATTGTACATCATAGCTAGGAGGGAGCTTGTATCCCCTAGAAGTCATGTATTGAAAGTATTGATCTCCATTTCGCTCTAAAAGTTTAAGCATCATACGTTGGGATGCTTCATCTTGTTCAAATCTCATAAGCTCTTCACTAGAAATGTCATCGTTAGCTTCTTCCTAATGCTAAGAGGGAGGAGGTCTAGGAGGTGAAGAGGGAGCAGCAAAAGTTCATCTTGGAGGAGATCTTGGTGGTGTGTTGTTTCCATAGTTACCCAAAGTACCAAAAGGAGGGGGTCTATATTCGTAGCCACTAATCTCAGGTTGTTCTTGAGACATCCCCTTCATAGCCATGCATCTAGTAGCATCCATTTTGTCTAAATGCGCTTGGTTCTCCTTATGCTCAAAATGTTCTTGCAAATGACGAAACTTTTCTTGTTCAGTCAAAGTGAGTGAGACACTATCTGTGCTTTTGGAGGTCTTGAATGCGAAAAAGAGGAAGCCCCCTTTGTACCACGGGGTGACTTTAGAATCCTCGGATTGGTTAGGACTAGAATTTTCATTGCTAATTAGCACTCGTGAGCATCTTGTGGGTGAAGGTAACTGTGTATAGTTGAATGGAGGATGACTCCCTTGCTTGAATTGAGACCGAGTTGAAACCGACATGAAAAAGGAATGTTGGTTGACTAATAAAATGAGACAAAGTTTTTCAGATATTGAGATAAACAAAGCCAAACAAGATCACTTGTCAAGATAAAACAATAAAGATGGTTGGCCAAAAGTGCTCAAGAACTTATAGCAATCAATTGACTCGAGTCGAGATATGAGCAAGAAGCTCAATTAGCAAGTAGCTAGAGAGGTAACCGTAATGTGACAAGTGATCAAAAGTAGCATTTGGGAAACTCAAATCCAATAGTTTTAACTCATTTTCTCAGTCTAGAACAGACTTAAACATGTAGATAATAGACCAGGGTTGAGTAAGAACAGGAAAAGACACTCAACAAATGAGATTTCAAATTCGGCAGCAGTGAGATAGCAAAAAGATTATGGGCGATAGTTTCTAGGCAAATAGGGTGACAAAATCTAACTAGGCGATATTTTTGACAGAGACCGAGCGATACTTTCCAGATAGCCTGTGCGATAGAATCCAGGCAACTAGGGTGACAAAAAACTAGGAACGAAATATCACATGATAAAACTTGAAACAGTGTGTGATTATTTTTCAGTGTTGTACGACTCTTGACCAGTGAGCGTAAAAAGTCTCAATTTCTGAAGGTAATTTTGTCAATTTTGCAATTTGATGGGTAATTTGTTGATTTCAAATACAGTAACAACAATATGCAGGCAGGTTTGCAAATAGTAGGGGATGAAACATGTCATCAAACACTTGTGCAAGAGCAAGAGCAAAAGCAACCTTGCCAAGACAAACAATTGGGATATCAAAATGAAAACTTCTATGAGCACTACCACGATGTTTGTATGTTCAAGAATGTTTGCACGGGTATATAACAATAAAAATAGTTCAAGCACTTGCTAGCCTAGAAGGACAAAGGCTCAATACTTAGCAACTTGGCCCACACTTGATGTTTCATTGCCTCACATAAAGTGGTTTCCCATAATAGATGTTGGCTTTGTCATGGAGGTGTCAATGACACAACCAAAGGAACACAGATGGTGAGTAATCTTGGGGTGATCTGGCTTATTCCACTTGGATCAATCCTTGCACCAAGAAGCTAAGAGGCAAAAAAGGGTGGCCTCTACCTATGGTTCTTAGTAAGGGCTTCTGTTCATAGTACCCCCTTTGCTCCCCAAAGGGCCTCCTTACCTTGCGGCAAGTAACGTACCTCACAGCCACAAGAGTACCTTAAGCATTCTTGCTCAACATTTTCCTCATGGTCACAATCCCATAAGTACTCACATCAAGCGAAGACAAGCACTACATCTACCAAGGTTTTGTGTCCTTGATAGCCTTGAGTTTATAGTGGGTCGGAATAGCTGGCAAAAGGCTTGTCCCCACTTGGGTCATTCCTCTTGATTGCTCAAGAGAAGGCCCGCTAAAGGATCCTAATGCTAAATAAAGAGTGGATTGACTTTTGAGTGTTAGGATTTCTGGTTCACCTCAAGGGTGAAGAGCATAATATCCTAGCTCAAGAATCTCCCCCAAACACACCAAACAAAGCATTCAATTACCCTCTTGTTTTCAAAGTCTAAAAGTGGGTCAGGATTTATGTTTCACCACAAGGGTGAAGAGCATAATTTCCTACCACCAAAAGACTCCTACAACAAGATCTTAAGTGCCTAAGAAATGAGACAACTAGTATTATGCCGCACTTAAAAGACAAGTAAATAAACAAGCAATTGGTTGTTTTTAGGCATTGGGCAGCCCTGCAAAACATAATTAGTAGCCCTTTTTCCTTTGAAGCTTTGACATGTGATCTTTTTAGCAAAATTTTCAAGTAATGAAGGTACCTACAAGCGCAACTTTTTAGCCCCACAATGGTTAGCAAGACAAAAATCCAAATGAAATCTGCAAATTAAATTTGTCTAACCACAGCAAACTAAACCAACAAGATAATTAGATAAAAAATTAGCAAGAAAGAACCAAGAAAAAATTCACTACTGGGTACAGGTGATAGTACAGTCACCAGAAGTATCACGTGATACTGTACAGTGTACTGGGGTGATATTATCTTTCTTGGTGACACTTCACTATACCTGTAGGCGACAGAATGTTCCAAATAGTGCGACAGAATCTCTCACAAAGTGTGATACTTTAATTGGTAAAGTATCACACTAGTATAGGACAAAGTATCACATGAAATTGGTGAAGTATCTTATGATAATCTTAATAAAAAAAAACAAAAAAACAGCCGAAAACAGTAAGCTAAAAAGTGACGAAAATAGTGCGAAAATGCATAAAAAGAAGGACAAAACAAAGTTGTTTTGCCCCACGGTGGGCACAAAAAATGTACACACTAAGATGTGCACTTCTCTAAGTCATTGGTTCCAAGGGAATCAATGAATGAGAGACCTTGAAAAATGACCTAGAGCTCCCTAGGCATGGAGTGCAAGGAAATTAAGTGTGCTCTTAGCTAGAGCTATTTAAGCCTATGACCTTGCTAGTAAACCATGCAATGGGAGATTCAAAGGAGACAAGGGCAAGAGTGCCAATATCTTCACGAATCAAAACGTGAATGAAATGCAATGCTAGAAATGAAGATGCAAGCTATATTAAGATGAATATGCAAGTTAAGCTATGGAAAGGAAAGATGCAAGTATTACAAAACCCTCCTAATTAGACTATGTGAATCAATCTAAAGCATGAAGGAAACTAAGATATGCATGCCATGATAATGAAACTAAAATGCAAGAATTGAACTAAGATAGCATGTGAATGTAAAAGCTAAGAATGCTTCGAATCTCCAAAGCTCCAAAGTCACCTAGAAAACCTGCAGCATAACATTCGTATTCAAAAGATGGATCTAAGAATGAGAAGAGAGCTCTCCTTTTATAAGAAATGAGAGAGAATGGACCATGAAGATTAAGAGGAAAAAGATTTAATCAATGGTGGAGCTTGAAAGAGGAACAATCCATGTGCACAAGTATCCTCCAATGAGAAAATAAGAGTTGAATTTTGTGTCCATATGAGACAAAAAGTGCCTTTTCTCCTTTTTATAAAATAGGAATAATGTTTTATTTATGCAACTTAGGATAAGGAAAAGTGGGAGCTTTTTTATTTAATTAAAAGAGGAGGAAACTCTTTTTAAATAAATAAAGACTTAGGATAAAATGGTTAGCCCATCGAAGATAATCGAATAAATGATAAAACTAGGATTTGATCAAGAATAAGCAATTGATAATTTAGCAAAAGGGGCTAATAGTCTAGGTGACCATTTTTAGGTGATTACAGACTCTACAACATGGCTCCTTTTTTGTGATTATGGGGGAAAGTAGATAAAATGACCTACAGTGCTGATATTGGGAGAAAGTGGAGATGTTTGAAGATTGAATTGGACAGAGCAAAGGAGCTGGCTCAAGGCAATGTTCAAACGATTTATGATAATGTGCCACAATGAAAACGGGGACAAAGGAGAACGAAAGATGCTTCTGGTGAATTAGAAATTTCAAATTGATAAGTAATGTGGTAGTTTTTGTAGTGTTTTCCTTCTTTTTGAATGATGATGCAAGGTTAAGGATTAGAAGGAATTGAAACTAATGAAGAGGAATTTTGGCACTTACTGTTAGAATAACTGAGAGGGGGGTGAATCAGTTATCCAGTGTCCCAAAACAAAATGTATAATCCAAAACAAATTCTTTGATTTCTGCTACTCAGTAAACGTAAAATACTTTCACTGTCTGTGCTTTTATCGATTATCAGTCTAAAACTTATAGTAGTTACCGATCAAATCTAACATGTAATATGCAAAGTATGATAACAAACAAATATAACAATCAACACATAACATAAGAGATTTAACGTGGAAACCCTGTGAGGGGAAAAACCACCTGGGACCGACAACCCAAAAATGTTCACTCTTCTGAAGTGAGGTCAATGAAGACCCAACCCTGTTAAAGGTTACAAACACACTGTTAGGTGTGACCTTGTTAGAGGATTTTAGACTAGAAGTTATCATCCAACCAACAGTCACTCTAGGGTTGATAGGATAACAATGTTCACTCTATGAATGAAACACACAAAGACTTTCTTAGTCGACTCAGTTAAGAGATTTGACTATGTACAATGGCTAAATATTTAACAGTAGATGATCTGCCTTGAAACAACTTCAATTGCAGTTTACAGATCAATGTTCAGCTCATTCAAATCTTTCTGAACAATATATCACTTCAGATTCAATACAATACCAACTTACTATCCATCGATAATTACTCTCTGTAGCTCAGTAATTATTCTGTAGTTTGGTTCTCACTAACTAGTATGATCAGAATGCATGAAAACTTGTTCACGCGATAATTCTGCAGTATCTTCTTCTTCCGGTGTTGTTTCAATAATGAAACCAATGTCTCTTATATAGACGAGTAAATTATTTTCTTTTTATCCATTAGATTTTGCCACTTAATCTCATTCATTGATTTTATCACTTTAACCTTCTTCGGTTGATGTGTCAGTAACACATTTCAATCTGCTCCATTAGATCTTCCTTGAATTATGTTAGTCATCGATCTTCATAACAAACCTTATCTGTTACCTCAATTTCATACACTTTCCAGCTCATCAATTTATCGGCTAAACTAATCATTTAATTCCTTTCTATTCTGATCGGTTAACAAATAAATGCGTCGATGAACACAAGCTCGGTTAACACTGCGCTCAATATACACTACACTCCGTCGGTGTATACTGGAATGCTTATTTACTGACAACACTGCTTTGTGTTTTTCAGCTCTATTCTTCATCATAGATGAATGCAACATAATAAAGTCGATATTATCAAGTCATAGACTCATCAACAAGTTACTCAGTGTATTCCTTATCCTCATTTGACATATACATCTTCCTCATGTAGATATTTCTATTCTTCATCTCTTTCACCTTTCTTTAGATGTTTCGGTATAGTAACTTACAAGATAAGTACTATCAAGCTAGTTGACATCAATGACTACATAATACTAATTTAATCATCTTGCATATCTAATCAACAACTCCTCAGTGATCTTAAATCATAGATTCTTTAGTCAGGTTCTAAATCAGTTGTAGTTCATCACTTACAGGCTGGTAGGGACTATTTGCTACAAGACAGGGAGATACCGAGTTGAATTCCAGTGCCCTGGACGTGCTTTGAGATGCCATGAGTTATTAATTAGATGTTAGGAGCATAAATTTTTGGTTTTGAAGCTTTTATGTAACAAAACCACTTGATGGTCTATGTTTATTATGGATTCTCTAGTAGGTGGTTTTATGCGTAGTAGATTTATGTAAAATCATGGACATATTTTTAGGTTTGAAGAAGAGACTTTTAAAGTGTGAACTTGATGCTATATCTTTATTTTTAATATTAATATAATTACCTTGTTATAGATAAAAATAAAAAAAAAACATTTTATCAATTAGTAAGCTGACAAGGATATAGAGAAAATAAATATGGATGGCTAGATTTGATATGAAAGAAAAATATTGTTGGATTTAGGTTTAGGTTTATGATTGAGGAAACATACTTAAGGAAGAAGAAAGGAGTTAGGTATCGCGACAGAGACAGGAAGAATATTGCGGTGAAAGACTAGATATCGGTAGAATAAAGAAGTATTGTTGTGATCACAGAGAAGGAAACAAAAAAGGATATAGAGAATAATAGAGAATTTAATTGGTATGGTATTGTGTTAAGTAACATCATTGGATCTAAATTAGCAAGATTAGTGCAGAACTACAGATCATTTGTTATTTGTAACTTTCTAACAATTGTGATAGTAAAATCCCTTATCGAGTGACCCTAACAGGTCTATAGTAAAATCCTTTAACCGGGTGACATTCTCAAAAGAGTGTTTAAAATCCTCAAACTAGGTTACTCCTAACAGGGTAAAAGACTTTAATAGGTCTCAGGGAAATCCCTTAATTGGGTAGCATTTAACTGTACTTTCGTAACCCTAATTGGGTGCGCCTTAATAGGGTAAGCTCTTAACTAAGAGTATTTCATAAGAGTACAACTTATTTGTGGGAATTGTTCTCACACCATGGTTTTCACCCTAATTAGGTTTCCATGAGATAAATACTTGTGTTATTTTTGTGTGAATGATTTAAAATGTTGCATGGATGTTTAATGATCAATTAACTGATAATGATGTTATAGGTTAAACTATATCTTAATTGGTAATCTATTAAAGAAGTTTTGAGATAGTGAAATTTAGTTTGGGTTGATGATTATTGATTCACCCATCCTCTAAGTAATTAATCCTATATCTACAATTGGCATCAGAGCCAAGTTCCCTATTTTAGAAAGCCTAATTGCTTAGGGAAAATATTCGAAGATGTATATGAAGGAAGCACCCAAGTTTACCAAGGATAATTTCAATACATGGGTGAGCAGAATGACACTAAATTTGTTAGGACTATCAAATACAACAGTTGGATATCTTACCAATCAGTATAACCCACCAAATGGAATACCCTCTACAGATGAGAAAAGAGAAATGTCGGTACACAACTCAGTAATGATAAAGATTTCAAGTACCTTATCTGATATTGAATATGGTGGTATTCAACACATGGACAATGCAAAGGATATGTGGGATAAGCTGAGAAATGTCTATGAAGGTGATGCACGTGTACTAAAGGCTAAAGTTGATAGTCTAAAAGGCAAATATAATGAAATAAAGATGCGGGATGGAGAAAACATTACACAATACAGTATAAGGATAAAAGATAATGTAGCTCCCATCAGAGGAGCTACAACTGACTGAATATCTTGATGAACTAAAGAGAACAGTGATTAGAGATCACCGATCTATTAAAGTGATATGTAAGATGATTAAATCAATCAATATGTTGTCATTAATGTCAACTAGTTTTGACTATACTTATCATGATAGTTACAAACATTTGAATATCTGTAGAAGGAAGAAATGGTGAAGAAATGAGGTATCTACATAAAGAAAAGATGGATATGATAGATAAGGTTAAGGTATACATTGGGTAACTTATTGATCAGTCTATGGCATTATATTGTTGACTTGAGCATGTTGCATTATTCTATTATAAAGAAGAGATTTGAACTAAACAAGTTAATGTGGTCGGTAATTAAAGAATTATGTATACACCGAGCTAGTGCAGTGTATATTGAGTGACATTAATAATTGAGCTAGTTATCACTGACATATTTAGTATTATCTGAGTATGGATGAAAACATTAAATGCTAAGAATAACTGACTGAAATTGATGAGTTGGAAATTGTTATGATTTCAAGGTAAAGGATGAAGTTTGTTATAAGATCCATGACTGACATAATCTAGAGATGATCTAAAGGATGAGATTGAAATGTGTTCTTAACACATTTGTCGAGGAAGGTTTAAGTGACAAAATGGATGATGAAGATTAAGAGGCAAAATCTGATGGCTGATATGAAAACGGTTTACTTGTCTATTTAAGAGACATGAGTTTCATTGTTGAAACATGATGAATGAATAGAGACTGTAGAAGATTTTGCATGAAGACATTATTCATGCATTCCTGATCAAACTGGTTATAGACATAACCAAGCTGCAGGCATAAATGAGCATAGAGAACTATACACTGAGTAAAGTAAGTTGGGGAAATTTGAGGAAGTGAATTGATTAATGATCAGATGAGTTTTATGAGCTTAGCATAGATCTAAATATTTACAATTGAGTTGTATTTGAATCAGATTAGAACTGTATCAGTTTAACCATTGATTCAACAAAATCTCTTAACCGAGTGGACCTAACAATCTTTTTGTATTACCATATGACATTCCTTGAATGTTAATTATTATCTTGTTGACCCCATAGTGAATGCTGGTCAAAAGTTAACTGTTAGTGATAAATCCTCTAACCAGATCACACCTAACAGTGTGCATTGTAACCTTTAACAGGGTTGGCTCCTAACCAAGCTCACTTCAGAAGACTGAAATATTTTGGGTTACCGGTCCCATGTGGTTTTTTCCCTTAGCAGGGTTTCCACGTTAAATCATTGTGTTATGTGTTATTTGTTATGATTATTTTTCTATCATACTTTACATACTGCATAGTTGATTTAATCAGTAATCACAGTTTGGATAATTACTGGTATTCGGTAAATGAACAAATAGATTCATATTTTATCTTACCGAGTTGCATAAATTATTGAAAAAGTTTTGAAAAGTACATCTGAGAGTTTGGGACTTAGGATAACTGACTTAACTGATTCACCCCCCTCTTAGTTATTCTAACAATTGTTTCTGACATCAGAGGAGCTAGAGGAAACCTTGAAGATGATGATGTAGTAAGTAAAATTATCAGAACACTTACACCAAAGTATACAATTAGAGTTTCTGCTATTCAAGAGTAAAGATCTATTGATCCAGACAAAGTTACATTGGATTCATTAATAGCAAGTTGACTGCATTTGAGTTAAGTAATTTTGATAATAATCAACCTAATACTAAATTTGCATTTCAAGCCTCAACTAACATTGGTTCATTTAGAGAAGGAAAAGATGCTTATGATTCAAATGACTATGAAGGTTTAGTTGTCAAAGAGAAAGAACTGGAAGAACTAGCTAAGAGATTTTTGAAAGGAAAAGGAAGGTACAAAGGGAAAATCCCTATTGCATGTTGGAATTGTAGACAGATCAGTCACTTTGCACATAGATGTCCCAACAAATTGAAAAAGGAATATGATAATGAAAAGAAGGATAAATACAAGAAATACAAAGACTTCAATCAGAGAAATAAGAAGATGTGATATGTAGCTGAAGCTGAAGATGATGATATTGATGATGATGAGGAGGAAATAGTATTTGTTTCTATAAAGGAAAATCCCTCTATCGACAATAGTCATGTCTATGAAGAAAAAGCTTTGATCACAAGCATGAATTTTAATAGCAATTGGATCTTTGACAGTGGTTGCACACATCATATGACTAGAGACAAGGACAAATTCATAACCATGGAACATTGCGATGGAGGTTCAGTCAAATTTGGAAATGGTTATCCTTGTGTAATTAGAGGTAAAGATTCTATTGATTTAACTGATGAAATTACTTGTGATGATGTCTATTGGGTTGATGGAGTAAAGTACAATTTTCTAAGTGTACCTCAACTGAATAACAAAGGATTGAAACTTGAGTTTAGTAATAGAAAATGTAAGATATCAGAAAAGAATGGTGAACTGATTGCTATTGATGAGTAGACAAAAGGTAATCTTTTCAAGCTGAATACTACATTTGGTCATTATTTAATTGCTAAAGTATAAGAGAGCTGGATATGGCATATAATACTTTGTCATGTGAACTTTGATAATCTGGTAAAAGTTAGCAAGAAGAAAAGTGTTCGAGGAATACCGATACTGAACAAACCAGAGAATGCTATATGTAAGGAATGTCAATTAGGAAAAATGACCAGTTCAAGTTTCTCAAGTAAGCTCTACTCTACAAAACATATTTTAGACTTGGTACACACAAATTTATGTGGTCCTATAAGTACAAAGAGTTATCATGGTGATAAGTATTTTATACTCTTTGTTGATGACTACTCAAGAATGATGTTTGTGATTTTCTTAAAAGCCAAATCAGAAGCTTTTCATATGTTTAAAATGTACAAAGTAAGATTTGAGAAGGAAACTGGAAAAACATTGAAATGTCTTAGATCAGATAGAGGAGGTGAATTTACTTCAAATGAATTTAATGAGTATTGTGATGAACATGAAATCAAAAGACAACTAACTGCACCGAGAACACCTCAATAGAATGGTATTGCAAAAAGAAGAAACATATCTATTGTGGAATGCACCAGAAATTTTCTAAATTAGAAAGGAGTCACACATAAATTCTAGAGAGAATTTGTTAGCACTGCAATATACACATTGAACCAAGTACAACTCAAGAAAGGAACAAACAAGACAATATATGAAATCTGGTATGGACGAACACCCAATGTAATCTATTTCAAGATATTTGGAAGTAAATGTTATATCAAGAAAGATGAAATGAAAGAAAATTTTGACACCAAAAGTGATGAAGGAATATTTTTAGGATATTCAACCAAGAGAAAAGCCTACAAGTGTCCAAACAAAAGGACAAACAAAATGATAGAAAGTGCCAATGTAAATATTGATGAATTCTCAGAACAGAATGAGAAAGATAGTAAAAAGAAACTGAAAGGATATAGTGAATTGATTTACTTCAAATCTGAAATAGAAACAGAGTAAGAAAATATAGGAACTAATAATGGTGAACCGATAATAGAACAATCGATAAGGGTACACCAAGGTGAAACTAGTGAAAAAGTGAACAAATTTAGAATGAGGAGCTTGTAACACCAAGAATAATAAGAGTAAATCATAGATTGACAAATATAATTAGAGACATGATTAGTACCTAGACCGAAGTACAAAAAAGTTATAGGTACTAAATGGGTTTTCAGAAATAAGCTAAATGAGAATGGTGAGGTGATTAGAAATAAAGAAAGACTGGTATGTAAAGGTTATGCACAAGAAGAAGGATTAGACTATGGAGAAATGTTTGCACCTATTTCTATATTGGAAGGAGTCAAAATATTGTTGCCTTATGCTACCTACAAAGGATTTAAAGTTTATCAAATGGATGTGAAATCTTCTTTCCTAGATGGAATACTAGAAGAGGAAGTCTACATTGAAAAACTTGAAGTATTTGTTGCAGAAAAAGGTAAAGATTTGGTTTGCAAGTTGCACAAAGCACTGTATGGTCTAAAGCAAGCACCAAGAGAATGGTATGAAATACTACACTCTTATCTTATTAATATTGGATTGGAAAGAATAAATGATAACAATAATGTCTACTTGAAAGCTGAAAGTAAGGATAAAGTGTTGATTGCTGAAATATTTATTGATGATACAATCTTTGGAGGAAATGATTTAATTAGTAAATCTTTTGTTGAAGAAATGAGGAAAGAATTTGAGATGTCTATGATTGGAGAAATAAAATTCTTTATTGGATTATGAGTACAACAAATGAAGAAAGGAATATACATAACCCAGTCTTATTATATCAAGGAGATATTGAAAATATTTGGAATGGAAGATTCAAAACTTGTCGGTACACCTATGGTTACTGACTATAAATTGTCAAAGGAAGATGATTCTAAGGAAGTAAATGAAACATTATATGGAATCAATGATAGGAAAATTACAACATGTTGTTCATAGCAGACCTAATATTGCACATGTTGTTGGCATAGTTGCTAGATTTTCATCAAATCCTAAAGATTCACACATGATTGTAGTTAAAAGGATATTCAGATATTTAAAAGGAACTAAATATTATGGATTATGGTATGAAAAGAAAGGAGACTTTGATCTTAAAGTTTATACAGACTCAGATTGGGTAGGAAACATTGATGGCATAAAAAGTAAAAGTGGAGGATCTTTTTATCTTGGAAACAAATTAGTGTCATGTACAAGCAATAAACATAATTGTATTTCACAATCTACTGTTGAAGCAAAACACGTGGTTGTTGTAATTAATTGTCAACAAGTTTTATGGATTAAGAAAATACTAAAAGGAATACAAGAAAAGGTAAATGAACTTGTTGTTATACACTATGATAATACTAGTGTCATTAATATATCAAAGAACCCAGCAATGCATTCAAAGCCAAGCACATAGCTATCAAATATTATTTTTCTGAGAGAGAAGGTACATGATAAAAAAGTAAGATTGAAATATATACCTACAAAAGAGAAAGTTGAAGATATATTCACTAAACCACTACCTAAGGAGAGCTTTGAATATCTTAGAGGTATATTAGGGGTTTTACCCCTATCAGCTATAATTTAAGAAGAGATGCAATATGCATCAGTTCATAGCACTTTATCATAATATTATGGACATGAATTGATGTATTGAAGGACTACTCTATGGGGGAGTAGTTTAGACTAGGAAAGAAGAGAAGAAAAAAATGCACACACATTTAGAAGACAAAAGTTGAAAGGTTAATCACCTTTGGCATTGTTGTCATAGGGGGAGAGATTAGTATGATTGGAGAAATTTACTATAAATAGGAGAAATTAGTATGTTGAAGAGATGTATTGTAAGGAGAGATTAGTGTTAAAAGGAAGAGATAATATATGGAAGAGATTAGTACTCTGGAAGCTCAAACATGACAAGGAATGAGTCATGCACGAATCAAAATCTCAGAAGTGAATGAAAGAAGTGTTTTCCATCAATGCCAAAGGGGGAGATCATTGGTTGTTGGCATAAAAAGTTGGAGATTATTGATCATACTTGGTATACATGATAATCAATTATATATTTATCATTGATGTCAAACTGTTTGGCATAATGTTTTGAATTGTTACCATATCTATCAGAAGGAAAATATTCTTTTAATGAGAAGTTAAGTAAGGTAAAGGATATGTCGATAGGAATCTTATTGGGTAATAGTTAATAAAAACAATGGTGGATAGACGAATGAGGTGAATTTTTTTTATCAAAATATGCTAAGGAGTAAGTTGAAGGATGTTATTCATAAAGATATTAATAAGATATGATTAAGGTGAAGTTAATTTGATTAAGGTACTTATCGGTAAACTATTGTCTTATTGGTACATTGAATAAAGTCTAATTAGTACAAATGAAGTCTTATCAGAGATAGTGAAGAATTAAAGGCAAGAGAAGAATAGATAATGAGATACAAAAGCGGGATGAATCAAGAATAATCTAAGGAGAAAGGTGATGATGCAAAGATAGAGGCAAAATGTATTAAGTTGGTTTCTAAAAGAGTAAAATGTTTTATCAATTAGTCAGCCGACAAGGATATAGAGAAAAATAAATATGGATGGTTAGATTTGATATGAAAGAAACAAATCATTGGATTTAGGTTTAGGTTTATGATTGAGGAAACATACTTAAGGAAGAAGAAAGAATGAGTCAGGTACCGCGATAGAGACATGAAGAAGATTATGGTGAAAGACTAGATATCGGTGGAACAAAGAAGTATTGTTGCGATCACAAAGAAGAAAACAAAAAAAGATACATAGAAGAACATGGAATTTAATTGGTATGTTAATGCGTTAAGGAATTTCATTGGATCTAAATTATCAAGATTAGTGCAAAATTATAGATCATTTGTTATCTGTTACATTCTAACAATTGTGATAGTAAAATCCCTTATTGGGTGACCCTAACCGGTCTATTGTAAAATCCTTTAACCAGGTGACATTCTTAAAAGAGTGTTTAAAATTCTCTAACTAGGTTACTCCTAACAAGGTAAAAGAATTTAATAGGTCTCAGAGAAATCCCTTAACCAAGTAGCATTTAACCATGTTTTTGTAACCCTAATCGGGTGAGCCGTTAACAAGGTGGGCTCTTAACCGTGTGTATTTCAAAAGAGTACAAATTATTTGTGGGCACTATTCTCACACCATGGTTTTCACCCTAATCAGGTTTCCATAAGATAAATACTTGTGTTATTTTCATGCAGATGATTTTATATGTTGCATGGATGTTTAATGATTAGTTAATCGATAATGATGCTATTGGTTAAACTATATCTTAATTGGTAAATCTGTTAAAGAAGTTTTGAGACAATGAAATTTAGTTTGGGTTGGTGATTACTGATTCACCCCACCCTCTTAGTAATCAATCCTATATCTACATAATCTACTTGTAAAATTTCAACAAAAATGGACAACAGAGTCAAAAGATATGATTGTCAAAAGTCCCTTCATCATTCTCCACTAGTTGAAAAGAACACAACTCCTGCAAGTTCCTATCCTCAAAATGGTGCATTTTAGTCTGATCTAGCTTCTTCAATTTTCACTCTATGATCCATGTGTTTTCTATAGGAGATAATGCTTCTCACTGTACTATATATCTATTGTATTCTCCTTAGTGAGTTTGAATAGTTTTCTTGTCTAAAACTTGTGCAACCTCTTCCTTTTTCTTGCTGGGAATTATTTGCTACCATTTCACTTCATCCTCACTACCAATAGTATGATCTTAAATGTGGTAGGTATATAAATCAGAGACATAAAAAATAGCAGAAATATCAAGACCAACAGGTAAATCTACCTCATAGGCATTGTCATTGATTCTCTTATGGATTGCACATGGACCAATTTTCTTATATTTGATCTTGTGATATGCCCCAGTAGGGAATCTCTCCTTTCATGGATAGACCATCACTAGATCTCCTACACTGAAAACCTTATACCTCCTTCTAGCATCTGTCACAACCTTGTACCTCTCATTGCTTTCCTGCAACTTTTGCCTTACTTCTACCTGCAACTGGTAGAGATGTTATGCAAATGATTCCCCATCATCTTTGATTCTATCACCTAGTGGAAACTATACCAAATCTAGGACTCCCTTAGGATTTCTATTCTAAACAACTTGAAATGGTCATTTTCTATGCACCTATTTACTAAACTATTATAGGTAAATTCTTCCAGGAGTAATGTGAAATCTCATTATTTTGGCTTCTCCCTGAAAATACACCTCAACAGGCTTCCCAAACTCTAACTGACCACTTCTGTTTGCCCATCTATTTTTGGATGATGGACACTACCAAACTATAGATTTGTTCCCATCTTCTTTGATAAAGTCCATTGAAAATGATTAAGGAACTTGGTATCCTAATCATAAGTCATGGTGTTTGGAACACCATGCAATCTAACAACCTCTAAATAAGAATAACTCTACCTTCCTTATAGCATCACTATTCTTCTTTCAAGAAAATAAATGAGCAATTTTTGAGAATCTATCAACAACAACAAAAATTGAACCTTTACCTTGCCGTGTGTTTGGAAGTCCTAATACAAAGTCCATGATTAAATTTGTCCATGGTTCTACTAGTATTGGAAATGGCATATACAACCCTATATTTTGTGAGTTCCCTTTCGCTACTTAAATTTTTTTTGCACCTCTCCACAAATCAGGTTATGTCTCACTTCATCTTTGGCCAATAGTACTTATTCGTTACCAAGGCTATTGTCTTATCTTTCCTAAAGTGTCCAACCATACCACTGCTATGAAAGTCTCTAATAATAGTTTCCCTCATTGAGCCAAAAGGAATGAATAAATATTTTCCTTTGAATAAATAGCCATCTTGCATAATATATTCATCTTGAATGTCCTCCATTTGTCCAAGTGTTGGATTTTTCAACCGGTCCACAACTTCCCAAAAATCAGTGTCAGACTCATAAAATTCTTTTATTACTTCAAAACCATTTACTTCAATCTCCATGGTGGTCAAAAATACTGCACACCTACTTAAGGCATCTGCGACTTGGTTTTGCTTCCCTAATTTATGCTTCAAAACAAAAATGAAATCTTGTAGAAAAGAGACCCACTTTGCATGCCTATTATCCAATTTCTTTGGGGTGTTCAAATGTTTTAAGGAATTATGGTTTGTAAACAATATGAACTCCCTAGGTACCAGGTAATGTTTCCAATGTCTCAAAGTTTGCACAATTTCATAGAACTCAATATCATAAGTTGAGTAATTATTCCTCACATCATTTAACTTTTCACTAAAAAAGGCAATGGGTTTACCTGTTTGGCTAAGTAATACTCTTATTCCCACATGTGAAGCATCATAGTCCACCTCAAACACTTTATCAAAATCTGGTAAGGCTAATATAGGGGCTTTAGTGACCTTCTTCTCTACCCTCAACACTCCTAGTATGATCCTTAGGTGTTTTATATGTTCTTCCCTTATTTTTCTAAAGATTAAGATATCATCAAAATATACTACAAAAAATTTACCAATGTAGGGATACAACACAGTATTCATCAGCCTCATAAAAGTGTTGGGTACATTTGATAAACCAAATGTCATGACCATCCACTCATACAAACCATCTCTAGTTTTGAAAGTTGTCTTCCGTTCATCACCTTCTCGGATATGGTTTTGATGATACCTACTTCATAGATAAATCTTGGTAAAATAGGTTGCTCCTGCAAGCACATCCATCATGTCATCAAGATAAGGTATATGAAAGCAATACCTGATGGTTATCCTATTGATTTCTCAACTATCTATGCATGTCCTCGATGTGCCATCCTTCTTCAGGGTTTGTAATGCTGGTACTACACATGGGCTCATACTTTCTCCTACTAGACCTTTCCTTACAAGTTTTGTCACTTGTTTCTTTACTTCAACATGTTGTGTCTGGCTCATCCTATAAGATGCTTGATTAGGAAGACTTTCTCCTGGAATAAGATCAATATGATGTTGTATACCTCTCTTTTGTGGAATATCATCAGGTAATTCCTTTGGAATAACATCAAAAAATTATTCCAATATTGTAGTTGCTTCTTGTGGTATTGACAAGTCTTCCTCTTCTCCTTTCCTCACTACCAATTCATAACAACACCCTGTCACTTTTAATTCTTTGAAAAGCTCTTTTTCAGACAACAAATTATCACCATTCCCATCATCCTTGAGAGGCAACATAATTACTTTGGATCTATCCTTCCAATAGGTATATGTATTATTTTCACCATCATGAATGACTTTTTTATCGAACAACCAAGGCCTTCCTAACAAGATATGACATGCATCCATTGGAATGAAATCACACCATACCTCATCCTTGTAGATTTTTCCTATGGAAAATATAACTAGACAACTCTTATCTAATACAACTTAATGTCCCTTCTCAAACCATGCAATATAGTAGGGATGAGGATGCCTTTCACACTGCAAACTTAATTGTGTACCATTTCTTTAGAAACCATATTCTCAGAACTACCTCTGTCAATAATTACTTGACATACCTTTCCACCTGAAGTATACCTTGTACAAACTATGTTGGTTATGAGCCATGAATCATCAACAAATTTTTCCTCTACTTTCTCTTTTGTTGGAATTACCATTTTCCTCCTTATCATGAGACTTTCCCCTACATCTGGAGTTACCTCTTTCTCTGCCCCTTCATTCTCAACTTGAACTAGGTTCAACCTAGGTGGTCCCCCTTGATTCTCATCTTGCATGTTATAATTATAACACTCAAAGGCTTTGTGGCCTTCTTCTCTACATCTAAAAAAATTAAGAGGTCTTCTTTGACCTTTCCATCTTCGACCACTACCATAACCTCTACCTCACTAAAACCCCCTTCCTCTTTGTTAATTTGAATGAGCCTAGCGGGTTTATTTTTGTTTTTTTGGGTCTATGGGATGATTCTCCATGACCATAAATTGAACCACTAGGGGATGGGGAGGAGGTACCCCTCCTTGCTCCTCTATTTCTTTGAAAATATTGTTAGCTTTGCTTTTGTTATGCTTTTAAGGCAAGCTTATATGCCTATTTCATGATAGTGATTCGATGCATGCTTAACTCATCTTGAATAAATAATTTAAATCCATTAACATATCTATCATCTCTCTTCTCATTAGTTTCATGGGGGTCCACTCGAATGGATAGTTTGTAGAACTCATTTGTATAGTCTTCTATAGTAGATAGATTTTTCTTCAAATTCTAAATTTTTTGAAACAAAGATTGTGTATAATCTATAGGTAGAAATTTATCTCTCAGTTTGTTCTCCCTCTTCTCCCATGCCCTTATTTTCTCCTTTCCCTTTTGATTTATTCCCATCTACAAGTGATCCTACTAGATCATTTCATGCCCTTTTATCTTTGTGCAGGCAAATTTTATCTTCTTTTCCTCTGTCATATGTTTCCATTCAAAGAACTTCCCCATGCTGTTTAGCCAATCTATCAACTCCTCTAGCTTAAGACTACCTGCATAGTCAAATACTTCTACTTTAATGTCATCATTTATTCTTGTAGTTCCCTATGTATGCACCCAAAAATGGTCGCCTAAACTTTGGGCCCCATTTATTTGATTTATTTATCCCTGAATCATTTTTATCAATAATCAATATTTTCAACACTATCAATTTCTTTGATCAAATCATAATCAATTCAATATTTCCTAAGGTTTGAGCCCTATTTAATTAAAAAGAGAAAAATGAAAAATAAAATAATCTTATAAAAATCTCTTTTTAATTAAATAATTTTTTTTTTAAAATTAAATAATAAAATCACTTTTTCCTAAGCCACATTTAATTAAAAGAACAAATCTCTTTTAAATAAATAAATAAAAAGTCTTTTAATTAAATAATGGAAACCACTTTTCTAAAAATAAATAATAAAATAAAAAGAAAAAGAAAAAGACTTTTTGTCTTCACATGAATGCACACTTTTCAAGGTGAGTGGAATATCTTTTTGCCTCTTAATCTCTTCCACATATCTTTTTTGCCTCTTAACCATGTCCATTGATTTTGCCTCTTGAGAATCTTGAGCACATGGATCAACCAAGATTTAATTTCCACCTTTGATAATTTTTTTTTGCCTCTTAATCTTGACCGTCTGTTCATTTCTAAAATCCTTTAAAAGGAGGCTCTCTCCTCATTCTTAATCACTCATCTTTTCCATCTCTTGCAAATAATCCATCTTTTGCATGATTCATCCTCTTGGAGTCTTGACATCTTAGCATCTTGGAGTCTTGGAGCTTCTCAATCTTGGCATTTTGGAGCTATGGTATTCTTAGATCTCTCATATTGAAACATTGCATCATCATTTCATTTTTATTCTTGCATCATAGTTTAGTTTCATCATCATTGCACTCTTAATCTAGTTTCCTTTATGCTATAGATTAGCTCACATAGTTTAATTAGCAAGGATTTGTAATACTTCTATTTTTCATTTTTATAGCTTAGCTTGCATCTTCATTCTAGCATAGTATTGCATTGCATTCTCATTTAGATTTCTTATGGATATTGGCATTCTTTCCCTTTTCTTCATTGAATCTCCCATTACATGGTTTACTAGCAAGGTTATAGGCTTAATAGCTCTAGCTGAGAGCAAACTTAAAATACCCTTGCACTCCATACCTAGGGAGCTCTAGGTCGCTTTCTCAAGGTTTCCCTCTCATGGATTCCCTTGGATATAATGACTTAGAGAAGTGCACTATTTAGAGTACACACCCTAAGCATGCTTTCTTCAAAAGAAAATTCATTTTCTAGTTCTCCCTCTTCTTCAACTTCTGCATGTTGTTCAACCCCTCTTCCATTGTTTGCTTTGTCATCTAAATTATCTTCTCTTCATCTTATCTCTTGATCGACAAGCCTTTCTGTAAGTGTTACAACTTTTCTCTAGAGCATTTGCATGTTGCTTTTCATCTTCATGTTACCTCTTCCTCATCCTCTCCCAACCATCTTCTTGCTCTGATACCATATGATGCAGACCAATTTTAACCATGAACAAGTATCATAAAGAATACATAACCAATTTTATCCCCCAACCCCTTTTTTGTGAATATGTAACTTTAATATTCAATTAATAGAAAAGGCACTATTCATCAAAAAATAATAAAGAATACATGAAAATATAATAGATTATTTTAGAATCCACAACTCTTCATTATTCATCCAACTACCCTCTGTCTTACAATACTTTTCCTCTCTCATATATTTCCATTCAAAGAACTTCCCCATGTTTTTTAGCCAATCTATCAACTCCCCTAGTTTAAGACTACCTACATAGTCAAATACTTCAACTCGTATGTCATCATTTCTTCCTTCTAATGCCCTAAGCATCCTTTCTTCAAAATATAGTTCATCTTCTTCTTATCCCCCTTCTTCAAATTTTTCATGTTGTTAAGCTCCTCTTCCATTGTTTACTTTATCATCTGAATTATCTTCTCTTCATCTTAGCTCTTGATCGGCAAGCCTTTCTGTATGTATTGCAACTTGTATCTAGAGCATATGCATGTCCCTTTGCATATTCATGTTGTTATCTCTATTTGAGCATTAAGTGTTGTCATTAGTATCAAAGTAGATAAGTCAGTTATCTATGTTGATCAGTCGGTAAAAGGAAGAACTACAAGCTACATATGCTAGTCGATTAGACAAACAAGCCTTCATACCGAGTATTCAAGAGACAATACCAAAAGCTAAATAGAAACAGGTTTAACCAAGCACCAGAGAAATTTTACCGAGCATCAGTGTATACAGATACTGATCGTTAGTAAACATCGAGTAGACTGGACACTGAGCACCAGTGTATTCACCGAGAAGTATTAATAGTGTTTATTGAGCAATCCAAGAAATGACATAGTAATCAATTTTGGCACATTTATCTATGCAAATAGTTACAACAGAATCACAAAACATTTTACCAAGATCAAGGATCTTTTATTATAGATGTAATCATTAAATGTGATGATGATCTCTATGTAATAGTTAGATCTAGGTTATTTTTGTACACTGTAGATCTTAGGGTTTTCCTAAGAAGATGTAAACCTAATTAGGTCATGAAGGTTAGGTGGTCATAGTAGTATGCTATATATTTGTAATTCATAAGTTTTTTTTATATATGTAATGTGAAGGACAAGAAGTTGATCTTGAAGCAAGCAACCGCCTTTAAGACATCTATTTTCAGATAAGCTTGAGTAGCATTCAGAGATATTCAGTTTATTCAGAATTAGTCAAGGCTACTAAGTAGTACATAGGAAAGATATCTACACATTGAGGTGATATATATTTGATATTTCATAGATCTGATTCAGACAAAGTCAAGTTGTCAATTACATATACTTTCTATTATTCTCTAATCATTGTAACAGAGTTACCAAAATCTCTTAATAGAGTAGACCTAACAGTCTTGTTGTAAATCTCTTAACCAAGTACACACTCAAGTAGTGTTGTTAAAATCCTTTAACCAAGTAGATCTAGTCGATCTTATTGTTACTCCTTAGAGGGCAAGATCATCATAAGTGATCACAACTTGTAGCCTTAACCGGTATACTTTATTATCTGCAACAGTGAAGAATTTGTGGGTGTCATCCCCACCGTAGTTTTTACCTTCTAACAAGGGTTTCTGCATAACCAAAATACTTGTGTTATGTGATTGAATTATTATTTGTTTTCATGCAATTTACATTTACAAGTTAATTGAATGATTGTCGCATACAATGGATTTAGTTGGGTAGATTAGCTTACTACTATTTGCAGATTGAGTTTAAAGTTTAAAGTTTCTAAGGGCACTGATTCACCCATCCCCTCTCAATACCTTATCTCTCCATTCCAACAATTGGTATCAGAGCTCAAATCTCTTATTGGATGGTTTAACCACTGAAGAGTAAAGATCTAATCATGGAGAGATACAAGTTGGACAAAACTATAGAGAATCAAAAGATTCAGATACAAATGTTTATTAAGCAATACAAACAAGCTAAGGATTCATTGAAGAAGTTACTGGTTTAGAGAAAGAACATGGCTATTCTATAAAATGAAACTAACTATCATGAAGAAGAGATTGATGATTTATTTGATAATATTGGATCTAGTTTAGGCAGTATTTCTGATGGTTCTGAAAGTGCAATTTTTGATTTATCTGAGAAAAATCTTCATTTGACTGAACAAGTGAAAGCCCTATAGATCGGTCAAGAGACACAAATGGTGAGAATGATTGATGTGATGAACAATGCGAGACAAGCTGAAAAAGAGAGAAATCTAGCTATTGAAGACAGAAGATAGATGACTGAACAACTACAAGTAAAAGAAACTAAGATACTGAGACTTATCGAGCATCACTTTGAAATATCCAATCAGATGATTATTATAAGCCAGGAGATCAACTGAGTAAATAATGAGTTATCAAGGAAACTTGAAGACATTGGAGTACTCAGGGAAGAAAATGAAAAATTGAGAAATGAAGTGAAGATGCAACAACAACATAATGAGATGATGAAAAAGGCTGAAGACAGTTCTAAGATAATTGATGATTTTCTGATTAGTCAAAGAGGACTTGGAAGCACCGCTGGATTAGGCTACACTGAGCAAGGAAAATCATCTAAGCAAGCTAAATAGATGAATAACAATCAGAATCAGAGACCTAAGACACTGACATGCTATCACTATGGCAAACCAGGACACACTTTGAATGTTTGCAGGAGTAAAGCACAAGGTAAACCTAAAACCACTCCTAAGTTCAATGGTCATTGTTATAATTGTAACAAGTTTGGACATCAAGCATATGAATTTAGATCTATGTTGAATATGACTCCTAACAAAACCTACATGGAGAAACATTGTTATACTTGCAACATGCATGGACACACTTCACAAGAATGTAGAATAAAGATGAAGCAAGTCTGGACACCAAAAGAAAAGAACACATCCTATCAACTAAGAAGACAAGGTAATGTTTACACTTGGGATTATAACACATGGTTAACTGCATAGTATGTGGAGGGTATGTTCATATTACAGCTAATTGTATGAGGAAGAGATGGGTGCAAAATATCTAAGCTGGACAAGTACTGGTATGGCATGTTTACATTGTCACAAAGTCGGTCACCTAAGTAAAGATTATAGAGACCGAGCACCAGAAGAACAAGTTTTTGAGAATGGCAATACACTTGCAGATATCATGAGGATTATAAACACTATGTGGAGAAAGGAATCGAATGATAATGCTGAGTTAAGCAATGCAGTCAGTGAAACCTCATCCATTAGATTGGGTGACATCGACACCTCCACCTAAGCTGAAAAGGTATGTATGGAACTGATAATTCAGATTGATCATATTTTACATATAGTTCCTTATATTTTCTATGCACATACCAAATCTACATGAATAGAGATGCATTATGGTTTATAAGTTTTGAGCATTCAAAGTTATACAGTTGGTATATGCAAGACCGAGTAAAGAGTTACCCATCGGTGACTATTATGCAAGGTTAACCAAGTATCAATTTTAACCAAGTGAAAAAGTTATGTGTTAACCGAGCTGTTGGTATTTTGTGGTACTCACCAAGTTTGACAGTTTTCATCAAGCTGTGAGTAGGTCGAGCATTTATTACAAAGTTTTGAGTAGGAATTTGAAAAAGGTTATAAATAGATGATGAGCTTAGTTCATTTTTTCACCTGTGATTTTGAAGAGCAAAAGAATTTCCAGAGAGATTTCAAGCAACAGATTTTCAGAGCATTTAAAAGCTCTTTCAAAATCTTCCGAGTGATCTCATTGGCTTTTTCACGTAAGTATTGTTACTACTGAGTTATTTCATATGAGTATTTACCAAAACCCTATTTCAAGTAAAATGGCATCCACATCGAAGGTAAACAAATCCAAGTTTGCAAAAGAGGAGGAAGTAAATTTAATAGTGTCTTCTGCTTGCAATGAAAACTGATACAAACTTCATCCTAAAGTTGCATCAAAAATTGATCAAGCGGGAGCTTTTTCAAGCATACCCCCTAGGGTTCTATTGGTCGAGGACGTAAGATCATACATTCACTGCAAGATTGGTGAAATAGGAGATTTTGACATGTATGCAACTTACCAGAAGCTCTGCGGAGAAGATGGAAGACTGAAACCCAAACACAAACAATTGTAAGTAATAGGTTTAACGAATGCCCTAAATGTTTTGAGGGAATTTAAGAGCAAATGGATTAGGGTTTTTCTTAGCAGGTTTCATGATGGAAGGTTATGGTTGGATGAGCCAGTAGAGATTACCAAGAAAATGATTCATGCGATTACTAGGTATCCTACCACTGATAAGGTGAAGGCAATTCATAGTGCATCGAGAATAGATATTGAGAAGAACACCGAAGTTGAGTGGGATGACTGAGCATTGAAAATTAGCATAATCAAAGACCCAGAGGTGAAATTTTCAGCTCATGTCATCGGCTATAAAATCTATCAGTCGAGTAGACATAATAGTGTGCCTTGTGGAGCCATTGAAATTGCATACCGAATGGTTAAGAAAGGTTATCAGTTGGACCTAGCTGAGCTTTTGTTGAAGCAAGTTGAACAAAACATGAAGACAATCCGATCGGTGAAGTCCAACACATGTAAGTTTGGATCCCTGCTAGTTTGCATATTCTTTTATATACAATGATTTTTCCCTTCTGTCGATAATATAGAGTGGTCAACTGATAAGCCTGTGATATCACAAATTTCAAATTTGATTAAGGGCTTGGGAAATAATCTTAATAATGTCTTAGATAATTACTTTGAACAATTCAAGAGTAGAATGAATTCTCAGATCAGAATTCCTAGTCAACTAGTGGAAGATTATGAGCAGGAGATATTTTTTCTTGTGGATACCAACCACACATTGATAAAGGATGTGTAGCTTAGGAATAAATGGTTAGCCCCTATGGGTTATGAGATAGACATTAATTTTGCCTCCAAATCAATTAAGGCTCTATTGGCTACACCAAAGGATGTTAATGCAGAAAAGTTTGGAACATATGAAGAGGCCAAGACAAGAATAAAAATAGGCATGGTTATCAGTAAGATAACAAATAAATCAAGGAAAATGATAAAGACTCTTGTAGAGAAGTTTGGAGATGATATTGGATCATCTGATAGTACACTGGTTGAAGCAACAATTGAAAGTTAGTTAATGCTAACTGATAAACCGCATGACAGTGAAGAAACTAAGCCAGACAAAGATATAGACTCTACACTGGTTTCCCCTTCACCAACTCCAAAGAAGATGCATTTAGATGTGCAGGCAAGGACATGCACAAGGTCTAGAACTGTAGCCTCACCTATTGGAAAAATGGTTAGTGCTCCCCTTGGGATTCACGACATGGTTTAACAACCTCATGTGTCTTCTATAAGTCTAGTTGTTGTATCAGGCATTAACAGGTCGATCTTTTGGTGCAACAATAACCAGTACTTGTAACAAGTGGTATCAGAGCTTGGTCACAAGTTTGAATCCCCTCAAGTAATGCTGAGGGGGAGATTGTTGGAAAAATGGTCAGCGCTCTCCTCGGGATTCATGACATGGTTTAACAACCTCCTGTATTTTCTATAAGTCTAGTTATTGTATCAGACATTAAAAGGTTGATATTTTGGTGCAACATAAACCACTACTTGTAACATCACCACCACTGAAGAAAGGAGTTGTGAAGACAACAAGGCCAAAAGAAGCAACACCGACCAAGACTTACACAAAAAGAGGTACTAAAACTATTGCTGATGCCCCCAAGAAAAGAAGAAATTTGATTAGGGGTAAGGATGATTTAGATGATGAAGAAGATGATAATAATCAATTCAAAGTTATTAGTAATAAGCGTAGGTCAATTGATGAGGTAGCAAAAGAAATAATAGAAAATGGTGGACTCAGTGATCCTAAAATTAGTCAGTTTGAACACCTGTCAATCGAGGATCATAATAAACTTGAAGAGGCAATCATCCAGATGATGATTCGACTTAAAAGAGTCCCAATTGAATTTTCCAAATACTTACCGAAGGCATTAGAGGAAATAATTTCACAAAAGTGGTCTTATGCCTTAGATACTGAGAAAAGAATGAGGGAACAATCCCTAGTTTTGGCAATACCTTAATTAACTATTCCTGAAATTGAGGAATATATGAGCAAATATTCAAAAAGGTTTAGAGTGAAGATCCAGGCACTATAGATACTTGATGAAAATCTAGTAGACATAGATGAGAATAGTCAACTCATCTAGACTACAATTATACAAGCTCGAGAGCAAGCAGAAAAGATGGCATTAGCCATAACTCCGAAGAAGAAATCAAAGATAAAAGGGAAGGGAATACACATAGATGATGTAGATCTGGAAACCATACAAAGAATTGACCTATCAGATACTGAGGTACTTGATACATCAGTTGCCATCGAAGAAATTAATCTTACACAAGATGCACTGGATCAAGCTGAGATCCACATAATAGACAACACTGCACTTGATGTACTCATTAAGGACATCACTAACGATGATCCTGATGACCGAACTGATGATGAGGATGTTACTATTGCTGGAGAAAAAACACAAGAAGAGGGACACCTCACCAAGCTAGTAATAACATCTTTATCGGGTGAACTTCCTATTTTGATGGAAGTCGTTGAAATAGTCTCTAAGGAGAAACCCGAAGGCTCAATCCCTGAGCAACCAATGGATACATCAGGGGATCAAGGAACTAAAACACGTGCAGAGACAAATGAGCCTGAGGCAAAAGAGGTAGAGACACAGGGCCAAAGTGAGCCTAAGACTACCGAAACCACCACACCAGACACTACATCTGAAGCTCCCTCCATATCAACCGACACACAGGTTACCAAGGAGCCAAAGAAGGAAGTTAATGTGTCTACCAAGCAGCAAACACCAAGTGTCGAGGTAAAGGACATTGTACCTTTTGTTAAGGATTCACCTCAAGAGTATAAAAAGAAGTAAAGGGCTGGTTACTTTAGAAGAAGTCATTGTAATACTAGAATGTGACTTGAGGACCCTAGACCCCGAAGAATTGAGAAAGTATGGGGAACTTTGTACTAGGAAGGTGGCTCAGGAGAAGATGAGAAAACAATGCAAGAGCAAGGAGATTTTGAAGAATATCAGAGACATCTTACAATAGGTTGTACCTAAGGTCCAAATCAATGAAGATACACCAATAATGGACCAACTTGTAACTCTTGCACAAGAAATCAATGCCCCAGACATTGAAGTAGAAAAGAGAATTGAGGAAAGGGAGGAATTAAAGATAAAACACAAATTAGTAGAGAAAATCAGCCAGGAAGTGGCAATAAAAAAGGTAAAGTTATTTGAGGTAATAACCAACATTCAATGTATTATTCAGACAATTATTCAAATGTTGGTAAAGCTTTGCACTGTGGAAAGTTTCACTGTTGAGATCAGTAAGAAGATAAAACAACTAGATACCGAAATCCAAGCCAGTGCACAAGCAACCTTAACCGAGTGAAATGCTTTTGATAAGAATATAATAAAAGTTCAAGAAATTAGGCAGTTAAGAGTAGATTTGAGGAAGCAGGAGGATAGGATAAGTGACCAAGTCATTGAGCTATAGGCAGCACTGCTTCCCCACCTGAAAATAATTGAGAAACACATAGTCAAAGTGCAAGCTTTAGTTGCAACACTAGAGATTTATGTGTTGGAGAACATTTTTGACATGCATGCACAAGTCCGTCTTGAGCACATTGCTCTCACCAACTTGAAAGAGGAATGGGAGAACCTCTTAAATTCTTTGAAGAAAACCCACCAACATATTTTTGATAAACTGTAAGTATATATTTTTTAGTTTGGCATTAATCTCAAAAAGGGGGAAACATAATGTATATGCCAAAGTGTATAATCCTATGATAAAGTGTACTACACATATACCGGGAGCATACATTGAGGCGGAGTTATGCAAATTTTTGCAGAGTTGTGAATTTTTTTGTCATGTATATATGAAGCAAGGATAGTGAAAGATATATCGATGTATATACATTATAGATTTTGATACTAATGCCAAAGGGGGAGATTGTTATCTCTATTTGAGCATTAAGTGTTGTCATTAGTATCAAAGTAGATAAGTCAATTATCTATGTTGATTAGTCGGTAAAAGGAAGAACTACAAGCTACATATGCTAGTCGGTTAGACAAACAAGCCTTCATACCGAGTATTCAAAAGGTAGTACTGAAAGCTAAATAGAAACAGGTTTAACCAGGCACTAGAGCAATTTTACCAAGCATTAGTGTATACCGATACCGAGCGTCAGTAAACACCGAGCATACTGGACACCGAGCACCAGTGTATTCACCAAGAAGTATTGACAATGTTTACCAAGCAATCCAGGAAATGACATAGTAATTAGTTTTGGCACATTTATCTATGCAAATGGTTACGATAGAATCACAAAACATTTTACCAAGATCGAGGATCTTTTATTGTAGATGTAATCATTAAATGTGATGATGATCTCTATGTAATAGTTAGATCTAGGTTATTTTTGTATACGATAGATCTTAGGGTTTTCCTAAGAAGATGTAAACCTAATTAGGTCATGAAGGTTAGGCGGTCATAGTAGTATGCTATATATTTGTAATTCATAAGTTTTTTTGATATATGTAATGCGAAGGGCAAGAAGGAGATCTTGAAGCAAGCAACCGCCTTCAAGACATCTGTTTTCAGACAAGGTTGAGTTGCATTCAAAGATATTCAATTTATTCAGAATTAGTCAAGGCTACCGAGTAGTACAGAGGAAATATATCTACACATTGAGGTGATATATATTTGATATTTCATAGATCTAATTCAGACAAAGTCAAGTTGTCAATTACATATACTTTCTGTTATTCTCTAATCATTATAACAGAGTTAGCAAAATCTCTTAACAAAGTAAACCTAACAGTCTTGTTGTAAATCTCTTAACTGAGTACACACTCAAGTAGCGTAGTTAAAATACTTTAACCAGGTAGATCTAGTCGATCTTATTGTTACTCCTAATAGGGTAAGATCATAAGAAGTGATCACAACTTGTAGCCTTAATCGACATACTTTATTATCTGCAGTAGTAAAGAATTTGTGGATGTCATCCCCATCGCAGTTTTTACCTTCTAACAAGGGTTTTTGCATAACCAAAATACTTGTGTTATGTGATTGAATTATTATTTATTTTCATGCAATTTACATTTACAAGTTAATTGAATGAATGTCGCATACAAAGGATTTAGTTGCGTAGACTAGCTTACTATTATTTGTAGATTGAGTTTCAAGTTTAAAGTTTTTGAGGGAACTAATTCACCCCTCCCCTCTCAGTACCTTATCTCTCCATTCAAACACATGTTACTTCTTCCTCGTCCTCTCCAATCCATCTTCCTACTCTGATACCAGATGATGCAGCCCAATTTGAACCATGAACAAGTATCATAAAGAATACATGAAAACACAATAGATTATTTCAGAATTCACAAGTTTTCATTATTCATCCAACTACCATCTGTCTTACAATAACACAAAATGTTAATTTAACCAAATTTGAAAATGACCTTTTTAGGCATATTTTCACAAAATCCACTTTTTGCCATTTTTGGTAAATTTTTAAAATAACTCCTAAAAAAATGATTTTTCCCCTAAAGCTTCTGTAAACTAAGATAAGAAGAATTTCCAACTAATCTTTGAAATTAGAAACATGATTTTGAAGTTATTAAAAAACACAACTTTCTAAAAACTAAAAAAAACTAAAAGCCAACTTTGGAGGCCCAAACGAACTTTTTGGCTCCTGAAAAGATGTCAAAATGGCTACCTATAGAGTTGAGCTTGTCTACAATCCAAATGGATTCTCTTAAAGAATATACCTATAAAATTTCAACAACAATGGACAACCAAGTCAAAAGTTATGACTGTCGAAAGTCCCTGCATCATAATCCTTGCTATCATGGAGACGGATCTAGTCCACCATGAACCAATGGTACATGATGTAATTCTGGTTGTTCAAGCATGCAGACCAAAATTTGAAACAAAGGGATGGTTACATTACTTTCAGAAGCTTAATGGGTATAATGAGGATATATTCTTCCACTTCTTGAATACACTATGGAATGGATAAGCTAATGTGAAGGGATTAAAGATAAAATGTGGTGAGAAAGTAATTGTGTAAGTTACAGGGTTGTCATAGGAAGGTGAAAAATTCCTTGAATCGCAAGACCCTCAAGTAGCCAGGGCCCAGTTTACTTTACACACTGACCCTCTGCTGGATATTGACAAAAAGCAAGGCATAAGAAGAATATCGTTGCCACACCCTTACATGCAATGTGCCTTTTATATAATCCAATATTTGACATATGAGGGTCGAACTACTTTCTTGAACTCACTACATTTCAAGTTGTTGAGCTATCTAAGACATGAAAACAAGTTGCTCAATCTCCCCAACTTCATGTTCAATCTTCTTGCCAAGCGAGTGGAGCAAGTGCAAAAAGGTACCTCAAATTCTATATCTCATCATTGTTTGATTAAGTTGCTAGTAGAAAATGATTTGAGGAAGAATTCTATAATTTCTTGGGATAATTTTGTTTCTTCAGAGTAATTTGTGTAAAGGGTAGTAGTGCTGAGTGGGGTAGGGTTAGGCAGCAGGGTAAGCACTGAAGGGGGCACTAAAAAGATAATTGAGAATCCCTTACCCTCTACTACCTCTAAACATAAAAACCCTAGTAGTACCTCAATACATATGAAAAAGAGAGTTGTGGGGTCTTTTGAAGCATCATCTTCTAGGAAAAACAAGAAGACAACACTCACTATTGAAGAACACAAAAGTCCCCAGTCTATTGTAAAAACTTGGACTCCCACTCGGAATGAGAAAGGAAAAACTATTGAGAAAGAAGAAATTCCCCAAGAATAACCTACTGGAAACATTCCTTCCCTTCTTAAAAAAAAATCTACATAGGAACAAGTTCCTGCAACATCTGTCGCAGGGAAAACCTCAAGGAAAATGGCTAAAAGGGTACATGTTGTTAAAGATAAAACAAAAAAATTTGTAAGGAGAAGTGAATAGGTCAAGAAGAAACCTAGTAAGGATGTTCATACTTAGAAAAACCCAACCATCACTGTTGAGTCCTCTAAGTCCCTTTCAGATAGCATGACCAAAATTGATGAAGATTTTGAGGTTGAGGTAGGAGGAGATGTTGAACAAAAGAATCCAAAAGGTACCTTTGATGGGGAACATAGTGCTGAAAATATAATTATGGATAAAGGGGAGGATTCTATGCCAGTAGAGGAAGATAATATTTTTGATGAGAATCCTAAGATTAATATGGAAGCTGTACATAGAGTGGTAGAGAATTTTTTTATTGAAGGTGGTTTAGATACCTTAACACAAGCTATCCAACAGCTGGATGAAATAAACATAGAAAGGGCCATGGTGGTTTGGACAGGATCACCAACCCATGAACAGGAAAATAATGAGAAACTAGTCGATGAAATAGATAAATATATATCTGTTGAAAATCATGGATCTATACCACCACATGATCTATACACCACTTTAATAGAATGACTTAGTTTGTACCAGGATATGCTACTACAAAGATAACTATGGCAAGAGGAAAAGAAGAAACTTCAACAAATAATTCATGAGAAATACCATGAAATAATTGAGAAGAAAGAAGAGATAGAACTGTTGAAGGAGAATGTTACTCAAATAACCCTTGCAATTCATGAATTGATGAAATACAGAGCTCCAGAAAGGGTCTATACTCTCTACTTGAAGGAGAAATTCCTTAATCTCAAGTTGACCATAATAGTGCAAGGTCTTAACCCTTCTCTAGAAACTCTACATGAGTTTTATTCTACATTTCAAACCTCGCCCACAACTGTTAACACCTACTATGTGAGTGTTAGTCCCAGTTTTTGTCTTGATCCTTAGTTTTTTTCTTAAGAAAATGCGTGTCCTCATAATTGCCTCTGTGTCAAAATATGCCTCTCACAGACTTCCCTTTGATCTTTGTAATTAGTCCATTCGTTGCTTTTGTCTTCTTGATCACTTAACGTTTCAGACTTAGAATGGTCTTGAACACCCCTGAACATCGGCGAATAGTGTAGAACTGTGTTCCCTTAGGTTCAAAGATGTTCACATTTTTTTTAACATTTTGATTAAGTTTGCACTTTTGCAGGTGATCGGTTTTTTTCTTTGATAACACTAGAAAGGGGATAAAACATAAGGCAATTTGAATCGTAAGAAGTTTCAACTTAATGATTCCGGGTATGGAATTTTGCCTAAAGTTTGCCAACAGTAAAAAGTCTTGAACAACAAAGAATGGTTGAGAACTCCAGAGAACTTGGTTCATGTATGTTCAAGAGAGTTCAGTGACGTCAGCCAGAGCATGAGTTTCTAAAGCCAGCGGTGTGTTGGGACCCACAACAAAGGGAGATAAATGCTAGCACGTAACGGACTTAATGAAGTACCTCCTTGGTTTGCGCAACCATAATTAGAAGTGATGGCCTCAGGACTTGTTTGAATAATGATTACGATCTCTTGATTTAAATGTCAAATCAAATCTGTGGCATTAATGGCAAGGATTTGTAATAAATTCAGGTACCCTAAAGGTATACTTAAGCTTAATTCTATGTTCATCTTATTACAAAAGCGTGAGTTTTCTTCAAGAACTAGTGCACAGAGGTAGTCTTGGAAAAGCTTTGTACTCAGGGGTGTCTGCAATTCAGAGGTGAGTTGGCTATGGTCCTTGTTCTTTTTATAAAGATTTATGATCAGCTATGAAGGGTTGGGGGTTATTTACAGCGAAAATGAAGTCAGTTTTTCATTTGTTTGGGAATTCTTCCAGTCTGGTGTGTGATGGTCCTACAATTACAGACATTGATTTAGAAGGGTATGACATTGAAAACCTGCCTTCCCGGCTCTTGAATTCTTTAGATGACACACCAGCTCTAGAAATTCTACATAGTGATTTATGTTCTACAGCCACATTTCCTCTTGCTATTGCCTATCCTGAGCTCATTTTTAAGTGTATTCAATGTTATGATGCGAGGACTGAATCTATAAATAAGAAAGACAGCTCTGTTCTAATACCCATTAAGAGGGAGTTAGTTGCTCAAGCCCTACAAATACCAGAAAAGGATTTCTCCGCCTTCTCGCCAGCCCAATCTATTGTAAAATTTAATGAAAATAGAGATGCAAACCACACCTCTATGGCTAGAAACTAGTTACTGAATCCTCAAAGGGGTGGTTCCTACCTCCCAAAGAAGTTTAATAGGACCCATGTTTGTCCATACATTAGTGACCTCATATTCATGTTACACCGGGTCAGTGGTTCTCAGGTTGCCTTTTTATTTACCGACTGGATGTACTTTTATGTCTATATTATGTTGGATGGGACCCAAACTCTTGATTGGGCTGAGTTAATCGCAAGCTCCCTAAGGGAACAACTTAACACATCCAAGTTAATAGGGAGTGACTTCTTTATGTCTTCATATCTCATTTACTATCTTGCATGTAGCAGATCCTAGCTCAGTCTCCCTCATGAACCCTTGGTTGCAAATATGAGTGTGTATGAATTCTATCCCCTTTTGCAGAAAAATAAAGCTATTGAAGATTATAAAAAAGTCCATGATACCTTTTTGGGTAAACTATGTTATGAACTGGTTGGTACACCAGGTAAAAGAATCAGTCTTGAAGCTCAGACTTTGATAACCAAGTATGGGAGCTACTACATTCAATTCCCAAAATTTACCTATATCAGGGTTGGGGGTTTCGAAGATCAACCATTAAGGCTTCCTAGGTACACCCTTGAATGTTTTGTATTGGCTGAAATTTGCCGGCAGTTATCAACAGTTTTGAAAAGATTTTTACCTGAAGATGAATGGATAAAAGTTTTTCCTATTTCTTTAGGAAGACTATCATGTAATACCATGGCGGATGCTGTTAGCATTGGGTGCGGGATCCATCATTTTGGCTTCAAATTTTATGCAGAACAGGTGGGGTTTGACAATAAGAATTATGCTAGTGGAGTTCTAGTCCTTAGGGCACATATGTTTCCCGTCCCTCACCTAGAAGATTTCTGGGAGGATTGCAAAGATGAGTCACAAGTAGAAGAAAGAGAACATAGTCATTTGTGTATTTCACAGATTCAGTCCATGAGGTTACAGATAAATGTAGAGGGAGTCACTGATGATGGGTCAGATATGTTTGATCCTAATTACAAAAAATCTATTGAGAAAAATGAAGTGATTGTCGACTGGTCTAAAAATGAAGAAGATGACATTGAGGAGAGAACTTCACATGTGATTCGCTTAACCAATGAGTGGCTACAGAGAAGAAGGAAGAGCAAAGGAGTTAGAGTAGAAAAAGAAGAAGTTGCATTTTCTCCTTTAGATCCTTCTGTTTCTATTTCTAATTCACCTCCACATATTGGAACTGCAGGGGCTTCCAAGAAATCTCAAGTCAGGAACTCAAAGAAGAAGATTGTAACTAATTCTCTCCCAACTATTTTACCACAAAGGGTAACAAGATCTAGAACCAAGTCAAGGACAAAGAAAGATATGGCTCAGATAGAACCTTTGATGGTAAACCTGGATGATGATAAAATGGAAGATATCAGTTTCCATATATCAGAAAATGAACAAATAGGAAAGGACCTCTTCGACTTGGATGATGCTACATTGGAAGTGATATCCACGCCAATGAAGACACCTAAATAGTCCTTGAGTTCTAGAGTTTCAATTCCCTGACCATTAACTACTGTAAGTAAAAAGTGCAATTTAGTTCTTGCTTCAATTCCTGTTAAAGATATTGTAAGTAAATATGTTCAAAAAACTCCAAAGACAAAAAAGGTTAAGAGCACGGCTCGCATGTTTACTGATGAGAAAACTAGAAAATGGACTGCTGAAGTTGCCACTTACAAACCTAAGGAAGGTAAGGAAGATGAACAAGAGGTTAAAGCTAAAGATTTTGAGATTACCAAAGTAGAGTTGGGAAACATGGACAGGGCTGGCAAAAATAACTTATTCAAAGAGACTGCACAACAAATGCTGAACTCTTCTTGGCAGGATGGAAAAGAAAAGAAGGAATTGAAACAAACTATAGTGACTCTGTCACAATTTATTAACACCTTCTATAGTTTTGATGCCATTCCTTTAGTTCAATCTCCCCAAGTCTTTGACCCAGAATCAGTCGAAAGCAAGAATTTTCTCACTCAGGTTCAAAAGGGACGTGCTCTAGCAGTTTCTGTGGAGGAGTGGATTTGTGAAATCCTTAAGAGTGGTTCTAAGTACTTAAAATAGGTGCATGAGGTTCTGCATGATACATAAGTTTTGACAGGAGAACTACAATCTCAAAGGCAGGTATGGGAGAGGGATGAAGAAAAATGGTTCGCTGCCATGTCCAAGTTTCTTGAAATTGAAAAGTATGGCTATGTAAAGTTCTGCACAGATCAGGGTGTCAAAGTACAAGATGAATCTACCTTCTTTATTCTCATGAAAAATATAAGTTGGTGTTTGAGCACTGTCAGAAGTAGTATTTCCGAGAACAAGGATAGTGAGCACGAGATCGAGCAGTTACAAAAGGCTATGATCACTTAACTTAAGGTGATAAACTTTGCTCATACATATACAACTACTATGGGAGAACAGGAATAGAAAATGGCCCTTGTTGTGTTTGAAAATACCATGAAGAAACTTAAGGACAAACTAAACCCTAAACCCTCAGACTTAACTCAAGTTGCCCGAGTCGAATCAATGCTCTATCTTGGTGTGGACCAGTTCCCTTGAACCGTCGAGAAAGTCAGGAAAGTAAAGTGGACCAAAGAAGCCGCAATGTTTAGGATTGTGAACCTGAGGGTATCGCACATGCCACACACCAAGGAACTACTGCAGGCACATAAGCAGCTGGAGATGACAAAGCAGATTGTAATGGAAGGAGAGAATATCGCCGGAGAAGAGGAGTGCGCCTCTGAGAAAGATGTGGAGATTGACATTTAATCTTTTCAGTTTCATGTTTTAAAACTCATGGGGCCATGTGTCCTTTTAACTCTTTAAGCTATTTTAACTGTTTAACTAAGAGGTCGGGTTTTTTGGGAGACCTCTTGGCTTTGCTCAAACTTTAAATAGCTTAGTTTTCGTAGAAGCAGGGGTTAGAAAATTTTGAAGGTAGACTTAGTATTTTTGCTTTGAAGAAGTTTTCTTTGAAATGGTACTCTAAAATTTTTCGAGTAAGCTATATAAGGATTTATTTTCTGTTGCATGTTTTGATCTATGTTATGGAAACAACAATCTGATTATATATATATATACTTGTTCCGAATCTTTGCAGTTTGAATTAGATGAACATATGTCCTGTGTTTGATTGATATGTTCATTTCTGGTATATAAAATCTTATCCAGCATTCTTGGGGGTTTTTGTTAATCTATCATTAAATCATTACATTTTAGTTCTAGTAAATTATATGTTTTGGAAATGGGAAACTATGATTTTCTGTTTGATCAAATCTTTCTCATAAAGTAGTCATTTACATGCTGAACATATGAAGAATGTTATAGCAGCCTTATAAGCTTTCAGGTCAAAAGCTAAAACCAGAATAGTTGTTAGAAAAGAAAAACTTGAATTGCAAATTCAATTAGGGAGCTGTACCTAAGAAAGAATTCAGAGGGAAGTGGAGAGTATCCAACACTTACCCAATTGCTACTAAAAATTGGTCTTAAAAAGGGCGATAGAGAAGAATTATCAATAGATAAAATTAAGACTAAATTTGTTTACTAATAGTGAGTTATACATTCATAACTATGTTTTCCCTCATGACAGAGATTGGAATCCCCTAGCCTATGTGGGAGATATCCAACTCAAAGATTTCATGTCCCAAATTCAAAATGAATTAAGTCAAGAAGATCAAGAAAGACCATATAGCTATAAGGAGCTAGACACACATTTAGCCATCAAGGAAGAAGCAAAAGGTGCAGAGAGGGTAAATTATGACTGGATGAAATTTAATTGTTGCGATGCAAGGTTACAAATAGAACCCCTTAGGGAAGTGACTTATAGAGATTATGAACAGATGGAAAGAATTGAAGAACAATAGGCCTTGGGAGCCATAACTTAGAGGTGGATGAGCTTACCTACCAATTTAAAGAAAAGAGAACCAAATTCTCCATAGAATTACATTATGCTAACATGCAAAGCTCCTTGGTATGTGATGTTAGGAAGAGTTAGTATAAGCCATTGGATTCCTCTTAACTTTCAACTACCACTTTTAATGTGGTCCCTACTCAGTGTGGATGAAAATGTTGAATCCCACAACATGGTGACAAAAGTAGCACGATGGAAGAATCTAAGGGATACCAAAGTATACTACTGGAGCCTGGAAAAATGAGGAGTAAGGAAAAGTTCACCATCAGACTTCTGAATGAATTCTAGAATCACCAATATTACAATTGCTGAGGGAACAACAATGAATTAAGTCAGGGGAATGGTGAGGCTATTGTATGGCTTATTATGTTCCATGCTTTCTTAGTTTGTTAGTCCAAAAGCTAGGTTGTTATTATATTTTCACTAAACTCTTTTAAGACAATGTTTGTATAAAGACATTATAAGGACCTAGTTTGAGTCTGAACAATCATATTTTGTTATGTCTTGATGATAAGAACAAGGACCACTTAAATAATATTTCCTATGGGTTAACCAATCACTTTTTATATTATTCATACTCTTATGGATGATTGAAATGTGAATATGTTTCTACAGCCAAGAAAACCCTTTCCTAAAAGAATGAATTAGTATATATATGTTTTATTCAAAGTAGGATGATGAGATAATCATATGTTATAAATATGGCATGTGCTACTAACTGTCATTTGTAGGAATAAGTCATTCAGGTATTGAAGAAGCTGACAACACAAATGACTCTGGAATAGTTCAACAACTTCTAGAAGGAGTGGTTTTCTGACCACCATAAATACATTAGACTATCATTAAGAAATTCAAGCACTGATCACTACACATGGGAGGAAATCCACTAAAGAAGAACCTATATTTCTGCTAGAATATTTAATAAGTGAAGACTTGTTCTATTATTTGAGGAATTGTCTCAAACATGTTTGTAAGGAGATAAAACTGTTGTAATCCGTATTGCTGAGATGGTTGATAGTTTGGGAGTTAGTTAAGGAAGTCATTTGTTATAAATAAGTTGTCTGTAGACTTCTCAATATAGTTAGATTAGCAATAAGAACATAAGTCTTTACTATAGTTTTTTGGGCGATTCTAGTTAATATAATTTTTATTCGGTATGTACTTGGTTTTCCAGTTATGAATAAAGCAGAGATGTCTTTGTTCCAATAAGCATATATTGAGTTGTTCCAATTCACTCATCCAAGGGGGCCCACTTGGTGAGTGAACATTACTATTTATTTGTATCTCTTTAGCGGTTATTTAGTACTTTATTATTCCTACAACCACTAGGTAGCAGAATCTGTGGTTGTTCTATTAGAAAGTAAAGTCCACCAAGATAATTGAGAGGGGGGGGGGGGGGGTGAATCAATTATCAGATAATTATAAATTTTATCAACTTCAACATCATTAAACCATGTAAGAAATATAATTACCAACCATAGAAAGATATTCATACACAATAACACAATGACACAAGATATGTTGACTAGGGAACCTCTTGATCAAAGAGTAAACTCCAGTGGGAATGATGCCCACAAAAGATGCACTAATATGAATATTCCTTGTGAAAGGATGGAATCTATTAGGAGTCTTATGAAATACATTCAATACATATGAATCCCTGTTAGGAGATTTTGAATCCCTATTAAAAGATTCTAACCCTGTTAAGAGTTATGGAAGACAGAAGGACCCACTACCCAAACAACTTCAGGGTAAGATCACTGAACACACTGTCCAAATAATCTTTATATTACTCAAGAGAATAATATGTTACCTCTTCTCTGATTGTGCCAAACCACACTCATTGTTACACCAGATCTCAATTTCAGATCTCTGTACTTCGCATGTCTTCCTTCACAATTCGCTTTCACATTTAGCTCTTTTCTTCACTTCATATTCATACACTACTATCCTCTTCTACATAAAAACAAGGAAACACATTCCTTACTTTATACCACACTCAAATAATTACAAATAAGTTGGCATACAATTACAAAATAAAAGTTTCCACATGCTACATCAAAATTACACAAAATTATCGGCTTCCAAATATAATAAATCTTCATTTGTGTGACCTCAAAGTTTATGCTATCATCCACATCACTATCAATGTGTCTTCAACTTCCCTTTAACTATGCAAAACCAGATTCCATCCTGATTAGGATATATCATCCGATTTCCACAAACCCCTACTCAGGAACGCTGCCTGAATGCTACTTCCACCAAAATGATCATAACTTCCATGAATAAATGAATTATTGTCTGCGCTCTTAACCATAGACATATAACATATCAAAGAGTATATCCTCAACATTGCATAGCTCCAACTCCAATATCCCACGTGCGCTAATTCAAACTCTATCTGCTTCTCTGCAAGTCTCCAGAAGATCACTGTGTTGACATCAATGACAATCATAGTCATGAATGCAACAATAACTGCTACAGAATGGCTGCCAAACATTTAGCATTCATTCCTAACAATCTCCCCCATTGGCATTGATGGAAACATAGATGAAAAAACATCTAATGTTCCAAAAATCCAATACTGCAACACTGCTGCTTCAAATCCTCTTCATCAATAAAATCTTGCTTCATTTTCTTGTTCAGATAGTACAAATAGTTTTTTTTCATTTACACTTCTCCCCATTGACATCAATGACAGGAATTTTATCATTATGTCAACAAAAACTCCAATGTCAAAAGACACTATTCAGAAAATACATTCACTAGAGTCCTCATGACTCAGCTCAGATACACATACTCCCCCATAGAGGAAGTACCAACATCCAATCCAGAAGAAAGATAAGGCTCATATACCACTGGATGAATGCAGCCAACTACATCACTTCTCAAAAGTAGGCTGGGGTATAACCCCAAGCATACCTCTTAAATACTCAAATGTATCCTTAGGCAAAGGCTTTGTGAATATATCTGCTATTTTCTCCTTTGTACTTATGTACTCAAGTCTGACTTTTTTCTCAGTAACTTTCTCTCTTACAACATGATACTTGATCTCTATATGCCTTGTCTTAGAATGTAATACAAGATTCTTAGACATACTAACTGTGCTGGTGTTGTCACAATGTATGACAATAGGTTCAACAAACTTTATTCTAATATCCTTTAACATTTGCTTCATCCAAATTATCTGGTTACAATTGTTTGCTGCTACTACATATTCTAATTCTGCTGTGCTCTATGAGATACAATTTTGCTTCTTGCTTAGCCAAGAAACCAATCTTCCTCCAAGGAAAAATGCTCCACTACTGGTGCTTTTCTTATCATCAACACTGCCTCCCCAATCAGCATTTGTATATGCACATAGGGTAAAATCATCAGATTTTTCATACCACAATCCATAGTCTATTGTGCCTCTTAAATATCTCAGTATCCTCTTTACTGCTGCATAATGTAATTCTCTAGGTTCAACTTGAAATCTTGCTACAATTCCAACTAAATATGCTATATCAAGTCTTGTATGTGTCAAATACTGCAATCCTCCAATCATAGATCTGTATTTCTTTTGTTCCACTATAGGAGTCTCATCTGTGCTAGATAACTTATGTCAAGTTACCATAGGTGTTCCAAATGGTTTACAATTCTCCATTCCAAATCTTTTCAACAAGTCATTCAGGTACTTTGTTTGACTTACAAAGATACCATCATTGTTCCATGTTATTTGTAATCCCAAAAAGTATTTCATTTCACCAATCATACTCATTTCAAATTCAGTCTTCATTTCATCAGCAAATTTGTCACTAGCTTCATCTTCTCCTCCAAAAATAATGTCATCAACAAAAATAACTATAACCAACAAACCATTTTCAATTTCTTTTGTGTACAAATTGCTATCAGCTGTTCCTTTTGAAAATCCCAACTTTAACAAATACTTGTCCAATCTTGCATACCAAGTTCTAGGTGCTTGTTTTAGTCCATATAAAGCTTTCTTCAGTTTACATACCATGTCTCCTTCTTGAGTCAAAGAAAAACCTTCAGGCTGCTCAATGTAGACTTCTTCTTCCAATTCTCCATTTAGAAATGCTGACTTCACATCCATCTGATATACTTTAAATTTCTTGTAAGCTGCATAAGCCAAAAACATTCTTACTGCTTCAATTCTTGCAACAGGTGCAAAGGTTTCTTCATAGTCAATTCCTTCTTGCTATGAGTATCCCTTACATACCAATCTTTCTTTGTTTCTTACTACTTCTCCTTGTTCATTCATCTTATTTCTGAATACCCATTCAGTTCCAATAACATTCTTGTCTTTAGGTCTAGGGACCAATTCCCATGTCTTGTTCTTTTCAATCTGATCTAGTTCTTCTTTCATAGCATTAGTCCAACTTTCATCTTCACAAGCTTCACTAGTAGTTTTAGGTTCAATTTGAGAAATCAAACATAACTATTCTTGTACCTTATTCTGAGTTAGAACTCCTCTTTTGATGCTTCCAATAATTTGTGCAATAGGATGATTTCTTAATAAACTCTTGCTAGGTGTCACTGTCTCAGATGTCACTGTCTCAGATCTCACTTCAGGTGTAGGTTCTTCAATGACTTCACTATGGCTTTCATTCAAAAAATCACTGTCAGTTTCATAAAATAATTTAGTAGATCCAGTGTTAGGTTTAGGATGAGCTTCTTCTTTTGATTCATAATCAAGCATTCTTTCCTGAATTTTGAACTTTTCATCAACTTTAACATTTGCGCTTTCAACAATAGTCTTAGTTCTTTTATTGTAACATCTATAGGCTTTGCTTTTCAAAGAATATCCAAGAAATATACCTTCATCACTTCTAGGATCAAACTTTCCAATATCATCATCTCTCTTTATATAACATTTGCTTCCAAAAATTCTAAAGTACTTAACTAAGGGTGCATGTCCAAACCATAATTCATAGGGTGTCTTGTCTGTGTCTGCTCTGATTTGTACTCTGTTCATTGTATACACTACTGTGTTCACTACTTCTCTCTAGAATATCTTTGCCAAATCATTCTCAAATAACATAGCTCTTGCTACTTCAGTCACTGATCTGTTCCTTCTTTCTGCAATACCATTTTGTTTAGGTGTTCTAGGGGCTGAGAACTATCTCTTAATGCCATTTTCTTCACAAAAGGTGTTAAACTCTCTAGAAGTAAATTCTCCACCTCTATCAGATCTCAAACATTTAATCTTCATTCTAGATTCATTCTCAACTTTATTCTTAACAATCTTAAACTAATCAAATGCTTCAGATTTTTCTTTAAGAAATGCAATCCACATCATTCTTGTAAAATCATCAACAAGAATCGTAAAATACCTTTCTCCATAGAATCCTCTAGTCTTGGTAGGACCGCTCAAATCTGTATGAACAATTTCTAGCTTTTCTGCAGATGTAAACTTCTTATTGGGAAAAGAACTTCTCTTCTATTTAGCCATCACACATTCTTTGCAAATCATGTTAGTAGGCTTCATAATTTTAGGAAAATCTCTTGCTGCAAGTGTAGTACTTACTTTCACAATGTTGTCAAAGTTTATATGACTAAACCTTCTATGCCATAACCAAGTGTCATCAATTTTAGTAATCAAACATGACATCTTAGTAGGATTCAACTGAAATACATTACCTCTGGTTCTAGATCCAATTCCAACCAGATTTCCATCTTTATCCTTTATCACACAAGTTTTCTCAGTAAACCAAATTTGATATCCCTTATCAAGTAACTGTCCAACACTCAAAAGATTATGTTTCAATCCATCCATAAAATAAACATCATCAGTATTAGTCTTTCCATCAAGAGTAATAGATCCTATACCTTTAATTAAACAAGGTGCATTGTTTCCAACTCTAACAACTCCTCCATCATATTCGTTAAACTTTATGAACTTTTTCATGTCTCCAATCATATGATGTGAACAGCCACTATCTATAATCCAATTAGCTTTCTTTTCAACTTGAGAAACTAAGGATTTTTCTTCCTTGACATCAGTTTCAAAGTTTTCTTCTTTAATTGCTACAAATCCTATGTCATGATTATTCTCATTATCACTTTCACTTAAGGTTCTCTCTATACTAGCTTCAAAATCTTCATCATTAGCATAATAACATTCCTTAGATCTTCTAGGTTTGAAATAGTTTCTGTATTTTTTAACTCTCTTAGGAAATTTAGATGCAAAATGACCATATTCTTGACAAGTCCAACATTTAAATATTTTCTTATCGTCTGGTTTTCTCTTCACAAGCAAGGCAATACCTTCTTCAATCTTTTTGTCTTCTTCATTTCTAGATCTGCTGCTGCCAGCATAATCTCCTCTCACACTGATGCTTCTTGACAAAGTAAGGTGAACACTAAGAGCACTGAATGCTGTCTCCATTCTAGGTAAGTCTCCTGATAACTTCAGGTTCATCTCTGCTACTTCCAATCTTCCAAGAAGAGTCTCTCTTGTAAAGTTTTTAGTACAAGGTATAACTTGTTCAATCATCTGTGTTGTCTACTTAAATACAGGAGTAAATGTCCTTAGAATTTTCCATATCACTTCATTCTCTATCTTTGTTCCTCCACAAGATTTTATACCTGTAATAATTTCTGACATTCTACCAATATAGCTTCTAACAGATTCATCTTCCAACATTCTTATATCTTCAAATGCACATATCCAATTATGTAATCTAACTCTTTTTGCATGTTCATCACCTTCAAAAGTAGAGTGTAAAGCTTTCCAAATTTCATGAGATTTTTTCAAACATTTTACCTAACTGTACTCATTCTCTGGAAGGGCTATCAAAAGTGCTTCTCTTACAAGTATGTTACACATGAATAGATCTCTCTCATCAATAGTACATGTTTCAAGATTTTCCTCTTCAATGATAGTCTTATCATTCTTTGTAATCAACCAATAACCTGGTCCTAAACACAGTAGGTGTGTCTTCATCTTTTCTTTCCAGCTGTCAAAATTTACTCCATCAAACTTAGGGCTTTCTTTCCTGAAATTCACCATGGATCTCCTTAAGCTGTTAAACTTCTTTTTCAAGGACCTGCTTCTCTAATACCAATTGTTAGAAAGTATAGTCCACCAAGATAACTAAGAGGGGGGGGGGGTTTGAATCAGTTATCAGATAATTATTACTTTTATCAACTTCAACAACATTAAACCATGTAAGCAATATAATTACCAACCATAGAAAGATATTCATACACAATAGCACAATGACACAAGATATGTTGACTAGGGAACCTCTTGATCAAAGAGTAAACCCCAGTGGGAATGATGCCCACAAAAGATGCACTAATATGAATATTCCTTGTGAAAGGATGGACTCTGTTAGGAGTCTTATGAAATACATTCAATACATATGAATCCCTGTTAGGAGATTTTGAATCCCTGTTAAAAGATTCTAACCCTGTTAAGAGTTATGGAAGACAGAAGGACCCACTACCCAAACAAATAAAAGTTTCCACACACTACATCAAAATTACACAAAACTGTCAGCTTCCAAATACAATAAATCTTAATTCATGTGACCTTGAAGTTTTCACTATCATCCACATCACTATCAATGTGTCTTCAAATTCCATTTAACTACGTAAAACTAGATTCCATCCCGATTAGGAGATATTATCCGATTTCCACAAACCGCTACTCAGGAACATTGCCTGAATGCTGCTTCCACCAAAATGATCATAACTTCCATGAATAAATGAATTATAGTCTACGCTCTTAACCATAGACATATAACATATCAAAGAGTATATCCTCAACATCGCATAGCTCCAACTACAATATCCCATGTGCGCTAATTCAAACTCTGTCTGCTTCTCTGCAAGTCTCCAGAAGATCATTGTGTTGACATCAATGAAAATCATAGTCATGAATGCAACAACAACTACTATAGAATGGCTACCAAACATTTAGCATTCATTCCTAACATGTTCCCACAGCAAGGTAAACTGAGTAGAGACCTGTTTGATTTCTAGATTTTGTTGAGTAGAGTAAACAATTTGAAGCTTTGTGATTCCTGCAGAGATAAGTTACTTTCCAGTATTTGTTATCGAGAATGAAATGTTTCCTTTCAGTAAAATAGTGATGTTAATTACTATAACTTAGTGCATATAATCTTCTACACCATTTCAAGTTCACATCCCTGGGTTGATAGATAAATGATTCTATTGAATCAATTAATAACTGCATTATGGATGTTCAATCCCTAAGTAATGGGTAAACTATCCTACTTACCAATTAGATTAATTTGGCAAGTAGATATGAAGAAAAAATGGGTTAAGAAGGAGGAAAGCAATGAATAGAAAGGTAATCCTCCATCATTTGGTCAGGAGGATTCATCATCAAACTAAGCAAGTAAGTTTCACTTAGGGACCTAAAAGAAAATTGCAAAATTTATTTATCCCTTACAAAAAGGATAAGTAGAATCTTATTTCAGCATATCTAGATGCCTTAGAACTCATAAAAGTTGCATCTCATGAAAGTTAATTTGCATTGGATATTATTGATTTATCATTTGGAGTTATACAATTATCAATTAATAAGTTTAGTTATCAGAGTAAAGAAATGTAATCGGTAAAGGATATTACTATTGGGTAAAAGGAGATTATCGATAGAATGTTATTGGTAAGAGCATTTATTGGTAAAGTAGTTGTTAGTACAATTTTTGATAGATAAATACGTGTCAAATTTATTCATTATTACCTTCCATTTTTTGAAGAGTTATCGTTTGAGCTAAAATTCTAGTACTCAGTGCTATTAATTGCGAATTGCTATCAACAAGAAATTCTTGTGAGATTGATCCAAAGCATTTCATGCCCTATCTTAGCAGAGTGAGTTGAGTAGCAGGAAATCTTGGTGAATGAGTGATATTTCTGAGAGAAAGTAGAAACTTTTGAATAGAATGATAGCTAGAATTAAGAACCCTATCATAATTGATATCAATGATGAAGCAACACTTGAATTTAAGTTGTGTCCTCTAAAGATAGTGGAAAAAGATAACATTAGAGCTTTATGGTCACTACATATTGAGTTCTATGAAATTGTGCAAGCTTTGAGACATTGGAAACATTACCTGGTACCCAAGGAGTTCATGTTGCTAACATATCATATTGCCTTAAAATATCTGAACACCCAAAACAAATTGAATAGTAGGCATGCAAAGTGGGTCTCTTTTCTACAAGGTTTCACTTTTGTTTTGAAGCATAAATCAGGGAAGCAAAACCAAGTCACATATGCTTAAGTAGACATGCAGTATTTTTTACCATCGTGGAGACTGAAGTAATTGGTTTTGAAGAAATAAAAGAATTGTATGAGTCTGACACTGATTTTTGGGAAGTTGTGGACCAGTTGAAAAATCTAGCACCTAGACAAATGGAGGACATTCAAGATGAATATATTATGCAGGGTGGCTATTTATTCAAACAAAAATAGTTATGCATTCCTGTTGGCTCGATGAGGGAAAATACCATTAGAGAGTTTCATAGTAGTGGTATGGCTAGAAACTTTGGGAAAGATAAGACAATAGCCTTGGTAGCAGATAAGTACTATTGGCCAAAGATGAAGTGAGACATAACCCAATTTGTGGAGAGGTGCATAACTTGTCAATCAGCGAAAGGGCACTCACAAAATACATGGTTGTATATGGCATTGCCAGTGCCAATAGAACCATGGAAAAATTTAAGCATGGACTTTGTATTGGGGCTGCCAAACACACAATGAGGTAAAGATTCAATTTTTGTTGTTGTTGATAGATTCTAAAAAATGTCTCATTTCATTACTTGCAATAAGACTAGTGATGCTACGAGGATGATAGAGTTATTCTTTTCAGAGATTGTTAGATTGCACGATATTCCAAAAACCATCACTTATGATCAGGATACCAAGTTCTTAGTTATTTTTGGTAGACTTAATGGAGGAATATGGGAAAAAAGCTACAATTTAGTAGTGCCTATCATCCACAAAAAGATGGGCAAACAAAAGTGGTCAATCGGAGTTTGGGAAATTTGTTGAGGTTTATTGTTGGGGAGAAGCCAAAACAATGGGATTTGGCACTACCCCAAGAATAATTTTCCTATAATAATTATGTGAATAGGTCCACTAGAAAATCACCATTTCAAGTTGTTTATGATAGGAATCCTAAAGGAGTCCTAGATTTGGTACAGTTGCCACTAGGTGATATAATCAATGATGTTGGGGAAGCATTTATAGAGCATCTCCACCATTTGTAGGCATAAGTTATAGGAAAGAAATGTGAGGTACAAGGTCATTAAATATTATAGGAGGAGGCATTAGGTTTCTAGTGTAGGAGATCTAGTGATGGTCTATCTACAAAAGGAGAGATTCCCTACAGGGACATATCACAAGCTCAAATATAATAAAATTGGTCCATCTTGGTCTTGATATTCCCCCTCTTTTTAATGTCTCTAATTTATATACCTACCATAGTGAAGATCAGGCTATAGGTAGTGAGCATGAAGTGAATTGGTAGCAAACAATTCCCTGCAAGAAAAAAGAAGAGGTTGCACAAGTTTTAGATAGGAAAACTGTTCATACTTGCCAAGGAGAATATAATAGCTATCTCATACAATGGGAAGGATTAGCTCCATAAGATAGCACATGGATCATAGAGTGGGAATTGAAGAAGTTGGATGAAGCTAAATTGAACTAGTTTGAGGACAGGAACTTCCAGGAGCTACATTCTTTTCAACCAGAGGAGAATGATGCAGGGACTTCCAACAGTCATAACTTTTGACTTGGTTATCCTTTTATGTCAAAATTTTGCAGGTAGATTCTTAAGGAGAAGACATTTTTATTGTCGATGAGCTCAGCTCGGTAGGTTGTCATTTTGACATCTTTTCAGGAGCTAGAAAGTTTGTTTGGGCCTCCAAAGTTGGCTTTTAGTGTTTTTTTTTAGTTTTTAGAAAGTTGTGTTTTTTAATAACTTCGAAATCATGTTTCTAATTTCGAAGATTAGTTGGAAATTTTTATTATCTTAGTTTAGAGAAGCTTTAGGGGAAAAATAAAAATTTTAGGAGTTGTTTTAAAAATTACCAAAAATGGCAAAAAATAGATTTTGTGAAAATCTGACAAAAAAGGTAATTTTTTAATTTGGTTAAATTAGCATTTACTGTTATTGTAAGATAGAGGGTAGTTGGATTAATAATGAAGAGTTATGAATTCTAAAATAATCTATTATGTTTTCATGTATTCTTTATGATACTTGTTCGTGGTTAAAATTGGGCTGCATCATCTGGTAAGAGCAAGAAATTGGTTGGGAGAGGATGAGGAAGAGGTAATGAGAAGATGCAAAGGGACATGAAAATTATCCAGAGATAAGTTTCAACACTTACAAAACTGCTTGTCAATCAAGAGCTAAGATGAAGAAAGAATAATTCAGATGACGAAGCAAATAATAGAAGATGAGCTTAACAACATGCAAAAGTTCAAGAAGAGGGAGAGCAAGAAGATGAACTGTCTTTTGAAGAAAGGATTCTTAGGGCATTAGAATGAAGAAATGACACCATCAAATTTGAAGTATTTGACTATGCAAGTAGTCTTAAATTAGAGGAGTTGATAGATTGGCTAAACAACATGGGGAAGCTCTTTGAATGGAAACATATGATAGAGGAAAGAAGGTAAAATTTGTCTACACAAAGCTAAAAGGGCATGCAATGATCTGGTGGGATCAATTTTAGAAGGAAAGAACACGAAAGGGAAAGGAGAAAACAAGGACATGGGAGAAGATGGAGAAGAAACTGAGAGATACATTTCTATGTATAGATTATACACAAACCCTCTTTTGAAATTTCAAGAATTTGAAGCAAAATCTATCTAATGTAGAAGAATATACAACTAAGTTCTAAAAAATATCCATTCAAGTGGACCCCCATGAAACTGATAAGCATATGGCTGCAAGGTATATTAATGAATTGAAATTCTCTATTCAAGATGAGTTAAGCATGCGTTGAATCACTAGAATGAAAGAGGCATATCAGCTTGCCTTGGAAGCACAATAAAAGAAGAGCAAACAATATTTTCAAATAAATAGAGGAGAAAGGAGGGGCACCTCATCCCCATCCTATGGTGGTTCAAGTTATGGTCGAGGAGAATCATCCCATGGAATTAAAGAACAAGAAAAAACCTGCTAGGCTCCATCAAATCAACAAAGAGGAAGGGGCTTTCAACGAGGTAGTGGTTATGGTAGAGGGTGAGAAGGTCAAATAAGATGGTTTACTTATTTCAGGTGTGGAGAATAAGGCCACAGAGCCTTTGAGTGTTATAATTATAGCATGCAAGATGGGAATCAAGGGGGACCACCTAGGTTGAACCTAGTTCAAGATGAGAATGAAGGGGCAAAAAAAAGGTAACTCCAGATGTAGGGGAAAGTCTCATGATAAGGAGGACAATTGTAATTCCAACAAAAGAGAAAGCAAAGGAAAAAGGCCCTGATGATTCATGGCTCATAACCAACATATTTCGTACAAGGTATACTTCAGGTGGAAAGGTATGTCAAGTAATTGTTGATGGAGGTAGTTTTGAGAATATGGTTTCTAAATAAATGATAGAAAAATTTACTTTGTAGTGTGAAAGGCATCCTCATCCCTTTAGTATTGCATGGTTTAAGAAGGGAAATGAAGTTATAGTAGATAAGAGGTGTCTTGTTACATTTTCCATAGGAAAAATCTACAAGGATGAGGTGTGGTGTGATGTCATTCCAATGGATGCATGCCATATTTGTTATCTCTATTTGAGCATTAAAGATTGTCATTAGCATCAAAGACATCAGTTGGTTACCTATGCTACTCTAGTCAGTAAAATCAAGCACTTCAAGCTAGTCGGTAAAATCAAGCACTTCAAGCTAGTCGGTTAAATTCTTTACACCGAACACCAGAGCAGTTTTACCGAGCATCAGTGTACACCGATACCGAGTGATAATAAACACCAAGTAGAATGGACATCGAGCACCAATGTAATTATCGAGAAATATATATAGTGTTTATCGAGCATCACAAAAAATGACATAGTAATCAATTTTGGCACATTTATCTATGTAGACGATTACAACAGAATCACAAAATGTTTTACCAAGATCGATGATAATTTATTATAGATATATTCATTAATTGTGATGATGATCTCTATGTAATTTCTAGATCTAGGTTAACTTTGTACACCGTAGATCTTAGGGTTCTCTTTAAGATATTGTAACGTAATTTTGTTAAGCGGCAAAAGCAGTATGCTATATAATTGTATTTCATGTCATTTTGACACAAGCTTGGAAAGGAAGTTAAGAACAAGAAAAAGAAGTTCTTGAAGCATTAGCTAACTTCAAGATATCAGTTATCAGACAGAGCAGAACATAATATAGAGATATTCAAATTAAGCAGAATCAGACAAGGCTACCGAGCAGTTCAAAGACAAGATCTACACATACTGAGGTGATATCTAATCTATACTACATTGATCTATATCAGACAAGGCTGAGTTGTCATTAGCAGTTATATCCTATTATTTTCTAATCATTGTAATAGAGTTTGGTAAAATCTCTTAACAAAGTAGACCTAACAGTCTTTTATGTAAATCTCTTTACCGAGTGCACATTCAAGTAGTGTTGTTAAAATCCTATAACTAGGTAGATCTAATAGATCTTAAATGTTACTCCTAATAGGGTAAGATCACCAGAAGTGATCACCACTTGTAGCCCTAACAGGCAAACCTTTTTTATTTGCTGTAGTAAAGAATTTGTGGGTGTCATCCCCACCATAGTTTTTACCTTCTAACAAGGGTTTCTGCATTACCAAAATACTTTTGTTATGTGATAGATATATATTTTTATTTCATTTTACTTTTACAAGTTAACTGAATGAATGATACATAAAATGGATTCAAGTTATATGTGAAGTTACTACTGTTTGTTGTTTAAGGTTTGAGAGTTGAAAATTTTTGTGGGCACTGATTCACTCCTCCCCTCTCAGCACCCTATCTCTCCATCCCAACAATATCTTGTTGGGAAGGCCCTGGTAGTTCGATAGAAAAGTCATTCATGATGGAAAAAATAATACATATACCTTTTGGAAGGATGGATCCAAAGTAATTTTGTTGTCTCTCAAGGATGATGCAAATGGTGAGAATTTGTTGTCTAAAAAAGAACTTGTCAAAGAAATAAAAGTGATAGGGTGTTGTTATGTATTGGTAGTGAGGAACATAGAAGAGGAAGATGTGTCAATACCACATGAATAAAATACAATATTGGAAGAATTATCTGATGTTATTATAGAGGAATTGCCCAATGATCTTCCACCAAAGAGAGATATCCAACATCATATTGATCTTATTCCTGGAGAAAGTCACCCTAATCAAGCAACTTATAGGATGAGCCCAACACAACATGTCGAACTAAATAAACAAGTGACATAAATTGTAAGGAAAGGTCTAGTGCGAGAAAGTATGAGCCTATATGCAGTACTAGCATTACAAAACCCAAATAAGGATGACACATGGAGGATGTGAATAGACAGTTGAGCAATCAGTAGGATAACCATCAGGTATCATTTTCTTATACCTTATCTTGATGACATGATGGATGTGCTTCTAGGAGCAATATATTTTACCAAGATTGATCTACGAAGTGGGTATCATCAGATCTGTATCCGATAAGACAATGAATGGAAGACAACTTTCAAAATCAGAGATGGTTTGTATGAGTGGATGGTCATGCCATTTGGTTTATCAAATGCACCCAACACTTTTATGAGGTTGATGAATACTGTGTTGCATCCCGATAATGGTAAATTTTTTGTAATATATTTTGATGATATGTTAATCTTTAGCAAAAGAAGGTAATAACATCTAAAATACCTAAGGATCATGTTGGGAGTGTTGCGGGTAGAGAAACTCTATGCCAATTTGAAGAAGTGTAGGTTCATGCAACATAGTTTGGTTTTTCTGGGATTCGTCATTTCTGCAGATGGAGTCACAATGGATACAAAGAAAGTTAGAGCCATCCTTGAATGGCCTAGTCCACATAGAATAAAAAAGGTGAGGAGTTTCCATGGGTTAGCTACTTTCTATATAAAGTTCATTTGTAATTTTAGTAGCACTGTAGCACCCATAACTGATTACATCAAGGGTAAGTATTTTTTGTGGACTAAAGAAGCTGAGGAAAGTTTCCAAAATCTAAAGAAGGTCACTGAAGCCCCTATATTAGCCTTAGCAGATTTTGATAAAGTGTTTGAGGTGGACTGTGATGCCTCACATGTAGGAATTGAAGAAATACTTATCCAAACAGGTAAACCCATTGCCTTTTTTAGTGAAAAGTTAAATGATGTGAGGAAGAATTATTCAACTTATGATATTGAATTCTATGCAATTGTGAAAGCTTTGAGACATTGGAAACTTTACTTGGTACCCAAGGTGTTCGTATTGTTTACAAACCATAATGTTGATTGAAGATATCATAACTTTTATTCATTGCAAGATTATATAATTAGGAGATTCAAACATCAAGAGATTGTATAATGAAAAGTTGTGTGTTAACAAAATTCTGAAGGATAAATGTAAACATCTTGAGATGAAGGGTTTAACTCATATGGTATTTTTTCCAAAAGTCTTCAACAAAGAATGGATTCCCTATGTGTTAAGTACAATACATAATTACTTTATGGTTAGATCAGGAGAAACCAGTGATGATAAAAAAAGACCTAATTCAAGTGGTCACTAGACTACCAGTGGAAGAAAAGGAGTGCACGTTGAAACTAAACAACATAGATGAAATGGAGAGAATTACTAAAATTGAAATGGATGGTTGAGATTTGAAAGTAGACAAAATCATTGATGTGGAAACAAGATTTGTAGTGATGATAATTAGTTATAAGGTATATCAGTCGTGCAGATCCAATAGCGTACCAATGAGTGTTGTATATGCAACATATGAAATTGCAAAATTGGGAAAACATTATGACCTAGGAGAGATGACTTGGACGCAATTGCTGGAAAACATGAAGAGATTGAAGAAAGGTAGAAAAAAAGAAGTTAACTATGGAGCTTTACTTGTTTGTTTATTTTTCTATGTTAAATGTTTCCTGGAAATCAAATAGATGGTGTAGGTGAATACTCCTTGTCTATGATGGATTTACCCTTATCTCCCAAATCCCATTGAAGACCATCTAGCCTACATGCACCTCATAAATACAATGACCACTTTGTAAGGGCAATCACTTCTTCCATGGATGAAGAAGATAATGAAATCTTAAATTAGCTATATAAGGTCGATGAGGAGTCAAGTGCCCATGAAAAGAGCATTCAAAACATAAGCATTCCCACTCATCAATATGGCAAAGGATTTGAAATAATACAAAAAATGGGATATAAAGGACAAGGGCCTTTAGGTACAAGAAATGAAGGACTAATTGAGCCTATTGAAATGTCATGGAGAGATAGTAAGGATAAAACTAGATTAGGGTACCTTGAACAAGGGTACACTCAAAAGAAACATCCCTTGGTTTATGACCAAATCTTGCAACTAGGTTCCCAAAGTGATGATGACTCAAACAATTGGGAATGGGATTCATTGTCAAGTGAATCATGTCAAGATAAAGAGGTCGATGTCATCCATACCTATACTCCTAGCAAGGGAAAAGAACAAGCCTCATGATCAAATCAAAATCAAGCTTCAAGTTCTAGCTAAGAGGTCTTAGATAATGTGCCAAGTCAAGAAGTTGAAGGAAATCAATGGGTAGGAGAGCCTTATGTTCCATCATGGAGACCTACTCTAGGGGAATATAACCCTAGATTTAATCCAAGAAATTTTTACCCATTAGAAACCCAAGAGGATTTGAGTGAGGAAGATTTTAACCCTAGTTCTCTAAAACATCTAGAAGAGGCACATATCATAGATTTGAGTGATAGAATGTTTGAACCTTCAAATGAGGTCATGTCCTTAAACCCTATCAAACCAACCCAAAACTTCAATCCCTTGTCCCTTATCTATCCAGTTTTAATTGAATGGGATTCCATAGAACCTACCATCCTCCCCACATTCTTGAATGATAACTTGGTGTCCCAATACCTTAATGTGGTTGAACCTTCATCTACCATGGAATGTAAAGAAGAAGTGAAAAAGGGGGGTATTCAACCTTTTAGTTGGGAAAAAAGTGAAAAAAACAAAAAAAACAAAAAATGGAAAGAATCTAATGTTGAAAACCACATTGTGGCAACATTAAATAAAAAAGAAAAAGAAATAAAGAGCATTTCTGAAGGTGAAAACCCAATAGAGGCACCTAAGGAAGAAAGGTTGGATACTTTTCCTGAGCACTACAAGGAAAGATCACCTATCCTGATTGAACCAACAAAGAAAGTGAACATCGGGTCTAAATTAGAACCAAGGATCATTCATTTAGCAGCATCCCTATCTAGTGAAGAAAGAAAGGAATTCATAAAAAATTTCAAAGCAAGACAAATCAATTTTGCATGGTCATATGATGATATGCCCAGACTATATCCGAATCTAATCATGCATCATTTAAATATCAAAGAGGGAGAAAGGCCGGTCAAACAAAAACTAAGAAAGATGCATCCACACATAACATTGCTTGTGAAAGTGGAGTTAGAGAAATTACTGAAAGTGGGGTTTATGAGAGCCATTGATTATGCCAAGTGGATTTCAAATATTGTGCCTATTTCCAAAGCAGAAAAATCTATCAAAATTTGTACAGACTTCAGGGATCTTAATCTTGCATGTCCAAAAGATAATTTTCCTCTACCAAGCATAGACACCATCGTAGATATAATAGGAGGATATTCAATTTTCTCACCTATGGATGGGTTTAGTGGATATAACCAAATTAAGATAACACCCAAGGATCAAGACAAAACAATATTTACATGTGCATGGGGGACATTTTGCTGGAATGTTATGCCCTTTGGTCTCAAGAATGCTGAAGCGACCTATCAAAGAGCCATGACGACCGTATTTCATGACATGATGCATAAGTTCCTAGAGGACTATGTAGATGACATAATTGATAAATACCACTCAAGGGAGGAACATCTACCCATCTTAATGTTAGCTTGTGGTGACTGATCAGGAAAGTACTGTACACTTTTCCTCCTAACCTTGCCGGGGTTCGGGGTGAATTTTTTTGAGGCCGACATATTTTTGGTAATTTTTGGGCTGACATGTTGTAACTCATTCTAACCCTTGTACACAATAAATAGTGTACTTATCTAAGTGATTACTTCCAAGAGAATCCATGAATGGGAAACCTTGAGAAAGTGACTTAGAGCTCCCTAGGCATGGAGTCACAAGGATATTGATGGTGCTCTCAGCTAGAGCTATTGAAGCATGAAACCTTGCTAGTAAACAACATAATGGGAGATTCAAAGAGACAAAGGAAATAATGCCAATATCCTCAAGAATCAACAATGAAGATGCAATGAAACTATGCTAAGAATGAAGATGCAAGCTAAGCTATGAAAGGAAAGTATTACAAATCCTTACTACTTAAGCTATGTGAACTAATCTAGAGCATAAAGAAAACTAAGCTAGAAAGCAAAAACATGAAGCTATGATGAAAGAATGAAAGCTAAATGCATGAAGATCTCCAAAGCTCCAAAGTCTCCAAGAAATCCTCCAGCATAAGATTAGTATTTAAAGTTGGGATCTAAGAATGAGAAAAGAGCTCTCCTTTTAAAGGAATTTAAAAGGAATGGACCATGGAGATTAAGAGGCAAAAGATTTAATCAAGGGTGGAGCTTGAAAGAGGAACAATACATGTGTACAAATCTCCTCCAGTGAGAAAATAAGAGTTGACTTTTGTGTCCCATATGAGACAAAAAGGCCTTTTCTTCTTTTTATAAAATAAGAATAATGCTTTATTTGTGCAACTTAGGATAAGAGGAAAGGTGGGGGCTTTTTATTTAATAAAAGGGGAGGAAATTACTTTTAAATAAATAAAGACTTTAGGATAAAATGGTTAGCCCATGGAAAATAATCAAAAATGATAAAATAGGATTTGATCAAGGAAATTGATATAATTGAAAAATGTTGATTTTTGAAAATACCGATTCAGGGATTTGACAAATTACTGAATGGGGGCCCAAAGTCTAGGTGACCATTTTAGGGTGCATACATTTGCCCCTCTTTGACTAATGTGAGATCGATTTGGGATCACATGTGGTCAAAGAATGGAATTGAAATGTGAGATTGATTTGGGATCACAAAACAACCCAGATGTGTGTACGATAGATGGGAACACATCAAGACAAAGATAAGCATAAGCTGACAAAGATAAGCTGAAAGACAAGACCAACACACTTGTAAATAGGAAATTGTCAAGTTTCAAATAAGAGATAAGAATATCAAGGTTTGATTGATAAGCTGAATCAAGGATTGAAGCTGATAGGTACTACCCCCTCGATATCAAAATCAAAATCAGGTAGAGGAGAAACAACAAATTGATAAACTTGATCAAGTCACTAGAAATCATAATCGAAGGTGAAAGATGATAGGATAACCATTAAGTAGTGAAGATATGCCTTAGTTTGACTAGGTCTGACTTAGAAAGATATAGGATAAAAATAAAGTCAAACCTCAGAGAGATGAATCAAATGAAAATGAATGAAAGACTAGAAGTTTGAAAGAGATGGGGGATGAAGAAATGAAGATGCCCCAACAAAGATCGAAGGATCAAGCCTCAAATGGTCAGCCAACTACGCATAAGAAGGGGAAAGTTTGAAATGTGATTTTGACTATCAAGATGAACTCAGATTTTGATTTTGATTCCAAAAATAGACCCTGGACGTCAAAATTAGCTAGGGGTGCAATTTTTGCAAAATTTTGAGATGTTTTGAAAATTAGGTCAAAAAGTTAAAACACTATAAAAGGGGGTAAAAAGGTAATTTTCAAATCATTTGTCTTATTGCGATTTGAGAACTTTTAGAGCTCAGAGAGAGAAAATGGCCCAACAAGTAGAGATTTTGGTACATAAGCATCGATTCGAGCGTGCCCGATTGCATAACCGGCCTCCTCACTATGGTGCCCCAGTAAGTTTTCAGAAAAAACTCACCCTTTTGAGTCATTTATGAGTATTTATTGCATTTTAAACACATTTTTAATTATTTTTAAATATTTCAAATTTTACTCATGCGAAAGTTCGTATGATAGTTATTAAGTATCGCACCCCTTTGATAATATTTATCGTGCAATAGTTTGTGGGACCAAATAGTATCGCACATGTGTTTAATCCAGTATCGCATGATACCAAATGAAACATCGTGCAATCCTATGCAAACTATCGTACTTGAAGATATTATTGCACTACTATTGAAGAAAGTATCACATGATACTTAATCAAAAAACAATATCGCACTAGTGAAATAGGAAATATCGCATGTGTTAAATCTTGAGCAATATGACATGGGTCTAGACAATGTTTGCATTTAAGATGCTTTGTAATGATTTTATACATCCATCATGATATGTTCTAACATCTGGTTTGGGGTTATGGCTTGCAGGAGAACTTTCCAACACTCCTCATTAGAGCACCGAGAGTGATCAGGTTATGCTATGTCCGAGATCTTGATGATCCAAGATGAGCAGACTTGGGGGATATGGGTTTTGGGTACTTGCTAAAGATGCCCCATATTTGGGCAGATCATGGGCTATTGATAGTGCTAGCTGAGAGGTGGCACAATGAGCATAACACCTTTGACTTACTGATCGGAGAGGCCACGATTACCTTGGAGGATGTCTATTAGATCCTTCGAGTGCCTAGCCATAGAGATCCAGTGAGTATAATCATGTTTATAGATGTTCATAGATGTAAAGTTTCCATGTGATAGAAACTGACATGATTTTCTATTGGCACAGGTATACTATGATCAAGATCCAACCGAGGGACGACAAGTCATCCAGGACATGTTCCAGGATGTGACTATTATTGATAGACACCTCAGCTGGGATCGGTTGATGGAGCAGTTTGGCAGGGATTTCTCAGTTTAGTGTATAGTGTGCTCTATAGTAGCACAAACATTGATTACCGACAGGAGCTAGAGAGGGTTCCCATTGGGCTGGGGCAGGTTGGTTGCAGACCTGATAGCACACCCATGATAGATGGCATGGGGCCCAACCATCCTAGCTGACATGTACCATGAGCTCCATGAGATCATTTATAGGGAGAGTAGGACATGGGCATGTGGTGCAGTCTTAGCATAGGTATGGGCATGGGAGCACATCGTCATTGTGCACCCACATGTGCAGCCTAGGGAGAGGAGATGCCCCTATATCTATAGGTACACATGATTACTTTCACAGCCACATAGTGGAGATGTGACATATTACCAGAGACTATTGGACGAGCTCACATCATTTCAGTGGAGACCATACAGGGCCTATGAGCTATGGAGTGATCGAGAGTGGAAGCTTGGATACATGTTATGCAGCCAACCACTAGTAGGTCAACACTCTAAGATAGTAAAGCACTTCGTGATCACCCAGGTCTGGAGATAGTTTGGGCGACAATAAAGGGTGCCCACAGAGACCACTACATATGCTTGGGTTAGGGATGAGGAGGGACATGGATGGCTACCGATGCTGGACTACCAGTAGGTAGTATAAGATACTGCAGGTATACGTAGGGAGCCATGGGACTATCTCCCAAATATGGTAGATGTAGGTGCATATGTAGCCTACAGGGCAAAGTGGTGGAGGTATCCATTCCCACAGTTTACTGTACCTGATGCACAACCGACAACACAAGGTGGTGATGGAGATGACAAAGACAAAGGGGATGGGGGAGATGTAGGGAGGGTGAGAGAGAGAGGACAGGGATCTAGATCAGGTGGCTAGAAATGGTCATGGAGATAGGGTTTTGATGATGAGGGAGAGGATGTGGTGAAACCAGCGCACCGATGAGTGGATGTTGGGCAGGATCAGCCTGCAGGGGGAGGAGGAGAGGATCTTAGGGTGAGGATCCAAGCTTTGGAGATGGAGATGTAGCAACTAAGGATTACTATAGCCGTGAGAGATTAGTAGCTGACTGATCTGTGAGCCAAGATAGATCAATGGGAGAGGGTAGCACAGGCTAACGCAACAGAGATTCAGAGGGAGGCAACATGAGCTGCTTATTATCATGGTCTCTACATACAGGCTGTACCTGAGGGATAGAGAGAACCACTCTACTCTGAGAGGGCTGGGAGATATAATATGGTACTAGACAGGGCAGCGACACCACCTCCACCACCACCACATGATGGGAAGAGTTAGACTTAGGTCTAGGATGATAGATGTATAGAGACATATCCTGGGACATTATCTAAATTTTGGATCCCACATTGTATTTTGTATCATGACATTTATATATATGAGATTTACTGGATGTTCAATATATCTTGTGTATGCGTCCCACTTGTGATGGATGTTTCAGTTTTATATTGTCTTGTGATATTGCTCAAAATGTATGATATATATGCTCATGTATAATCTCTCTCATAGATGTATATTTAGTTCTCATGTTTATGATATAGACTCATGTTTTTGAAAATGATCTCTTTAGGATATAGATATGATGATAAGATTAACCCCTTGTGATGACAGGAAAAAGAATGATGTGATGTGAAAGACAAGGAGTGAAAGACATGATCGAGAAAAAGTGAAAGGTGAGCGCACTTGACGGACAAGTCCACGAAAGATGAAAGGAGAGCTCTCTCCATATGCAAGATGCAAAACTAAACTAACATGAACCTATAAATGCAAGCTACTATGAAAAGTGGTTTACCGGCAAGGTCACAAAGCTTTTAGACTCTAATATTCATCATTGAGCGTTATTGGTAGCATCACAAGATCATACAATACACACTAGTATGACTATGTGAATCTGAATATGATCTATATTAGATAGGTATGTGGGAATCCCACCTAAGCATCAAATACATATAAGTCAAGATGACTAGTGCAGTGAGATTTCCTAAGTTTAATATGGCAAGATTATACTCACATCGAGACACAAGGAAAGTCAAGATGACTATAAGTATGCACTTGGGAAAATAGTCAAGGATAATACCTTGTAGACCCTAATGTCAAGTGGAACAAGCATAAATGCTAATGATAGTTAGGACCAAAAAAATATACCCAAAAGAAAAAAAGCAATAAAACATGTCCTCATGCCCCCAGTCTTCTAGCTCGGCATCATCGAAAACTATTAGGGAGAGAACACTCATCAAAGAAATCATCATAGACAGCACACAAAAAAATAAAGTCCAACAAGTCTCAGTGAGTCGAGTGTTTAAGTGCGTGTGTGTAGGTCATAGAGTCAAACTTTGAGTATCACATTTGCCAGTGGAAAATATCATATCATGCTAGATTGTGGGTAAGATATCTGATAAGTGTTGAGAAACACTTGATGCTAGGGTAGTGTTGAAAAACATAGTTGGGGTGGTGTTGAAAAACACTATTTGCAAGATGTCCTAAAGACCAATGCATCCTAGAGACCAAAGCTAACATAGTTATGCCCCCTAGATAGAGACAAAGACCAATTCCAAACCAAGGCAACAAAGTCAAGGCATGATGGAGAAAGGCTAAGTGTCAAGGATGCTCGCTAAGAAACAAGGGTGCAAAGGCCTCAAGTGGCACCCATTTCAAGGTTTTCACCACTTGGAGATTTTTTTGATTTTTAAATTTTTTTGTATTTTTGCTACCAAGGCACCTGTTTCCAGGTTTTCACCAAGGCACTTTTTCTATTTTTTTAAATTTTTTGTATTTTTTTCAGGACTTTATATGCTTTTTAGGATTTTTTCAGCATCATATATGAATTTTTTTAGGATCAATAAATATATAAAAAGGATGCCCCCAGATAGAATAGGCATCATGGATAGAACTTCTTGAGGTGCAAGACATTGATAGGATCAGGGAGCTACTCTCCCTCTTCAGTAGACAACAAATAAGCACCTGTTCCAAAAGCAATAGTAATAATGTATGGTCCAAGCCAATTAGGTTCACATTTCCCCCTTTTCTCTCTATGTTGTTGGTTCTTAGGGCTCTCTTGTAAGACAAGATCTCCCACTTGAAATTCTCTAGGGTGAACCTTCTTGTTGAGTGCTTTGGACATACGCTTTTGGTAGACTCTCATGTGATCAAATGATGCTTTACGCTTCTCATTTAGAAGTTCTAGTTCTTGGAGCCTTATGGAGTGGTAGTCTTCATCTGTCACTAGACCTTTATAGGAAACTCTAAGTGAAGGAATCTCCAACTCTAAAGGTAACACTACTTCAGCACCATAAGTGAGGGCAAAAGGAGTAGCCCCTGTTGGAGTACGAATACTCATTCTATAGGCCCACAAGGCCAGATTTATCTGTAGATGCCAATCTCTACCATTCTTGTGAACTATTCTATGGAGAATTTTGAGAATGGTTTTATTCGAAGCCTCTGCTTGTCCATTTCCTTGCGGGAAGTAAATGGAGGACCAATGTTGTTTTATCTTGAATTTCTTACAGAGATGTTTAAGGTCCTTGTTTTTAAACTAAGCTCCATTGTCAGTGATTATTTTAGAAGGCACTCCATACCGACAGATAATATGGTTCAAAATAAACAGAGAAACTATCTTGCCTAAGGCAATAGAAAGTTGGACAACTTCTACCCATTTAGTGAAGTAATTAGTAACAGTAATGATGAATTTGTGTCCACCCGATGAGTTGGGATGAATCTTCCCAACAAGGTCAAAGGCCCAGCGCTGAAATGGCCAATGAGATATAGAAGGAATAAGTTCCATGCCTGGAGCATGTATCAGGTTACCATGTTTCTGACACTTTTTGCATGATTTAGCAAAAGTTACTGCATCTGTTTGCATGGTAGGTCAATAGTACCCAGCCCTAAGCAAACTTCAGGCCATGGAAAGACCATTGGAATGTCCTCCACAAATGCCCTCATGAATGTTGGCTAATGCTTGGTCAGACTCATCCTTTTCCAAGCACCTAAGAAGTGTCCCATCTAAATCCCTCCTATATAGATCACCAGAGATAAGGGTGTGGCGAGAGGCATTTCAGGTCAAGTTTCTTCATTTAGAATGGTTGAAGGTTTCAGGAATAATGCCATCACAGAGGTATGAGTAAATGAAACCATAGCAGGATGACTTGTGGCCAACAAGGGTACAAACAACTTGGCTTTCTTGGGAGTCATAAATAGGGTAGCGTAGCTCTTCCACTAGGAATTTGAATCTGGACTCATGTTGTTCTAGTTGAAGAAGTGAAGCCAATGTAGCCATAGCATCAGCTACTTTATTATCTTCTCTAGGGATTTGTTGAAATGCAACAAAGGTGAAATATCATCTCAATGAATCAACCATTTTCTTGTAGGGTACCAATTTTTAATCCTTTATTTGGTATTCTTCATTAACTTGGTTGATTATTAATTGTGAATCCCCATAGATATGCAGCTCTGTGATTCTCCATTCTATAGCCATTTTTAGTCCATTTGTCAAGGCCTCATACTCAACAATGTTATTTGTACATGGGAACAATAGTTTGTAGGACTTAGGAATTGTGTACCCACGAGGAGAGACAAATAACACTCCAGCTCTTGAACTATTTTGCATGAAAGAGAGATCAAAGAACATCATACATGTTCTTGTAGTCATGTACATTATGTGCTCATCTAGAAATTTTACTTGAATAGGCATGCTATCTTGAATTGGGAAATCAACTAATTGATCTGCAATGGCTTGTCCTTTTATAGCTTTACACTCAACATACTCTATGTCAAATTCTGATAATATCATCATCCACTTAGCAAGTCTACTTGTGAGAGTAGCCTTACCAAGAAAATATTTGAGAGGATTAATCTTTTCAATGAGGTGTATTGTATGCGCAAGCATGTAATGTCAGAACTTTTGGGAAGCAAACACCACCGCAAGGAAAGAGTTTTCAATACTAGTGTAATTAACCTCATATGACACAAGATTATGACTGATGTAATATATAGCTCTTTCTTTTCTAGTGTCATCAAGTTGAGCCAATAATGCCCCCAAGGAAGATTCTATTGCTGACACATACAATATGAGTGGTTTTCCTAGGATAGGAGGCATTAAGATTGGAGGATTGGCCAAGTATTGCTTGATTTGGTCCATGCTTTGCTGACAATCTTCATTCTAGACACATTTAACCCCTTTATGCAATGTCTTATTAAAGGGTTGAACTCTATCTGCTAGTTGTGAAATAAACCTCCTTATAGATTGAAGGCGTCCCTGAAGACTCCTCATTTAGCTAATGTTTTTGGGAGGTGACATATCCAAGATTGCTTGAAATTTCTCTGGGTCCACCTCTATTCCTTTGGCTGAAATGATAAATCCTAGAAGTTTTCCTGAGGTGACTCCAAATGCACACTTTTTTGGATTTAATTTGAGTTGAAACTGCTCCATGCAATTTAGAATGACTTCCAGATCACCTAAGTGTGTATCCCTTTTTTTAGATTTTTCCAAGGTGTCATCCACATAATCTTCCATATTCTTATGCATCATGTCATGGAAGATAGTAGTCATAGCTCTTTGGTAAGTAGCTCCTGCATTCTTTAATCCAAATGGCATGACATTCTAGCAATAGGTTCCCCATGCGCAAGTGAATGCAATTTTTTCATGGTCTTTAGGAGCTATTTTGATTTGATTATACCTAGAAAAACCATCCATTAAGGAATAGATCTCATAACCCGCGGTCATGTCCACTATCATGTCTATGTTTGGAAGTGGAAAATCATCCTTTGGGCATGCTTTATTAAGATCTTTAAAATTTGTGTAGACGTGAATGGACTTGTCATGTTTTGAGACTGGTACAATATTGGATATCCATTTGTCATAATCAATGGCTCTTATAAATCCTACATTGAGGAGTTTTTCTAATTCAGCTTTGACAAGAAGGGCTATGTGAGGATGCATTTTCCTCAATTTTTGTTTTACTGGTTTGATACCTGGAGCTATGGACAAGTGATGCATAATGAGATTAGTATCCAACCCTAGCATGTCTGAGTAAGTCCAAGAAAAATTAATCTTCTTTCTTTATAGGAACTTGGTATATGCCTCTTTTTCTTGTGTTGATAGAGACTGAGCCAAATGTACTATTTGTGGAGCCTCTTGTGTATTCAAATTAACTAGCTGTGTAGGCTCAACAAGCACTGAAGACCTATCTTGAAAGTAACTTGGGAGATGATCAAGTACCTCATCCTTAGGTGCCTCAGAGAGGTTTTCACCCTCAGATACATCCTTTATTTTTACCTTTTTAGGTTCTGACACCACCACACAGTGATTTTTTCCATCAGGACTCTTATTCTTTTTTTCTTTTCTTTTCATTTTGCGACTAAGGTACTTGATATTTGGTCCTGTCATGCTTGTAGTTGGTTCACTGGTGGAAGAGACTACGGGCTCAAGGGCATTTAGGTAACATGCTATCTCATAGTCATTTTGGAAAGTTAAAAGCTGAGGCTCTTGATAGCGATGAGACCAATCAATTAAGTGAGGATGGGCAAGGGGTAGGTCAATGATGGGTTCAATATTGTGGATACAAATGGTATCATCTCTAGTGATCGCAGAGTTAGGGTTTGTCAAGTATCCCTTTAAGGTACCCAAATCAGGACTTATCCTACCAAGAGAAGCATCATCCACTAAAGCAATTTGTGGAATCGAATCCACTAATCCTACACTAGACTCGTTAGCTACCTCAGGTTGGGAACCATATGTATGGACAAAATCAATTTCCATGTCAACTGTAGAACAATTAGAGAGAGATTCCCACTCATACTCATGTGAGTCCATATCTGAATCCCAGCTGGGATGTTTACACCAAGCATATTTTCAAGGCCTTGAGGTAGAGGCTCCAATGTCACCAAGGGTAACACCTTCTTGAATGCCATTTGTGTATTGATGTTCTTGAATAGGATCATCAACATGATCTTCAACAATGGATTCTTCTTGTTCTATGCTTGAAACTGTGGGATTGGCAACTAGAGTATCTGAATCTCCCCAAAGGAGATTGGTGGAAGGGACCCAATCTTCACACCTATCTTGTTGATTTTGCAAATTGGGTCTGTAGTTTGATTCATCATCACTATCCATCATAGTGAGGATAGGAGCAATTTTCTTGTTATGACTTTCAAAATCTAGGCCAACCATTTTTTTAGACCCGTGTCCAAAAATAGCATGATCAACTGGTTCGGCTCTAGCATCTAATCTGTGACTGAGAGGACCATGACTTGGATAGCCCATACTTTTGACAAGAGTGTACCCTCTTCCATATGTCTTAGGAGAGGGAGAGAAGTTCTCATTATGCATGTATTTGTCTTCTCTATAGATCTAGTCCTTGACAACCACCTCTTCTTTTTCATCCTGGATAGGCACCGAGGATTCTACAAATGTACCAAACAAAGTCATGGCTGAAGATGAAGGACGCATCTCTTGTGAAGGTTTTCCATAGGACCTAGGTGAGACTGGCAGTTTTGTAAAGGAGTCAATTTGATACCCCCCAATACCAAGGTCTATGGACTTGAACTTATTCTTGCATTGTGCTAGAGTTGCATCAAAATCCTCTACTTCTTTGTTGAGAGGAACATGAGTCCCTACTAAAATTGCATTTACAGATAATGTGCTATCCTCGGGTATACAAACTTCTACTCCATTATAGGGAACTTAACACATTAGTGGTAGGTGGATGGTACTGCTTGCATGTCATGGATCCACAGTCTACCAAGCAGGATATTATATGCTAGAGGACCAACATCAACAATTTGGAACAAAATGTCCTTTTCAACAGGGCCAATCTTGACAGGAAGGATGACCAAGCCCTTGGAGCTTCTCTCTACCTCATCATAAGCTTTAATGGTAATTTTCTTTTGGGTATCAATAACTTGCTCAAAATAACCCAGTATCTTCAACAAACTCAAGGAACAAATGTTGAGCCTAGCACCCCCATCAATCAACACACACCTGACATGGGTCTTGTGAATCATGACTTTGATATGAAGGGAAAGATTATGCAGATGGCTCAAAGATTTGTCATCTTCTTCTAAGAATGTTAGGTAATGAGGGCTGGCAAGGTGGTTAACTATATTCTGGAATTGGTCAACATCTATGTTGTTAGGAACATTTGCTGCATGCAAAGCATCCTCAAGGATACACTTATGTCTTGGAGACAATTCCAAGAGTTCAAAAATTGAGATTTGAGTTGGCGTTCTTTGTAACTGGTCAACAAGATTATAGCTCATTTCAAGGTTGACTGCTGATTTGGTGGTGACATTTTTGGATGTCACTTGCTTGGGTTTGCTGGACTGGTTGGAACTAGGACCTCTAATAACCACAGGACCTTGACTTTGGCTTCTGGTAACATCGTTGAGAGCTTGAGATGACCTTTGAGAGTGAGGACCCCTAAGCACCACCACAGGTTCTTCATCAAGTATAGGAGGAGAGCCCACATCATAACCATAAGGATCTTTGTCTCTCATCATGTTGACACTTTCCTCGACAATCTCAAGCATATTGACCATGTTTTCTGCACCTGTGTAGGTATAGTTGATTTCAGCCTCGCCATTCTTGGGTTTAGAGGTTTCCCCCTTTTCATATTTGGGCAAAGGCTCCTTGAATGCCTTATGGTCTACATTGGTATTCAACCCATCAATCTAAAGTTTGCTACCCTCAATAAGATCCTGAATAAGGTGTTTAAGTTTCCAGTAATGTTTGATGTCATGTCCAATGCCAATGTGGAATTTGCAGAAAGCTTTTTTATTCCACCAATGTGGCTTAATGTCAAGTATGTAGAAATTTTTTGGATCTTGTGGTTGTGCAAGGTTATTGGCAATAACCATCTTGAAAACATCCTCATAGGAGTCACCCAATTTAGAAAATTATCGCCTCTCTTTTTTAGGATTTTCTTGATATTTCAGTTTATGCTCTTGTTGGTTGGAGGATGTGTTGAGCTTCATAGCTTGGACTACACTAGACAAATGGAGGACTCCTTGATCCTTGGGTTGAGAAGAGTCCACAACTCCATCGTTGACTACTTGCTTGTTCTTGTTCCAGTGCGAATGCTTGCCTTTGTCCTTATCATCATTGTTAGTATTTTGACCATTGTTGTTATTGCTATGTTTGTTCAAAATGCCTTGCTCTTTCAAGACATCCTCAATTCGACATGCGGTTTTGACCATAGTGTCAAAGGAATCAAAGACCATCTTTCGAACCTCATACTGCATTTCAGGCACCAAATTGCTAACAATGATATCAATGCTTTCATGCTCAGGAATAGTCCTAGAATAGCGAGAGCATAATTGTCTCCACCTTTGTAAGAAGGTAACGAAGGATTCCCCTTGGTTCTGTTTCAAATTGCACAAGTCTAACATAGTGACTGATCTTGACAAGTTGTATGCAAAATGTTGAACAAATCTGTGGACAAGTTCTTTAAAAGTTTTGATGGGAGGGGTTATGTTGGTAAACCACTCCATGGCTTGTCCCTTGGGACTCCTTGGAAATAATCTCATAAGATAGGAGTCATCTTGGTGAAACTCAAAACTCATGATGTAGAATTGACGCACATGATCATGTGGGTCGCCATTGCCGTCATACTTGTCATATTGGGGGATTTCAACTTTTCTAGGAAAATCCTTCATACTCACACTTTTGTCAAAAGGATTGGGACAAATAGAGTCAAGTGAAAAGAAAATTTTAGGTGCCAACACCTTTTCCATCATACGCTTGAGTTGTTTAATCTCCTCTTCTTGAGAGGGTCCTTGTTTCTTGATTCTTCTATCCACATCAAAGTTGTAAGGGACTCTAGCACCCTTGTTAATCAAGCTCTCTGGGAACCTATCCTTGTTTTGATCAAGATACTTCTCCACATATTGTTGGAATAGTGGTTCTTGTTGCATTCTCATAAAATCTTGATCATCAAAACTTGCATTACTTCCTCCATGTTGAGAGCTATGATGAGCTCGTTGGGAGGGTTGTCTTGAGTTCTTAGGAGGTGTTTGTCTCCTATGTTGTGAAATCCTCCTTCCTCTAGGACTAGGAGATCTTGAAGGGGTTCTTGACCACCTTTTTCTTCTTGGGGTTCTTGAGGGAGTAGATGGTGGAGAGTTGTTTCCACTATTGGTACCCCTATTGTTGAATTGGTCATTGAGTTGTTGGTCTAAAATCCTATCTTGTTCTTCTTGGAATGCTTTTCTTTTCAACTCTAACAAGGCTTGTTGTTCCACCTCTAGGTGTCTAAACCTTTCTTCTTTAGCAGCTTGTTCATCCAAAAAGGCTTTCTTTTCACGCTCAATCATTTTAAGTCTCTCATTAGCATACCTTGAGGTTTTTTTGAGTGGAGAGTTGGGCCTTGAATGTTTGAACAAGTCATTAGTAAATGCTGCATTCACCTGAGCATCACCAGATTCATTGTTTTGGTCTTTATGTTGTGACCGTGCATCTTGATGAGCTTGTCCATAATGTCTTTCAGCTCTTTGATGGGTGTCTAAATATCTTGAGTTGATAGGGGGTGATTCAGGTTGATTCTCATCACCAAATAGCATGTTATCCCTATGTCTTTGGAAAATGTCATCAAGATTCTGATCCATCACTTCTCTCTCCTTTCTAGTCACGGTGTAACTCATGTCCATATTTGATTGAGAAGGTGCTAAAGAGGTACTCAACTCACTAGGATTGCTCTTTGGGTCAAACCAAGTTTCAGACTCGCTCCTAGGTGATTAATCAAAGATGGGTTCCTTTCCCTTTTGCTTTTGATGAGTTTGGAGTAAGGGTAACTGATCAAAGACAACTTGAGGTCATTTTCCTTGACTAACTTGGTACCTTGTCGTAACCGACATGAAAGAAAAAGACCCTTGGTGATAAGATGACCTTATGAAACATCAATACCAAACTAGGATAGTAAAAGTTCAATTGTCCAAAAAGAGATGGTGAGATAGAAAGCTACAAAAGGTGTAAACCAACACTGCCATAGAGGTGTATAATAAAAGGATGAGTATCCTAACACATATGGACCAGGAGGATGGATTTAACCAATTATATAATTGAAATTTAAATTGAATTTTTATGGAAGTGAATTTGGATAAAAGAGTACTGAAACTCTCTAGGTGTGTTACCAAAGAATCTAAAGGTGTACTTTCTCAACAAGGATGATTCCTAACTTATCAATGACAAGCAAAATTACTTTGTAAAATCAAAGAATAATAATTCAAGGGGTCTAAATACAAGAACCCAAGGTACAAATAGGCTTCCAACAATAGAGTAAGTCACCTACTAAAATATGGCCGACTAAGGAAAGACTGAAAATGGCATGAATCAGGCAGACAACAAAAAGACTCTATGTGACAGTTTCCAGGCAAACAGTACGATATAATCTGACCAAGCGATATTTTGCACAAAGCAGTGCGACAGTTTCCAGATAGCCTGTGTGATACTTTCCAGGCAAGCAATGCGATAGTTTTGCAGCAATGAACTATCGTACAATAAATCTTAGTATAGTGTGCGATGAAGTTTCAGGATCGTACGACTCTTGATCAATGAATGTTAAAAATCTCAGTTTTAAAGACAATTCGGTCAAAGTTTCTATTTGAAGGTTGGATTTTTTGATTTCAAGCATAGTACTAGCAGTAATTAGACAAGTTTGCAAATAGTAGGTGATCAAACATGTCATAAAACACTTGCACAAGGGCAAAAGCAACCTTGCCAAGACAAGCAATTGTGATATCAAAGCAATAAAATCCTATGAATTCTATCATGATGTTTGATATTTGAGAATGTTCACATGGGTAGATCACAGCGAGAACACTTCAAGCACTTACTAGCCTAAAAAGACAATGGCTCAATACTTAACAACTTGGCCCACACTTGATGTCCCATTGCCTCACACATAGTGGTTACCCACAATAGATATTGGCTTTGTTGTGGAAGTGCCAATGACACAACCAAAGGAACACAGATGGTGAGTAATATTGGGGTGATCCGGGTTAGTCCACTAGGATCAATCCTTGCACCAAAAAGCTAAGCAGCAAAATAGGGTGGCTTCTATCTATGGTTCTTAGTAAGAGCTTCCATTCGTAATACCCCTCTTGCTCCCCAAAGGGACTCCTTACCTTGCGGCCACATGAGTACCTTAAGCATTCTTGGTCAACATTTTCCTCATGGTCACAATCCCACAAGTACTCACATCAAGTGAAGACAAGTACTATGTCTACCAAGGTTTTATATCCTTGATAGCCTTGAGTTTATAGTGGATCGGAATAGCCAGCAAAAAGCTTGTCCCCACTTGGGTCGTTCCTCTTGATTGCTCAAGAGCAGGCCCGCTAAAGGATTCTAAAGCTAAACAAAGAGTGGATCAACCTTTGAGTTTCAAGATTTTTGTTTCACCTCAAGGGTGAAGAGCATATTATCCTAGCTCAAAAATTTCTCTCAAACACACCAAGCAAAGGTTCAATTACCCTCTTGCCTTCAAAATCCAAAGATGGGTCAAAATTTCTATTTCACCACAAGGGTGAAGAGCATACTCTCCTACCACCAAAAGATTCCTACAACAAAATATTAAGTGCCTATGAAAAGAAACAACTAGTATATGCCACACTCAAAATGAAAGCAATTAAACAAGCACTTGATTGGTTTTTATGCATTGGGAAACCCTGCAAGAAAGGATTAGTAGCCCTTGTGCATTTAGAGCTTTGACATGCGTTCTTTTAAGCAAATATTTCAAAACAATGAGAGCACCTACAAGCACAACTTGTTAGCCCTACAAAGGTTAGCACATCAAAACCAAATAAAATCTGTAAATCAAACTCTATTCTACCATAACAAATTAGAAATCTAAAGCAAACTAAATCAAATCTTGCAAAGAAATGACCAAAATTACTCACTACCAGGCCTGGGCGATAGTTTTGTCAGAGAAATAATCATATGATACTTTGCTGTATACTGCTGCAATACTTTATCTCCGTGCGATAGTTCATGATACTTGTATGCAATAGAGAATAATATGACAGTGTGACAGAATCTGTAAGGGCACGCAATATTTTAATTGGTAAATTATCACACTGGTATACAAGAAACTATCGTACGACACTGGAAGACTGTTGCACAATAATTCTATCAAAAAAATAGAGAGCCGAAACATCAAGCTAAAATAATGATGAAAAATTAACAGAAATGCATAAAAAGAAGGACAAAACAAGAGTGTTCTACCCCACGGTGGGCACCAAAAATGTCCACACTAAATAGTGTACTTCTCTAAGTCATTACTTCCAAGAGAATCCATGAATGAGAAATTTTGAGAAAGTGACCTAGAGCTCCCTAGGCATGGAGTCACAAGGATGTTGATGGTGCTCTCAGCTAGAGCTATTGAAGCATGCAACCTTGCTAGTAAACCACACAATGAGAGATTCAAAGAGACAAGGTCAAGAATGCCAATATCCTCAAGAATCAACAATGAAGATGCAAGCTAAGCTATGAAAGGAAAGTATTACAAATCCTTACTACTTAAGCTATGTGAGCTAATATAGATCCTAAAGAAAACTAAGCTAGAAATCATAAACATGAAGCTATGATGCAAGAATGAAAGCTAAATGCATGAAGATCTCCAAAGCTCCAAAGTCTCCAAGAAATCCCGTAGCATAAGATTAGTATTTAAAGTTGGGATCTAAGAATGAGAAAAGAGCTCTCCTTTTAAAGGAATTGAAAAGGAATGGACCATGGAGATTAAGAGGCAAAAGATTTAATCAAGGGTGGAGCTTGAAAGAGGAACAATCCATGTGCACAAATCTCTTCCAATGAGAAAATAAGAGTTGACTTTTGTGTCCCATATGAGACAAAAAGGCCTTTTCTTCTTTTTATAAAATAAGAATAATGCTTTATTTGTGCAACTTAGGATAAGAGGAAAGGTGGGGGCTTTTTATTTAATAAAAGGGGAGGAAATTCCTTTTAAATAAATAAAGACTTTAGGATAAAATGGTTAGCCCATGGAAAATAATCAAAAATGATAAAATAGGATTTGATCAAGGAAATTGATATAATTGAAAAATGTCAATTTTTGAAAATACTGATTCAGGGATTTGATAAATTGCTGAATGGGGGCCCAAAGTCTAGGTGACCATTTTAGGGTGCATACAACCCTAAAGCAACAAAATATTGTATAATATGGCTTAGGGTTAGGGATTTCATTAATGTATGATTTTAGCACTAGCAGTGGAATTGAGCTGTAAGGGATTACAGATTGTAATAAGGTTGTAATCACTGGATAATAATAATATTGGACTCACTACCGGTGGACGTAGCCCAGGGATTGGGTGAACCACGTTAAATCTTTGTGTATTGTGTTCTCTTCTATGTGGTTTATTATTTTTTGATATTGGTTATATTTGCATGTAATTATTATTTCTTCATTGTTAATCCTAACAAGTGGTATCAGAGTGAGGTTGTTTTTTTAGTTATCCTTTACAGGAAGATCTCACGGTTTAGTGGGAGTCTCACGGTTGAGTGGGAGAAATGGTAGATGAGGGTAGGTTGAAGGTTGACAAGTTTAATAGGCAGAACTTTCAGTTATGGAAAATGCAAATGGAGGACTATCTCTATCAGAAGGATCTATGGCGGCTATTGGAAGGTAAAGCCAACAAACCCGCAAGCATTTCTGATGAGGACTACGTAATTCTTGATATAAAGGCTCTTGGTAGTATTTGATTATGCCTAGCACAATCGGTGGTATTCAATATTACCTCAGCAATGACGACTGAAGATTTGATGAAAACCCTAGCGAAGTTGTATGAAAAGCCCTCCGCTTCAAGTAAGGTATTTCTCATGAAGCGTTTGTTTAATATGAAAATGGTGGAAGGTGGGTCATTTACTGATCATTTAAATGAGTTTAATACAGTTACCAGTCAATTAAATTTTGTTAATATTATTTTTGATGAAGAAGTTAGGGCTCTCTTGATTTTGTGTTCTTTGCCTGAAAGCTGGAATGACTTGGTAATGGCTGTTAGTAAATATGTTTTTGGTTCTAATACCCTAAAATATGATGATGTTATTGGTGTTATTTCGAGTGAGGAAATTCATAGGAAAAGCTCAGGTGGATCCACATCAGGTAGTGTTTTAAATGCACAAAGCAGGGCTAGAACCAATGAGAGAGGAAAAAACTCTGGAAATCATGGGAAATCAAGAGGAAAATCAAAGGGAAAGAGGTCTGAATCCAAAGGGCCAAATGATTGTTGATACTGTGGAAAACTAGGTCATAAGAAGAAATATTGCTGGTCTCGGAAGAATAAAGGAGACAAACAAGAAGGTAACATAGAGGCAAATGTGGTAAGTAATAAACCCGAACAGGATGCCTTGCTTATTTCTTTAGAAAGTATTGATGATTCATGGGTTTTAGATTTTGGGGCTTCATTTCATGCTACACCCCATAGAGGTTACTTTGTTGATTATGTCCAAGGGGATTTTGGGCTAGTTTATTTGGGAGATAATGAACCTTGTCAGGTAGTTGGAAAGGGAAAAATTAAGATTAAGTTGCAGAATGGGAATCATTGGCTACTACAAGAGGCAAGACATGTTCCAAGGCTGAGTAGGAATTTAATTTCAGTAGGACAACTAGGTGATGAGGGTTGCAAAATTACTTTTAATGATAGAAATTGGAAGGTTTCAAAAGGTTCCTTAGTAGTAGCAAAAGGTGTGAAAGTAGGCACCTTATATCTTTGTACAAGTCACACTGTTCCTTCTACTTTAATTGTTTCAGAAGATAATGAATGTTTAGGAATAGTGGCTACAATTGAGCAGGAAGAACATCAAACCATTGTTGTGGATTTTGACACAACACTGTGGCACAATAGACTCAGGCACATGAGTGAAAAAGGTATGAAATTACTTCATTCAAAGAAATTTTTACCTGGTTTGAAATGTGTCAATATGGATTTCCGTGAGAGTTGTGTGTATGGAAAACAAAAGAGAGTTAGTTTTGTGAAGAGTGGGAAGGAAAAGAAAAATGAGAGATTAGAGCTTGTGCATACAGATGTATGGGGACCAGCTCAGGTATCTTCCCTTGGTGTCTCTCTGTATTATGTTACATTTATAGATGATGCAACAAGAAAAGTATGGATTTATTTTCTTAGACAAAAATCTGATGTATTTCAAACTTTTAAGAAATGGAAATGCTTGGTTGAGAATGAGACTGGTAAAAGGTTAAAATATCTCAGATCTGATAATGGTGGTGAGTATTGCAGTACAAAATTTGAAGATTATTGTTCCTCTAATGGCATTCGTAGGTAGAAAACTATACCAAGGACTCCACAAGAAAATGGAGTGGCTGAACGCATGAACAGGACAATAATGGCGCGTGCAAGGAGTATGAGGTTGCATGCTAGGCTGCCCAAAAACATGTGGGCAAAGGCTATGAACACTGCTATTTATTTAATCAATAGAGGCCCCTCTACTCCTTTGGACTGTGGTATTCCAGAGGAAGCATGGAGTGGTAAGAAGGTGAGTTATTCTTTTCTCAAAACCTTTGGTTGTGAAGCTTTTGCACATATAGATTTTAAAAATAGAACCAAGTTGGAAGCTAAGTCAAATAAATGTGTATTTGTTGGATATGGCATTGATGAATTTGGTTATAGGCTTTGGGATTTTAAAAATCATAAAATTGTAAGAAGCAGGGATGTCATATTCAATGAGAAAGTATTGTACAAAGATCTATTGCAGCAACATGAGAAGAAAGAAAATGACTATGTAGTACTAGATGATACTCCAAAAGATGATGTTCCAGTAGTTCCTTATGCTCCGCAACAACAACAACAAATAGCACACACCCCAATGAATGTTAGACGGTCAACAAGGCTAAGTAGACCTCTAGAGAGATTCTCTCCCTCTTTGTATTCTATTTTATTAACAGATGCTGGTGAACCTAAATGTTATAATGAAGCTGTGCAGGTGGATACAAAGCTTCAGTGGGAGTCTGCAATGATAGATGAAATGGACTCCTTGCTGAAAAATCACACTTGGGATTTATGCAAGTTACCTGCAGGTAAAAGGGCTTTACAAAATAAATGGGTTTACAGGATAAAAGAAGAGGATGGAGGTAAGAAAAGATTTAAAGCTAGGTTAGTTGTAAAAGGATTTGCATAGAAAAAGGGTATTGATTTTGATGAGATATTTTTTCCAGTTGTTAAAATGACTTCTATCCGTACTATTTTAAGTATTGTGGCTACTGAAGATTTGCATTTAGAGCAGCTTGATGTTAAAACAAATTTTCTTTATGGTGATTTGGATGAAGAAATATATATGGTCTAGCCACAAGGATTTGAGGTCAAAGGTAAGGAGATTTTGGTGTGCAGATTGCAGAAGAGTTTATATGGCTTGAAGCAAGCACCTCAACAATGGTATATTAAATTTGACACTTTTATGAATGAGCATGGATACAGTCAGTGTCATTCTGACCATTGTGTTTATTTTAAGAGGTTGGATGATGACAACTACATTATTTTATGTTTATATGTTGATGATATGCTTGTAGCTGGGTCTAACATGGATCACATTAAGGGGTTGAAACAACAGTTAGCACATTCATTTGCTATGAAGGATTTGGGGTAGAAAAAAAAATCCTTGGTATGAAAATTTGTAGAGATAGGAAAAATAGGAAGTTGTCTCTATCTCAGGTTGATTATATTGAGAAGGTGTTGCAACGTTTCTCTATGGAGAATGCCAAATCTGTCAGCACACCTTTGCCTGGTCATTTGAAATTGACTAAGGAGATGTGTCCTAAGACATCAGAAGAAGAGGCTAAAATGTCCAAATATTGCACACCCAGTGGGATTTGTTAGCCGATATATGAGTAACCCTGGTATTGAGCATTGGAATATAGTCAAATGGATTCTTAGATATTTGAGAGCTACATCCAGTAAGTGTTTACACTTTGGGGGTTCTACTACTATTGTACAAGGCTATTTTGACTTAGATTTGGTAGGAGATATAGATAGCAGGTGGAGTACTATAGGTTATGTATTTACTGTTGGTGGGACAACAGTGAGTTAGATTTCTTGACTACAAAAGGTGGTTGCTTTATCCACTACAGAGGCAGAGTATGTTGCTGCTACAGAGATATCCAAGGAGATGATATGGCTTCAATTCTTCATGGAAGAATTGGGACATCCATAGATAGATAATTTTTTGCATACAGATAGCCAAAGTGCCATTCATCTTGCGAAGAATTATGCTTTGCACTCAAAGACAAAACACATACAGTTGCGATACCATTTCATTCAGTCAGTTTTGGATGATGGGAAGTTAAGGTTAGAAAAGATTCATACAGATGATAATCCAGCAGATATGTTTACAAAGGTAGTAACAAGGGAGAAGTTGAACTCATGTTCAGCTTCAGTTGGTCTTCTAGGCTGAACACAATAAAGGAATAATTGAGTCCAGGGTGGTTCAATCTAGTGGGAGCCTCATATGGTAGCGGTATTGCTACAGGATCAGTCTCCAAGTGGGAGGTTTTTTAGTGTGGATACTGATTAGTCACCAAGTGGGAGATTGTTAGCTTGTGGTGACTAATCAAGAAAGTACTATCTAGGAAAGTACTATACACTTTTCCTCCTGACCTCGCCCCGAGGTGAATTTTTTTGAGGCCGACATATTTTTGGTAATTTTTGGCTGACATGTTGTAACTCATTCTTGTAATACCTTAAAAATGGGCTATAAGTTCATTAACCTCCTATATCATCAAATCATATGAAATCGACATCAAAGTCCTAATCTAAGGCACATCTAAACATCATCAAATCTAATTGATTATCTTAAATTTTGCATTAGGGAATATTCCTAGTAATATTCCTAATTATCTTAATTATCTTTAATTTTATAATTATTTGGCAATAAATCACATTTATCCTAAAGTTTGATTAATTGAATATTTTCATATTTAATTAATTAGATTTAATATTTGCCACTTAATTGTGTAATTAAATTTAATTATATCTATTATTAATTGTATTATTTAATTTTGACAATAAATCTAATATCATATGAATAATTGATTAAATTCTTATTTAATTAATTAAAATAAGTTGTCATTATTTAATAATATAGTTTTTAATAAAAGTTTGATTAAATAATTGATTAACCCATAAATCAATTGTTTTATTTTTAAAAGCAGTTAAGTTGGAAATAAATCACTTTATTATTAAAATAATTCATAAATAAAACATGCACAATCATAAAAGCAGACAACTATCAATTATCAATTAAAGCTAAACTCTATTTTGAGTTAAAACTTAGCTTTTGCATGTTTTTGTGAGTTAATTATCTTTTATTTAAAAATAACTCAAAAATCAAGTTGAGTTATTTGAGTGATTTATGACTTTTTCCCATGCACCTCCAAAGCCCTGGATTTCTATAAATTAAGGCTTTAGCTCTTCACAAATCATCTCATATTTTGCACAATCACGTTGGAGAATTAGAATTGAAGAAATCAAAGCTCTTGCAAATCGACATCTTTGTGAGATCAATCTTATTTTTGCATTCATATTGCATATCATTGTTAGATTAGCATTGCATATCAATTTTCAATAGCATTTATAGCATATCAATTTCATCTAGCATAGATTCATATCAGTTTTTATCATTCTTATTGCATAGAAAATATCAAAAATATAGATTAATTGCATTCAATTTCATATTCATCTTTTGCATTCAAATCCTTCATTTAGGTGTCGTCTAGGTCACTGATCTCGATAATAATCTGAGAACATTAATCTCGCACCTACTAGAAGGCAGTAAATCACTTGGTTAGATAGCTTTCAATTTTGCACGATTTCGATTATAGCTAACCTCTAATGTTTTACTGAGTGTTGTGTCTATAGATCAGGTACAATTTTCACACACACATTTCTGGCGCCCACCGTGGGGCAACCCACCTTTGCATGCTGGTCTTGATTTTTTTGGGGAGCTAAAACCCCAAAGTTTCAAAGATTTAATTTTATCTCTCAAACGGCTTGGAGTTTTGGTCTGAAATTTTTTTTACAGGTTGGAGACATATCAAGGAAGATTTTAAATTTTTAAAAAAATTTTATGAATTATTTTTAATTTTTAATTATTTTTTTTTGATTTTTCATAAAAAATTAATATCTGACGCAAATCAGCATATTTTTCTGAAATTTTTACATTTTCGGAAATCTCTTCAAATTATACAGGGGGTCTATTATTTGTGTTTTAAATTTGGATGCAATTTAATAGCTCAAATAGTCAATTTTTAAAAACTGGTGTATTTTGATAAAATGGGTCTCTAGGGCACAAATGAAGAGATTTTTATAAAATTTTTGCATTTTTGGAAATCTCTCTATTTTTTAGTAGGGGTCTCTATTCTGAATTTCTATTTTTGTGGCCAAAATCATATCAAAAAAATTAGATCTTGTTGACTAGGTCAAATGCAGCAAAAAAAATAAAGTTTTGTGATGGGTATGCACTTATTTTTTTTACATGGTTCAATGAATGATATGAGTTGTCATTTGGGTTGATTTCTGGTTATTATTACTGATAATAATTGATTTTTAGAGCTAACCCTATGGTTTTCGTAAGTTGAATATATTTTGCATATCTTGTTTGCTTGTTTGCTTGTTGGAGAGTTCGTCACTTGCTTGCATGGAAAAGCTCAACAAAAATTGCTAAAAATCAAGTAAAATTTACTAAGCGCGTTGCAAGGATCCCAGGTATTCTCCTTCATCTAATAATATTTTGATTTGGGACTTAAAATAAATCTCTTATGTGTCAAGCTTGTGTGCATCTTTTCATGCTTTTGATCTATTTCTACACACTTGCATAATTGATACTAGGTTGTGAACCCTTAAGGATTCATTAAGTAGTCTTAGAATACTTGTGATTGATCTTGATTTCTATCTTGGGTTATTGGACTCGCTAATCCGCTAACCCCTCATTTCCGCCCCGTGGTTGCAATCTCAACGCCATAAAGGGGAGGGGTCAACAGGACAGAAGCGTTAAGTGTTCCACTTGGCAACCCTTTTGTGCTTTTAGGAACTCACTTATTTTTTAAGTTGGGGACTCATTTTCAACTTGTGTGAGGTGTTAAGTGTTCCACCTTATGGACTCATCTCATATTCGCTTTAAGCGTTAAGTGTTCCTCTTTCTACTTTTTGGGTACTTTTGGTAGATTTACTTTCAGGAATATATCTGTGCTCACATAGTAATTAGGCCCTATGAACACTATTCGTGATTCTTGAGAGATTGGATTCCTAGCAAAATCCTTCCTTGACAATGGAATCCTTGTAGGTAGGGAGGATACTTAGTGTGTTTCACATTCATCTTGGTTAGTGCATCTTCTCTTATTGATCGACACATTCTCTCTCCAGAGAGGTTGATAGATCACGTGGGGTTGATATCACAAGCTTTGGTGAATCAAAATTGGTTAGTGCGTCTTCTCTTATTGATTGATACATTCTCTCCCCGGAGAGGTTGATAGATCACGTGGAGTTGATATCACAGACCTTGGTGGAACAAAACTTTGTCTTAGCGTGTCGGATTAATCTGCTTGCTTTGTTTGGGTTAAAAGTGAAGAGGTGTCAAAACCTTGAATCTGGAGCCAAGTCCCCTTGTGGTATACTATTGTGAGTCATCTTTAGAGAGGGTTAACCGTAGCAGACAATCCCTTCACAGGGCAAACTACGTTGACGGAACCTCAAGCGGTAATAGCCATTTTCGCCATGGTAGTGACAGCCGCTATATAAATGTCCTTGTGGAAGAAATCTCCACGGGTATGGTTCATTGTTGGGTTGTCAGATCTCCCTAGCAGCTCTTGAAGATTAAGTTCTCAGACTGTGTCAAAACCCTGGTGTGCTGGGATTGGAGTTCACCCCTTTGAATCATAAAAGTTTCAGAGTCAAACCATTACTAAAAACCCTAGAGAGGCCAATTTTTCATTCTTAGGTATATGTGTGTTATTGCAAAACTTTTCAGAACATACACAATTAGTATTCTCAGGGATTAGCACAATTTGGTCACTTGATTGTTCATGCGCAAGGTTGCTTTTGCCCTTGTTCATTGTTTTCAGACGTGCTTGGAATCACTTGCTTGCTGTTCTGCGTGCTTATTTATCTACTTGGCTATTAAAAATGATCAAATCTGGTATAACCTTCAAAATCTGGACAATACAATTTGCAAACAATCCAAAACTGAAGACCTTAAATTTTGCAAAAATTGACGTAAAATCTTTCTGGAGTCAAAAGTCATTTCAAGAAGTCAAAAGTTGTACGAGTTTTGTCAAGTGTCATTTCAGTATTGCCCATCTGTCGTACGATTGAGAACCCAATGTCGTATGAGTTTTCAAACCAACAAATTCAAGAAAGTCAAAATCCTGTTAGCAACTGTCGTATGATATTTACAACTGTCGTTTCATTGCTACCCAACTGTCATACGAGTTTTACAACTATCGTTTCATTTCTACCCAACTTTCGTACAAGTTTAGCAACTGTCGTTTCATAGACTACCCAGTGTCGTATAAGTCTGCAAAGTGTCATTTGGAAAAATTTGAGAGAGTTGTCAGAAATTGTCAAATTGCAAGATATCCAATGTTTCTAGCCTAGTTCCAGAATCTGTCAAAAATATCATTGTGTCAAGAACATATCAGTAGCTATCGAGAATTAGTACACATGTCTCAAAGAATCAGTATACATGAGGAAGAAATTTTGATCGCCGCTATAAGGAAACAGTTGCATGCTATGCAAGTTGAACTTAACAATCTTAAGAAAGAGAAGGAATCTAAAAAGTTCTCCATGGAGGCCCTTTGCCCTTTTCCATTTGATAAAGACTTGTACATGTCACCATGCCCCCGAAAAAAAATTGAGCAATATGATACCTCTTCCACGGAGAGTGACACATCTAGCTTTGGAGACTATGATGACTATGATGACAGACAATGTAATGATACCTATGACACCTTTGTTCCTAAGAGTCCTCCTTGTCATGTGTTCCCACTTACTACAAATGGGCCATCACATTGGATAGATTGTGATGGTGATCCATATGATTCTGATTTTGAAATAGATTTTGATGGCTTTTGTGGACAATACCTTGATGATGATCCATCTACTACTGCTGAGGACTATAAAATACATTGTGCTAGCTTGAAACGTCAATATTATAAGGATCTCTCCTCTAAGAACTCTCAGGCTGAAAATAAAGATTACACTCTCAAGCAAGATCATGTTAATGTTGGACCTTTGTCTAGTGATGGTTCCCTTCCATCCCCTAATTTCTCCAATACCCGTACATTTCCTAAAGCTTCCGAGTCTTTCAAATCTTTCACAGAACCTTCATTCGACACAAGCTCTCATACTTTTCATGCAGTTCCCTATAGTTATCCTCTAGGGCTACCTCTTCAAGAAATTCAAGCTAACCTTCACTTGGCTGCAAAGACTTTCAATAATGATAAACCTAAAGAGCCTAAGCCTTCATATGCTATAATCCCTACTTCAGCTAGTCCTCCACCATCTCTTCCAAAGTCTTCCATACAATCCCAACATGCTTCCTTGTCCTTAGAAGTGGCTCCATGTCAAGAGGATTCCAAAAATGATGAAGAAAAGAACATAAAGACAGATCAAGATCAAGAACCCTCCATTTCATCCACTCCTTTTCCCGATGTCTCTTATCCGCTTCATGGTTCTTTTGATCCTATAAACCCTTTTTCATGCATTCCACCATGTCTTAAGTCTTCTCCTAAGCAAGATCAAGCTACTACTTACACTGTTGAGCTTATTGAAAATCAAAATAACCTTACCCCACTTCCAATTTCCAAAGATGATACTTCCATTAAGGTTGTTAAAAATGGTGTTGATACTTCCAATGTTAAGCCTATTGAAAATCAAAAGAAAAATTATGTGCTTGTGCTATCCAAAGATCCTTGTCAAGATCAAAGTCTTCCATCTTCTTGTTCTACCACTCCATGTTCGCTTCCACTTTCTACTCTTCCTAAGTCTTCGCAAGCTTTGAATGATCCTATCAAAGAAAATGCTCTTATTCAAGATGTCCATGATTTTATTGAAAATTCTAATGCTCACTCTAAAGATGCTGATATCCTTGGTTGTCATATAGATGATGATGAACTTATTGATTATCCTTTTGCATCTTCCACTTCCATCCTTGGACCTCTTCCACCACTACTAAGGGCTTCATGCCTTCCTTCCATCTTGGGTCCTTATGTCCTTTCACTTTCCCCTCCTAGCTCTCCTAATTTGCCATCCATCTTAGGTCCTTACATACCTCCATCTCCCATCTTTCCTCAAGATCAACATAGATGCATACCCTTGAATCCTTTTCATCCACCCACCCATCTAAACCAGTCATATCCTCCTCCTTCTTCCACAAGTCCCAAGTCCTTTGGAAGTAACTTGAATGTTCAATACAAGAAAAAGAAGCAATACAAGAATCCATCAAAAAAAGATCACCATGTCTCCTCTAATAGACATGGAAACATAAAGTCAAAAGAGATATCTAAGAAAAAAATTACAAGACAAGTATGGGTTCCAAAATCCATCATTGAAGATATTATCTCTAAATCATCAAAAGGAAATAAAAAGCCTACGACTATATGGATTCCAAAGTCTCTCTTGAAAGAGTCTGGTGTTGAACAAAAAGTGAAATTGACATTCAAGCTTCCAAAGGCTTCCACTTCATCTCCCTCCAAAAGTATTCTTCCATTTCATGCGCCCAAACCTCAACCTCTGCTATCCATTCGCCATATTCCTTCACGTATTCCTTCATTCACGTTTCCTCCACCCTCTCGCCACCCTTCAAGGTGTGTGTTTACATTGATCTTGCCTTCCTTTCCACCTACCCTTTCACAATCCTTCCATTCATTATCCTTCTACCTTCTATCTTTTTTCCTCATTTGCCTATTCCTCCTATCTTCCAACCTCACTCGCTTTACATAAAACTTTATCCTTCATTTTCCTCTTCCATCTCCCTTTCCATATCAGCATCTTTGAGCATATCATTTTGAATCCTTGGCATATCATGGTTTATCCTTTCAAGGAGCATTATCTAAAAAGCTTGCCTTCTTCTAAAAGAGAAATAAAAAAAAAGATATGAAATTTTTTTTGAAAATGTGCCTTGGTGAAAACTTGGAAACAGGCGCCTTGGTAGCAAAATTAAAGAGAAATAAATTCATCCTATGGTGAAAACCACTCCCTTGTGGCACCTTGGATAAGTACCATGATGAAAACCTGGCAATCAGGCATTATGCATAGTTCTTCTACATATTTCATCCATTCTATCTTCTCTCTTTGATCTTGACAATGTTGATCTATACACGAACATTTGGCTATTTTGTGAGCTATCTTATGATGATCTTGCTTTCATTCCTTCCATGTTTAACCTTCATATCCATCTTCCTCCATTCATTTTAGCCTTTCGCTATCCTTTTCCCCTTTGGTCTTGATCTAAGAAAAAAAGAGTAAAACACGGTGCTATGAAGCCTCTTGACATGTCTACTTCTTTGGAATACATCCTATCCTTCTTTGGCATTACGCTTTTGTGACTTATCCTATGCTAGCCTTTTATTGCTTGTCCAAATGTGCTTTACATGACAATTTTTCCCTAGCTTGGGTATTCTTGAGGAGTTTTCCCTTGAGGATTTCTTCCCTTCATTATCCTTTATTCTCTTGTCTTCCATCTCTTCCACCAGCTTGCCAATCCCTCTTGTTCTCCACCTTGCTAGACATTGGGACTGCATGATATAATCTTGGTTGGGAGTTTGTAATGGAAAAAGATGCTATCAAGTATACCAAGTATCAGAACTAGTATCAGAACAAGTATCAGAATCAGTATTAGAACTAGTATCAAAACAATTATCAAAAAAGTATCAGAACAATTATCAGAATCAGTATCAGAATCAGTATCAGAACCAGTATTAGAACAAGTATCAGAACAATTATCAGAACAAGTATCAGAACTAGTATCAGAACAATTATCAGAACAAGTATCAAAACTAGTATCAAAACAAGCGTCAGAACTAGTATCAGAATGATTATCAGAATCAGTATCAGAATCAGTATCAGAACCAGTATCAGAACAATTATCAGAATTAGTATCAGAATTAGTATCAGAACCAGTATCAGAACAAGTATCAGAATGGGCCTACAAAACAAGTATCAGAACACCTATTGGGGCTACACCTTTCGCTTTAGTTTATGGGTCTAAAGCAGTACTACCTATTAAGGTTGAAATCCCATCACTTAGAATCAGAATGCATGGACTTGTCACTGATGAAGACTACAAAGTGTCTAGGTTACAAGAACTGGAATTACTAGATGAGCGCAGGCAAGTAGTGTATGATCATCTCAGAGTATATCAGAAAAGAATGTCTAGAGGCTACAACAAGAAAGTCAGACATAGAGAATTTCAGGTTGGTGATCTAGTGTTGAGAGAAAATCCTAAAAATCAATCCCATCAAGAACGCAAGAGGAAGTTCGAACCCAACTCGCTAGGTCCCTTTATCATCACTGCTACTTTTGGCTCTGGTGCCTATCAAATCTCAATGACTGAAGGAGAACAGCTCCGAGAACCAATCAACGTTCTCCATCTGAAGAAATTCTATGCCTAAGGCATTCAGTGCTTGGTAAATGTCCTAAAAAAAATCTTAAAAATCAGAAAAAGTTTTGAAAAAATGAACATCTTGGTGAAAACCTAGCAATAGGCGCCTTGATGATGCACAAAAAAATCAAAAAATATCAAAAGTACAAAAAAAATTAAAAAAATGAAAAAATACAAAAAAAAAAAGAAAAAGAAGAAAAAGTGCCTTGGTGAAAACCTAGAAACAGGCGTCTTGGTAGCAAAAATAGAATCTCTACCAAGATGGTGAAAACCTGGCAAACAGGCACCACTTGTTCCAAAATGCTCCATCTATCAGCACAATCTTGGTCTTTCCCAGCTTTCAGTCTTGCTTTAGTTTGTACATATCTCCCGGTTTGTTTCTGCATATCCTGGTTTCAATAAGTCGGTCTGTACACCAATCAGCTCAAGCGTCTGTATCCTATCAATGTTCAAATTTGGGGGCAATCAATGTCATATCCTATGGTCTCCCATGTATCTTAGACATTTCCTATCCAGTCAGAGTCCTTTGAAGCTTCTTGTTGAGTCAGTCAGTCAGTCTCGTCTCCAGCAAGGATTTTGCATCTACAACAATCAAACATCAAAACTCAACTGAAAATAATTTGTGCTTTTCATGCTTTTATCTCCTTGTAGGCTTACTGATTCGCATTGAGATTTTTGCATATTGTGTCCCTTCGAGCTCTTCGATGATGTCTTTTATAGGATTTAGAGAGTGATGACTGGGGGCATAATCTTTTCTTTGTCTTCTGCTTGTATGTAAAAATCTAACAGCTTTAGAAATTCTGGATTGAAATGGTGTCCGACTGTAAGAGCCTCTATCTTGAATTGGATGGCCATGCGTACCTCGACCATTGATACCCAAAAAAAAATTCAAGGACGTTTGATCTAACTATTATCTTTTTGAAGTAAATTCTTTCTCCTACTGTGAAACGCGCTCTTGCCTAAGGAGGTGAACGATAAAGGGTCACTACGGGTAATTCACACTGGATTTAGAATGATCTTTTGATTGTTTGATGTGTTTGCAACGCAAGGCGTACTCAGGTCATCACGACGTTTATGTTTTGATGCTTATACAAATTGCTATATCAAAATGGACATGATATTCAGGTCATCTTGGCGCTTGTGCCTTGGTGCTTATATCTAATCCAACATTTCAAAAACAAAATCAATATTCATATATCCATGGTTGTTGACCAGTGGGTGTTGTATTGATTCTTGTGCATACAAATCGATATTCATATGTCTATGGTTTCATGGCTAGTGGGCATTATATTGATTTATCCGGTTACCTAAAAGTTCAATGATGATAACAAATCGACATATGATCAGTGACTAGGTCCTAGGTCTTAGGTTGCATTTCATTTTGCATGTCTCATTGCATTTTGCATGTTTGCATGATCTCACAATGATTAAACGAACTTCAATGCTTAAATGATTCTTCAAATCGCATCTTCAAGTCTAACAAGAACTGCATCTCACACGAAGGTTCCTCCAATGAAATAGCAAGTAGAATCCTTTTTCGGGATCAAAATTCAAATCTGAGATCATTCATATTATTAATTGCTTGCATAATCAACCTTCAATCATCACAAAAATCTAGTATTCAACTTAACTGATTATCTTACATCAAACTATCAAAATTTCAACTTGGTCAACCATGGTCAAACTCATGGTCAAACCTAGTCAAATTCAGTCTCCGGGACCTCCAAACGATGCAGAATGCATTCCCGGACGTGTTTTAACCAGTTCTCAAATCAATTAACATGCTTCTGAATTCTCAACGTTGAATTTTCTTGTCAGATTTTAATTTTAATCCCGAAGGGGGCATGGTATTGCATATCATTCAAAGTTTGTAATCAAATTTGAAATCATATCTTTATGGAAATCATATCTTTCATCACTGATCAAGACAAACAATCACGTCTAGTCGCTGATTCATCAAAAGTCCTCATCACTTGGGGCAAATCTATCATCACTTGGGGCATATCAGATTCATCGATCCATATCAATCTGGTATTCTCTCAATCTTGTAAACTGTATCAGTTTTTGCAACCATCGGATCATAGTGTTCTTTCCTTGGTTCTTTGGCAACTGAAGGATTCAGATGTGATACCTGCTAGTTCTGCTAAGACAATCGAGTCTAGAACGGGTCACTCACTTCTTATCAATCCTAAGGTTCAGAATCAGGCATTTGACACTTTTTCGCAATCATAGGTTCATTTGCTTCTACAGTGAACATTATCTTTGGTCATTTAGGACCTATTATCTCCATATCAATTCAATATCAATCAGCTTCTGTCTCATATCAATTATTAATTTCAAACATCAGTTTCATATCTCTATCAAACACAGACTATCTTTGAACCACTGCGCTTCGCACAGTAATTCAAAGAGGGGCAAAATGTAATACCCTAAAAATGGGCTAGAAGTTCATTAACCTCCTATATCATCAAATCATATGAAATCGACATCAAAGTCCTAATCTAAGGCACATCTAAACATCATCAAATCTAATTGATTATCTTAAATTTTGCATTAGGGAATATTCCTAGTAATATTCCTAATTATCTTAATTATCTTTAATTTTATAATTATTTGGCAATAAATCACATTTATCCTAAAGTTTGATTAATTGAATATTTTCATATTTAATTAATTAGATTTAATATTTGCCACTTAATTGTGTAATTAAATTTAATTATATCTATTATTAATTGTATTATTTAATTTTGACAATAAATCTAATATCATATGAATAATTGATTAAATTCTTATTTAATTAATTAAAGCAAGTTGTCATTATTTAATAATATAGTTTTTAATAAAAGTTTGATTAAATAATTGATTAACCCATAAATCAATTGTTTTATTTTTAAAAGCAGTTAAGTTGGAAATAAATCACTTTATTATTAAATTAATTCATAAATAAAACATGCACAATCATAAAAGCAGACAACTATCAATTATCAATTAAAGCTAAACTCTATTTTGAGTTAAAACGTAGCTTTTGCATGTTTTTGTGAGTTAATTATCTTTTATTTAAAAATAACTCAAAAATCAAGTTGAGTTATTTGAGTGATTTATGGCTTTTTCCCATGCACCTCCAAAGCCCTGGATTTCTATAAATTAAGGCTTTAGCTCTTCACAAATCATCTCATATTTTGCACAATCACGTTGGAGAATTGGAATTGAAGAAATCAAAGCTCTTGCGAATCGACATCTTTGTGAGATCAATCTTATTTTTGCATTCATATTGCATATCATTGTTAGATTAGCATTGTATATCAATTTTCAATAGCATTTATAGCATATCAATTTCATCTAGCATAGATTCATATCAGTTTTTATCATTCTTATTGCATAGAAAATATCAAAAATATAGATTAATTGCATTCAATTTCATATCCATCTTTTGCATTCAAATCCTTCATTTAGGTGTCGTCTAGGTCACTGATCTCGATAATAATCTGAGAACATTAATCTCGCACCTACTAGAAGGCAGTAAATCACTTGGTTAGATAGCTTTCAATTTTGCACGATTTCAATTATAGCTAACCTCTAATGTTTTACTGAGTTTTGTGTCTACAGATCAGGTACAATTTTCACACACACAATTCTAACCCTAAAGTGGAAAAATATTGTATAATATGGCTTAGGGTTAGGGATTTCATTAATGTATGATTTTAGCACTTGTGATGAAATTGAGCTGTAAGGGATTACAGATTGTAATCAGGTTGTAATCATTGGCTAATAATAATAATATTGGACTCATTGTCAGTGGACGTAGCCCAGGGATTGGGTGAACCATGTTAAATCTTTGTGTATTGTGTTCTCTTCTATGTGGTTTATTGTTTTTTGATATTGGTTATATTTGCATGTAATTGTTATTTTTGCCTTGTTAATCTTAACACTTAGAAAGGATATTTTCAAGATTGGAACAATTCAAAGTGAGGCTAAATCCAAAGAAATGTGCATTCAGTGTGAAATCAGGAAAGCTATTAGGATATATAGCTTCAACCAAAGGAATAGAGGTAGACCCGACCAAAGTAAAAGAAATCATGGAAATGTGAGAACCTCGAACATAAGTCAAATGAGATCCCTTCAAGGTAGGATTTAATCTATCAGAAGGTTCATCTCCCAATTAGCAGAAAAGTGCCACAATTTTACTCAACTCCTTCACAAGGACAAATTATTCAAATGGGATGAAAAATGTGAAGAAGCATTCACATTATTGAAAAAATACCTTATGAATCCACCTACTTTGATGCTGCCAATAAGAGGCAAGCCCTTAATTTTATATATCTCAGTGACAAAACATGCATTAGGGGCACTCTTGGCTCAAGAAGATGAAACTGGAAAGGAAAAGACCATATACTACATAAGCAGAACATTGGTGAAGTATGAGTTGAACTACACCTTTATTGAAAGAGCATGTTTGGTCATAGTTTTTTCTTCCCAAAAACTACACCATTATATGTTATCTCACAAAATATGACTCATAGCAAAGATTGATCCTTTGAAATACCTTCTCAACAAAACAACCCTGAATGGAAGATTGGCCAAATGGGTCGTGGTCCTAAGTGAGTTTGACATAGAGTATGTGGATCGAAAATCTATCAAAGTCCAAGTAATAGTTGATCAACTGGCAAAGTCACCTTTACAAGATGAACATCCAATCCAAGTAGAATTTCCAGATTCTGAAATCATTAATCGTGAAGCAAAGACATGGAATTGTACTTTGATGGTTCCTTATACACAACATGGATCAGGAGTATGGATACTATTGATTACTCCTCAAAGGTCTATAATTTCAAAATCATACAAGCTATTATTTTCATGCACAAATAATATAGCTGAGTATGAAGGATTAGTCATCGGTATAAAGTTAGCATTAGAATGGAAAGTAATAGAACTACAAATCTATGGAGATTCCCAATTGGTTATTAATCAAATCAATGACGAGTATCAAAATAAAGATGATAAGTTGACACCCTACAAGAACATGATTGAGAATCTTAAGAAATACTTCACTCTAATCACATTTGAGCAAGTGCCTAGGGATAAGAATAAAGCAGCAAATGCAATGGCTACATTGGCATCACTTCTCCAAATACCAGATCAAAGTGCCAAATATAAATTCCTGGTAGAAGAAGTTGGACAACTTGTGTTTGACCCTTCCCATCCTCACACCATTTTCTTGCTAATGGGACATGACTCACCTTGGTATGGAGCCATTTACACATACTTAAAAGATCAAATCTTACCCATGGACCAAACCAAAAATCAAAAGAAAAGTTTTATACGCCAAGCCTCTCGCTATACCCTGGTATCCAACATGTTGTATCACAAGAGTCTAGATGGAATGATTTTAAGGTGTCTAGAGAAAGAGGAAACAACTTTAGCCTTGCAATAAATCCATGAAGGAATTTGTGGGTCACATTTGAATGGTTTAACCCTAGCTAATAAACTCCTTAGGATAGGATATTATTGGCCTTCCATGGAGAAAGATGTTGGTCACTTTACAAAAACCTGTCAGAAATGTCAATACCATGGGAACTTAATCCACGTGCCAACACAAGAACTACATCCTATGACTACACCATGGCCCTTTTATCAATGGGGTTTGGATTTGATAGGTATGATTTATCCACCATCTTCAAATGGTCATAAATTTCTCACTATTGCGACGGAGTATTTTACCAAATGGGTGGAAGTTGTACCCTTATCCACTGCCACAGGAAAGAAAATATCCTCGTTCATATTAAATCACATAATTTTTAGATATGGTGTTCCTCACACCATCATAATAGATAATGAAAAATATTTCAAGAACAAAGACTTGAAAGAACTATGTACAAAATTTGATGTGGTACATCACTCATCTTCAATATATTACCCACAAGGAATCGACAAGTAGAAGCTACAAATAAGATCATCTTAAAAATATTGAAGAGAACCGTGGATAATTTAGGTAGAGATTGGCACATTCAAATAAACCCAACTTTATGGGCTTATCGGACAAGCATCAGAACACCAATAGGAGCTACACCATTTTCTTTAGTTTATGGAGTAGAAGTAGTTTTACCTTTGGAGGTAGAAATCCCATCTTTAAAAGTCTCATTGCATGGGTTACTAAGTGAATAATACTTTAGGGTTTCTAGGTTACATGAATTGCAACTATTAGATGAAAGACAACAAGTAGCTTTTGACCAATTAAAAGTATATCAGAATTGAACGTCAAGGAACTATAACAAGCACATCAAACTGAGTACATTCCAAATAGGTGATCTAGTGTTGCGAGAAAACTCTAAAAATCAAGCAGATTGGGAGAAGAAAGGAAAATGGGAAGAAAACTAGTTAGGACCCTTTGTGATCACTTCGTCTTTTGGAACTGGCACCTACAAACTAGCTGATTGTGAAGGAGAAGAGTTGCAAGAACCCATCAATAGTATACACCTGAAGAGGTTCTACACATGAGGTAATTGAAAGGGTATAAAGAGAAAGAGTATCATAAAATTAGATGAAAGAGCATCCTATTTATTATACATAATCAAAAGAGATAATGAAAAACTCAAAAACATTGAAAAATAGAAAAGAGAAAACAAATCAGAAATGCAGAAAAGATAAAAAATAATGGAAAATTGAGCATGAAGAAATTCAAAAATATTCAGAAATGATCCTCAAAAAGATTTTGTCTTGGTGAAAACTTAGCAAATAGGCACCTTGATGATATGGAAACACAAAAAAAAGAAGAAAAAAGAAGAGAAAAATACAAAAAAAAAAGAAAAAAGTGCCTTGGTGAAAACCTAGCAAATAGGCACCTTAGTATAAATAAAAAGCGTAAAATCTTGAAAAATAGAGAAAAAGAGAAAATCCAATCAATCGGTGATAACCTAATAAACATGTGCCATTGAAAGTCTAAGTCAGTCTCATGTCTAGTTGTCATCCTTATAAATATTGCATTCGCCAACATTTGTATATATTGCATAATAAAACTCCACAGTTGCATTTGCAAGTACCTAAAGATTTCATAACCAATCTACAAAGTGTCCTAAGTTCAACAAACACAATCACATCAAACCGGGGACAAATATACTCTAAAGGAGGAAGGATTCATCAAAGCAAACATCAATTTGACACCAAATTAATTCATCAAAGCATAAGTAAAGCACTTACCCAATCAATCCTAATCCAAACATCAAACAAATGCAAAATTTTAATCCAAGATCTCACAAAGGCCTTATCTTTATTAGGATTAACATATGAAATGGATGGAAGTATACTTGAAATATGGATTTGAAAAATGATGCAAAATTTTTGTAAGTGTTGACTTGATTGATGAAATCATGTCTTTCTAGCGAATCGATGAAAGTTTTAAAACTAGACAAGCTATGATGAAAGCATGATATTTTATTGATTTCTGAACAAGTGTCTTAAGGTCAAAGTTTCAAAGTATGTATCATCTGTCTAAGGACATGATCATCAAAGAATCATCGAGGACATGTACATATGGAAAACATAGATCTTTGTTTGTTTACGCAACATGATACCTTGGATATTTTGATGTTAAATATCATAATACCAAAATCCACATGCAACATAGAATATGACAAAATTGGTATTCATACTTTCATGATTGATTTCAATCAGTGATAGTTGTACCAAAAATGGGAAAGCACCATGCAAAAGGAGAGAGGTATTCATATCATCATGGTTGAGCTAGTGATGTTTATACTAATTTCAGGATTCCAAAACTGCTCAATGCTGAATTTAAGCTCCTAATTTGTGAATAGTGACAACTAGCTGCATCCATCATAGATTAAATGCATTGTTTTCTTTTCTTAGCTCGAAAATCAAAAATTGGAAAAGAGAAAGAAAAGGGGCGGAGTTAATAAAAAATCAAATGTACATCAAAAACTATATGTGATAGAGTGTGTTGGAAATCAACAATAAAAAACCAAGGTGCCTTTCATTAGATTAATTGCATTTGTTAGATTCATCTCATTCCTTGTAATATTGCATACCATTTAGTTGCATCGGGTTGCATTCATTTTCATCCTTTAACTAAGTTCATTACAATAGGTTGCATTCATTTTAAAACAAATCTTTCATTATCATTATAGTTCATATCATTGCATTTACATTAGTTTGCATTCATTTTAAATCAAATCATTCATTATCATTAAGTTCAATTAAGATTGCATTCATAGTTCATTCTCATTTGGTAGTTGCATTAATTACATCATTTGGACATTATTAAATGCATTGCATTAAATTCATTATAAAACATTGCATTTAAAATCATCTCATTAGTACAATGCATTTTTCATATAGGTGTATTTCATCAAGTTCATTACATTTAAACATTGAATTATATTCAAAATTAAGTGTATTAGGTCATCGCATTTACATCTAGATCATCATTAATCGATATATCATCTATCATTACATTAATCATTAGTCATTAAAACATCAAAATCCATATATTACATCATATAAGTGCATCCATTACATTTACATCGCATTTGCATCCATCGCATTACATTGCATTAAGCACAACATCAAATAAATGTATCCATCATCACAACATTAATCATTAAACCATTAAATAGCATCATCATATATCATAAACATTAAATCATGCATCACATGCATCCATCTACTCTATGTCATAAGTAAGACAACCATTTTTGCATCAATAGGAACATAATTAGACATGTGCATTCATACCAAAAACTACATTGAAAAAGCATAAAAACAAAGCATGTAGAGATAGAGTCATATAGATCTGCATATCATATAGAGCACCTAAAAAATGATTCCAACACATAATGACATCATATAAATTAAACCTATCACTCAGTATCAGAGTCCATGGTAAATATCAAAAGTCCATCAAAAAATGTGAAACAGAGTCCATCAAGCATAACAAGTATCGATCAAAACTAAACATCAACTACTAAAATAATAATGATACAAATGTCTCGATATAAAAAATGATCACCATAATATACATCAAAGAATGGATCAATCATATAGGTATCAACTGCCAGAACCACTGACACCATAAGGACTAGGACTTGTGTTTGGACCTCGGCTCAAGCTTGCCTGTAGCCCATGCTGACTCATAGCAGCCACAAATGCTTGCATCATGCTACCCAAATGACTGACCTACTACCTAATCTCTGACACATAGAACTATAAAACTCAAACATCAACATTTGTCGCTGGAGCCTTTGTCGGAGGAGCCTGTGTAGAAGGAGCCTGTGGTGGAGCCATGGAAGAAGATGGAATGGAAGAAGAAGGAAGAGATGAAGAAGATGGAATCAATAGAGGAATGGGACCTTGTGGAGGAGGAGGTGTTGGAGGACCCCGTGCCTGATCAAGTAAGATCTATGCTTCCCGCGCATCAACATCTGCCACAACCTGCCTGTACACCTACACCCTATGATGGCCCCATCTAGCAAAATGATCCACACCAACCTGATGGAGTGCTCAAAATGGACCACCCCTCACCCTCACATGTCCACCCCTCATTCACACACTACCTCTGATAGGAACAAGAGAAACAACAATAACAGGGATAACAACTCTCTCCCCTCATCTTGCCTGACCACCCCATTGTCCCTAACGACCTCATCTCCCACCACCACCACCATCCCCACTGTCATCATCTGAATCCTCAATACTAGGCATAGGCTCAACTGGATCTGTAAATCTAGGAAAAGGGTTTTGAATGAACCACTGTGCATAATCATCCCCACATCAACAATATGGTCTCTCATATCCTACGCAAGGTGGGGCAGTTGTAAAACCTCATCATGGGCTATCTAGTAATCAATTTGAGGACCCCAAAGGGATCTCTCAACCTACATGCGAGCATATAGAGCTAAAACTTGTGACATCCCTTGTATGTGGCCGAACTGGCATAGAACTCTAAGGAAGCAGAATCACTCTATGATTAAGGGAATCCAACCTATCATCCATCAAGGCATACACATGTATGGAAGCTCCACTACATCCTCAGATTAGGCCTCATGTCTGATATATGGTCTCTAGACCACCTGATCAATAGTCAATAATATGACACCAATAGTCTACCTTTCCCAAATGGGTCTGCACAATCATGCCCTCATACATCCAAGAAAAAGGCCAACCTAGATCATGCTGCTGAATAGAGATAGGATGAGCAATGGGAATATGCTACCATGTCCACAACTGAAGGAGGACTAGTCCAGCAAAGAGAGCAGCCTCGTGATGATAAACCACATCATGCAACTCATGGTATAACTAAGCCAAAAAACATGAGCCCCAATCGAACCTATGAGGTTGTGCAATCATATCCTCAAGGATTCGGCCCCAACCAATGGAAAAACCATGACCTTGCCAATTAGGAACCAGAAAGCCATCGACAAGTGCACCAATAACAATAAGAAGCATAAGGAATGAAGGAAACTGAGCCCACTAAATGCTCTCATCTCTGATAGTGGGATCTATAAATAAACATCTGCATACTATCCCATCATACACCTGATCATAGTAAATAAGATCCCCATGTGTAGGGATGTGTAGTAACTGATAGCCATCCTCAGGAGTGATGGTCATCTCTCCCACTGACAAGTGATAATTATTATGGTCAGAGTGCCAACACTCTGCCATAGTGGTAAAGAGACCTTGATTCACGCAAAATCAAGGGAGAGAGAGAAGGAATGATAACCCACATCTACCTATGACCCGATGCTCCAGTCCACTCAAGTCATCAATCATGCTGAACGGTAAAGGATACAAGCCACATACATCAAGCTTCTTAAGCTTGGCCTGCAAAAGCAAGTTTAAACACATTAGATATCGAAATCATCATATATTGGATCATCTTAAGTCAATCAAATAATCAAACCTAATCTATTTTTGTGATTCTATTCAGAGAAGATGGAAAATTTATCATCACCCACCATCTAAATCAAGATTGACCAACAAACATTCAATATCAAATGACTCGAACTGACATCATACGGCTCACTATCAACCAGACTCAAAACCTAAGCCAATCAACTAATTGATGATATCAAACAGATCAGAAAACTGACTCAAATGCTCACAAATTTGACCAAACAAGGTGGACATGCTATTATATTTCTTAAAAGTGCTAAAAATCAAAAGCACACCTTAAAATATCAAAAGTGCTACAAAAATTATCATACACGCTACAACAAAGTGTACGCGTTGCAGAACTTAGTACATGCTACATGAAACCTTTGTACGTGCTACTAAAAATGTTAAAAGCGCTACAGAAAAGGGTGAATGCAAAACTTTCCCTAGGTCTAGCGGTTGTAAGCGCTACTAGAAGGTGTGTACGCGCTACGAAAAATTGCAGATGCACTTCAGGATGGGTGTATGCACTATTAAAAATGGTGTACGCGCTGCTAAAAATAAAAAAAATGGAAAAATAGGGTTTTTCCTAGAAAAATACAATTTTTTAAAGAAAAATACAATTTTTTTAGATTTAAAAGCAGAAATTAGATAAAGCAAGTTGTTGGGGTACATACTGGAGGTCTGTAGCCAGGTGGATGCTGATATTTATGCCCTCGCTTGAATCTATGCTCTCGAATCAGGATCACCATTGTCAAAAAGCTCAAAAGGAGGTCAGAGTGAAAAGTCAAATGTGAAGGTAAAAATGAATAGTAAACAAACCTTTTACCCCTTTATATAGCCCATTTTGACCTAAAAGGAGCATCTTTGACCAGAAAATGATCAAGGACCCAAATTTTTCACCCATTCAGCCAAATCAGGGGCATTTGTCATCACATCATCATGAATACATTATTGAAAATGAAATCAAAATTCTTTATTAATTAAAATCATTCAATGCTAACTGATAAAAAATGCAATATCCTTCACCATAGTTAAATTTCATTTCATTTCCGAGGGGGCACACACTTGGACACTTAGGACTGATATCATAATCATCAAATTAGGAGCATGACATCAAATCAAAGCTTAATCTTTCATCAAATTTTTTTTCTCTTATCAATCGAAAGGGGCATCAAACATCAAATCAGGCACCATATCGGGCAACCTATCATCAGATCGACCATCAAGAATCAATCAGAACTGCATCAATCCTATCATCAAAATCTCTATCTTTTATCAAATATCAAATCGAACATCAATTTAAGTCAGGACTTTGCATTAAAATGATCAAGATATTCTTTGAACCAATACGCTTCGTGCATCAATCCAAAGAGGGGCATTTGTAATCACCTGAAAATGGACAAGATGGCATTTGTAATCACCTGAAAATGGACAAGATTAATTCAAGTGAGCAACCAAGGAAAAATCAATGAAATAAAATAAAATCAAGCAAAATCAAAGCAAAATTGCAATCAAGCCATAATCCAAATTGAATTGAAAATCAAGAGCCATTAAATCATTTTAAATCTAGTAAATTATGATAAATCAATAAACTGTACAATTAATCTAATTAATTGTATAGTTTAATTTAAATCAAATCAACCCATTTAAGGGGTACACATGGCTAAATAGATTAAATAAATTCAATTAATAAATCCTAATTTTCCCTCAACACCACATGAGAGGAAAATGCCTCAACTAGTAGGATTTAAGGATCAAGCTCCCATGGATCAAGCTCAAAATGAATCTCCATCACACATAAGGTGAGAGCATCTTGTCCACCCATTTTGTCTCTTTGTCTCAAGCTTTAAGGACAATTCATTTAAATAGTCTCCAAAGGTGGAACCATGGAATAAACCTCAACTCAACCATGATCAACTCAACTCCATCCCCTACCCTTGCCAAAATCTATAAAAACAAGGCATAAATCTATCAATTATCATCCACAAAATCTGAGAATAGCATCAAACCTCTTGCAATTTCGAGCTAGAAAGACAAATTTAGTACTAATTAAGGCTTAATTTCATTTGGAATTGAAATTTTAGTTTACTTATCATTCAATTCCATTTTAGAGCTGTCACTAATGGAAGCTTGTTGAGAGATTTGCATTATCAAGTCTAAATAGAGGTCTATAGAGTGCTTAATTGTCATTTATTTATTTAAATAGCTTACTCTTTGTGGTAATTTAGTTATTATTTTCATTTATTTGCAATACTAACCCTATGAATGTGCTTTTTGCAGCACACAGTTAGAAATGAAGCTAATGAAAAGGGAGAGTCTATTCAATTGATGTTGTGTAGTGATTAAACTATTAAATGCATTATCAAGTCACAACATATATATACCGAGTTGTAAACATCTTAAGTGTAGTTTGGTATTCTATGGCATATTTCATATTGTGTTTCCATCAATGCCAAAGGGAGAGATTGGCATACTACAACTGATTGAATACTTGAAAGGGAGAGATTGTTTTACTACAACTGATTGATTACTTGGAAGAACATAATGTGAAGGTGATCACTAAGCTAAAAAGGTATATTTGACACATTAAATCAATTATTATATTGTCATTGATGTTAACTAGTTTTGACTATACTTATCATGATAGTTGCAAACATCCGAAGAAGGTAATAATGGTGAAGGAATGAGATACTAACATGAAGATGAGATGTATGAGTAAGATATGAGTATGGTATTCATTGGGTAACTTATTGATGAGTCTATGACATTATGTTAGTGATTTGATTGTATTACATAATTTTGTTAAGAATTGAAGATCAAGAATGTACAAGTTTATGTGGTAGGTAAATGAAGAATTTAGTAGACATCGAGTAGAAATAGTACACACTGAAGAAGTATAGTGTATACTGAGTACAATATTAATTGAGTAAGAAGTCACCGACATATCACAGTATTGACCAAGTAAAAGAAATAATATGGAACATGTGATTGTCGACTAAAGATGATGAGTTGGATTAATATGGATGATTCTGAGGTTAAAGATAAAGTTTGGTATGAAGATCTACGATTGACAAAATTCATGGAAGATCAGAGGAAGAAGATTGAAACATGTTTAAGGCACAAGTTCTGAGGAAGGTTGAAGCGACAAAATCAATGATGGAGATTAAGAGTTAAAATAAATGGATGAGAAGAAAATGGTTTATCATGTTTATAAAAAGAGACGAGATTCATAATGAAAAATTCTTGTGAGAAGAAGATTTCATTCATGTGAGGCTAGTCAGACAGATTAAAGTGAGAACCGAGCAATTCTATAGACTACACCAAGCATTAGAGAAAGGAGATAATCGAGTAGAACAGAGTTGGAGGATATAAAGTAATTGAAGTGATTATGATGGCCAAAGGTATATGATCTTAGCATAGATCTGGAAATCTGTAAAGGAAGTTGTATTTGAATAAGATCATTCATTGTTGCATTCTAACCATTGCTATGTAGATAAATCTCTTAACTGAGTGGGACTTAACAGTCTTTATTTATTTTATTATGATATTTAATGAATGTTGATTGTTTTCTTGTTGACCCCAAGTGAATGTTTGGTCATAGAGAACTGTTAGTGATAAATCCTCTAACAAGATCACGTCTTACAGTGTGTTTTGTAACCTTTAATAGGGTTGGCTCTTAATCGAGCTCACTTCAGAAGAGTGAAATTATTTTGGGTACCGGTCCCAGGTGCTTTTTCCCCTAATAGGGTTTCCAGATTAAAAATCAAGTGTTATATGTGTATGGATGTGATGATTTGTTATTTAAATTTACACATTACATTTGCTAGTTTGATCAGTATATACACTAGTTAATTTTATTGGTAATCAGTTAATGAATAGAAAGGCACATACAAAGTTTTACCAAGTTGTTTAGATTAATTGAAAGATTTTTTTTATACATCTGAGAGTATTTGGGACTGTAGGATAACTAGGCTTAACTGATTCACCCCCTCCTCTCAGTTGTCTAACAGACTCCAAGAAAGAAAAGATATTTCTTCTTCCATTTGGTCTCATTGGGCTCATTACCACCTTTTGCCTCTTCTCATGGGCATGGTGCATCTAGTTGGCTAGACTATAGCAAATGTCCTTGATTAAAGCTAGACATCTCTCCAATTAATGTTCAAAAACCTTCATAGAACATTCCTAATGAAAGAGGGTGCTCTCATTGGCTATGAGCTATTTGGTGATACTCTTACCCATGGTGATGATTGGGGAAAAATTGATGATGTAGAGCCTCCCCCTGTTGACATTTCATTGTTTTCTTAGCCTTTTTATGTTATGTTTATACTTTTCTCTTTGAACTCTTCTCTTCAATTAGAACTTGATCCCATTAAATCTTTGATAATGTGACTTTTCACCACACACATTTTTTTAATACTATACTATTATTTTCTTAGTCAATTTAAAATGTTATATAGACTCATTCATAAAAAATGTTACATTTAAAACTGTAATATGTAATATATTAAACCAACAAATACATTGAGAAACTTCGTGAGCAAGTCATGATGACAAAATAAAGAGCAGTTATTAGCCCAAAAAAATAGCTATGGAATTAATTCGCCTTCCACAAATGTTAATATGGGCGTGAAGTTTTTTGGTGATGAAGTGATCATACAAATTACCAGCTCAGAAATGCCAAGTTGCATATCGAATATGGATAAAAGCACAATCAAGTGTCACCTTTTAGGCTAACTTATCAGCACAACTGAATTTTAGTATTTCTAACTAAAAATTAATTTTGGTCAAACATATGGTCCAACTAGATTCATTCTAGCTAAGTTAGATAAGTGATTTAACTTTTCCAATTGGAAATGTTAATTAAATGCATGTTTTATACCACTTTGGGTCCAATTACCATAAAAATATATATTTTTTTTCATAAAAGTGGCGTTTCAATAACTCCTAATATTTTTAATGATATTTAAAAAAAAAATAAAAAATACCCTTTTGTAGAGATCAAAGTCAAGAATATCCTCATATAGATTTTATAATATTTTAATTAGACATAGTTTATTGTAATTAAAAAATATTGCAAGTAGGTCTTTTAACAGTCAAGGAGATGTTGATTCGGAGAAAGAAAAAAATAGTAAATCATGTTAAATAAATTTAAAAAATATATGGTGCACTAGAGGAGAGAGTCCTCTTCAAGAATATATATTTCTTTTTTTGATTGGTATAGATTTGTTATGAAAAATATGTTTCGAGATGAAAACTGTCTATTTTAGTGAGTTGGAATTTGAATTATTATAAAAGAGAAAATATAGGTCACAAACCAATTTTTATTTCTTCATGCACGAGCTATATATGTCATTTATGACATATTTTGAAATTAGAGGAAAAAATGTTTATTTACATATTATTTTTTGGTGGGAACTAGACCCCTAATTTCAGCATTTTTCAGCAACTGAAAAATCATCTTTAAAAATTAAAAAAAAATATAAATTCTTATTTAAAAAAATTATTAAAAATATTAATCATTAACTTCATCCATTTTATTACATTTAATTAGTTGACATCATCTTCAAATTCCAAACATAAATGTCATTTTTATACTATTGAAGTTGAACAACTTTGATTTTGTTAGCCTTTTCCTTTGTAAAAGGGTGTCAACTTAGTGTGTTTTTACCCATATTTACTAATTGATTGAAGCTCAACAACTTGACATAAAAATTGCTGATTTATATGAAGCTCAACATTTCATCTTTCTTTACTTCTGAGCCATTGTAAGCTTCCTCTTTCTGATTTTCTCATTTCTCTAAACAATTTCTGATTTGTCTAAATAGTCCCATTTTATTGATGGACATTGTTGCGCTAGGGTTGTTTCTATGTAGCTCTCAGACATTCTTTGCTGTCAGATCTACAAAACGCTTACAAATGAGAAAAGTTCAAGTCTGGTGGATTGAAAGGGAAAGAAAACCTGAAAAATTGTTGTGCCATCAATTATTATTATTTTAATTTTTTTATACTTGGCTCTACCCATTTGTATATATTTTTATAGAAGGCCCATTATATTTTATGAGCAAGTAGCTCAGATTCCAGTGTAACTGAGATGGAATAATTGGAGTCGGGCTTTGCATGCGTAAGCCATGTTGGTCATTCAGAGTTTGGATAAATCTGCATTGAATATGTATAAACAATTGAGGACGAGACCAAGTTGCACCAATCAAATAAAATATTTCATCCATAAATGAGCCTTTTGTAAATGTTTGTTTTCTCCATTGTAGACGATTCTTTCCATTTTCATTCACAAAAAGATTGGTTGTATTCTTTAACTTTCGATTTTAATAGATAGTTTTAAAATTATTATAATATTTATCTATTTCATTCTATCTATGTAAATTCTAAAGATTTATTCTAATTTTTAGTCCAGTCATGAGAACCAACATCTCTTCTTCTGTCTCTTTGCATTCACAACTGCAACATCTGAGAAATTCAATCAATATGAAATAAAAAATCAACTAATTTTTTTATTTTTTAACCTTTAATGATGTAGTTATTTTATATATTTTATATTTTCTATATTTATTTGTCTATTGGCATTTGTCCATTGGAATTTTGAAGTACTTTATATAGAATTATTAGGTGTCTCCTATAATCTAATTGTTTACTCTCATTAGCTTAAAATCAAGATGAACGTTATAGAAGATTCTGAACAAAAAGTAAGCAAGATACAAATACACATTTTAATTTGATTGATTTTTTAATTACAATTAGTAATAAGGCTGCAAAAATAAAATGGTGGCAAAGACATTTAAACTTTGCAAAATAATTTTAAAATACTAAAATAGTAAAAATGTAGAATTTTTTTTTAAAGAGGGGTAAATGTTTTGACTTGGAGCTATGAGCTACAAGTGGAGGACCTCATTCCCAATGAGATTTGAACCTTGGTGACAAGATTAACAACACAACTAAAAAATATAGAATTGTATTAAAAATAAGGTAATGTAGTAAATAGTTAATGATAGATGACACTAATAAATCATAAACAAATGCCACACATACTTGTCTTTTAATTTATTAATTAATTATAATGATGATATTAAATATATAATTAAAATTTTAATAATTTCATTAAGATGATGAATTAAAACTATTATATTGGAAAAATTGCATCTGCTGGCAAATTTTGAAATTGTGAATTTTGATGGAGGCTAACTCCCGTGGTGAGGTGGTTGTCAACGGTAGGCGGCTGGACGTCTCCGGCGATGGTGATGAGACATGTGTTAGCTTCCATGCTTCTCCTTTTTTTTTGCTTTGAATATGAATGGTTCTCCACTCTCCTCCCTCTACTGTTCAGCAGAGACCGTACCCCCCACTTCCCCTGCCGATTCACCTAAGGACGTAGGTCTTAATGGAGGTATTAATGATAACCCTAATCCCTCTTTTAAGCCTAAATCATTCTCTAAAGTGGTCGCCAATTCTGGTGGTATCGTGGATGCGAATGCTAGGTTTAGCATCTCCGGTGTCCATGTAGTCTCCGTTTCTGGTAAGAACTCTGAGGCTGCTTCGACCCCTTTCTCTGTTGCTCCTAATCTTGAGATGCTTGCTGAGATAGTGAAGGAGAAGAATAGGCTAAGAAACACTGTGATTTTCTTCTCTTCTATGGAATTGGATAAGTGCCCTCCTAGGAAGTTTTTGGATGATTGGTTTCACAATTTTTGGAATCTTAAGATGGGTCTTCATATTTCATTCTGTAGGCAAATTTAGAAAGGTTTATTTGTTATTTTCTTTGCCAATAATGAAGCTCAAATTGAAGTTCTTAAAAAATAGTACTGGACTATTGGCTCCACCTCCTTCCATGCTTTAGCCTGGTCTCATGAGGCTGTGCATGAGGAAGTCCTTGCCCTCTCTGCCCCTCGGTGGATTCTAGTTAAGAACGGTCCACCCTTCTTATGGAGGTTTCTACCTCAATTACTTGAACCTTTGGGTAAAGTTATTTGCATGGATGATACTGTTAGAATGGTTCCGCATATGGATGCCAAGGTTCTTATTTCCCTGAACCCAGGTAAAGAAATCCCACCTGATATCTGCATTAATATCATAGAGGAATTTTTTGTGTGCCCTATTGAAATTCTTGGAGGTTTGAATGCCTACTTTTTATGTCAAAAAGAAGGGCATCTAAGGAAAGATTGCCCCATAATTAGGAAAAATCTGAAGCCTGCTAAAACTTCATCTCCCCCTAACCCCGCTAATGTGGCCAATCCTTCTGTAGATCCCCCTACTAGTAACAACCCTCAGTTGGAGGTGCCCTCTAAACCCTTACCTAATTTGGATTCTAACTCACCAGTTTTTCCTACTATTCAACCCCCTATCTCCTTTTCAGCTATCTCTATGTCCGTAGATGCCATGGCTGTGAATGATGGTTTCCAAACTGTTACCAAAAAGTGTAGAAGAAAGGCCACCAATAATGAGAACGCGAGTCTGGTTACTCCTCATCCGGCTAAACATTTGATCCCCCCTGTTCGAATAACCCTTCTTCTCAGGAAACGCAAGCTGAGTCCCCTATTTTAGATATTGTCTTTTCTAACCCCCCCAATAGGTGCAATACCTCAGGTCCCTCTTGAAATCTCCCAAGAAAAGTCTTTAAAGAACTTGGAGATGACTGCTCCCTTGAGATTATCCCTACAGCTAAAACCCCCGTAGGTTTCATATCCTTCCCCATCCCTGCTATGCCCTCCATGGAGGTGGAATCTCATTCTCCTGCTAAATCTGATAATGACGAAGACTCCAAAAATGACATCCTCACTTTGAAATGGAGGGGGAGGCCTTTAGGATCCAAAAAAAATCCTCTGGGAAGAAAAATGGGGAAATTTCCCCTCGAATTATTTCCTCAACTGATGGGGCTGTTGATATGTGCTCTACCCCCTCACATGTTTCCTCATGAATTTCATTTCTTGGAATATAAGGGGTATTGAGTCCCCAGATAGGAAGTTTGTCATTAAGCATTTCCTTGATACCTATAAGTCTATAGATTTCTAATGCTTCAAGAAATTAAAGTTGTCGGTTTCATGCTTGAAACCAATCTTAATTTTATTTGGAATGATGCGTTCAAATTTTTTACTGTGCATTCTAGGGGCAGGGGTGGCATTGCCTTGCTTGTTAATCCCAAGTGGGAAAGTTATATTACGGGCAGTGGCCTCTCTCCCTACCAAAGAGCTATTTAGATTACTATCAATTATAAAACTTGTGTTTTTGGCTTCTGCTTTGTTTATGCCTCGAATGAATCTAAGGATAGGGCTAACTTATGGGACTGGCTGGCAGCCCTCCCTGATATCTCATGGCTTATTGGAGGGGACTTCAACATGGTGGAATCCCAACAAGACAAATTTGGATATCCCTTTCTCTTGGAAAGAAAATGAAAGACTTCACTCGAATAGGATGAAAGAGTCTAAACATCTTTTTGACCCCTTAGCCGGCAATAGGGATAATAATCCAGGGTTATGGTATACCTGGTGTAATTTCCAACAAGGCTCCTCTAGAATTTACTCAAGATTGGATCGCTTCTATGGTAACAAAAATTTATTTTCCTTCCTTCCTGATAACTAGAATAATTGTCCTCGTCACCTCCACTACCCTCTCCAACCACCATCCTATCTCTGCCTACATCAGACTTAATAATTCCCCTAGTGTGCACAATAGAGGTTCCAATTCTAAATTTATCCTAAATACTAGCCTTCTTAAAGATGAGGATGTCCTGGCTGCCATCCAAATCATTCGGTATATCAACAAGTTCAACTCCCCCAGTTGTTCCCATGCTGACAGATGGAATATGAATTTTCCTGCCTAACAGAGTTTGCTTAAAACCATTGGCCAAAAAAGATCCAAAGACTACAGATTTATTGAGAAACACCTTTCCTCTGACCTTCGAAAGGTTGAGGCTAACATCTAGAATGATCCCTCCAATGTTGAACTTATCTCCCAAGTGATTTCTGCCAAGGAAGCCCTTAGAAAACATCAACAAGTCAAGATTTGGGGTGCTAAGATTAGATCCCGTGCCCATTGGATCCAGTTTGGTGATCGTGGCTCTAAGTTCTTCTTTAATCTTATTAAGCACAAGCAGTCCAATGAATCTATTGATAGGCTCTTAGTTAACAATCATGACACTTCAGACCTAGATATCATTAAGAAGGCTTTTGTGGATTATTATAAGAATCTCTTCACCTCTGAGGATTCTAAAGAGGCTGTTGATCTTAGAAACAATTGCAAACCTCTTATCCCTAATAAGCTGTCTAGAGCTAATGCTGACCTATTGTCTTAGGATATCTCTTTGGACAAAATTGAAAGAGCTATATTAAGTCTCTGAATAATGACAAGGCCCCTGGGCCGAATGACCTTCCTGTGCAGTTCTATAAAGCTAACATTGATTGGATTTGCAAGGATCTCCAAGAAATCTATTCAGAAGCCCTTGCTAATGGTTCCCTTGGAGCTACTATTAATAGTGGTATCATTAAGCTTATCCCCAAGGATGGGGGCCAAGCTCTCATTAAGAATTGGAGGCCTATTACGCTCCTAAATGTCTCTCACAAGATTTTGGCCAAGATCCTGGCTCTCAAGTTGGTGGATATCCTGCCTAAATTTATTTGTGCTACCCAGACTGGCTTCATTAAGGGTAGATATATTCTTGAAAATTTAATCACCAGCTGGGAAGCCATGAACTAGGTTAACTGCTCTCACTAGAACTCTGCTATGTTCCTCCTTGACTTTGAAAAAGCCTATGACAGTGTGGAATGGAGTTTTATCCTCATGATGGTTGAGGCTTTTGGTTTCCCTAATACCTTCTGAAATTCAGTTCATGTGCTACTCAGTGACGCTTTTGCCCAAGTTGATGTTAATGGCTCCCTTTTTGATCCCTTCCCCCTTGGTTGATCCATCAGACAAGGTTTTCCTCTGGCCCCTGCCCTTTTTGTTATAGCTTTGGAAGCCCTATACTACATCCTTAGAGATAACTCTTTGTCCCCCGAGGTTAGAGGCATATATCTTCCTAATAATGACAAACTTATCAACTGCTAGTTTGTTGATGATACTGCTATTTTATTTGAAGCTAATGCTAATAATTTTGAAGCCTTGCAATCCAAGTTTAATATTTTTTGTGCTATTTTTGGTGCTCGGTTATCTCAATCCAAATCCATATGTCTTGGTTGGGAGGAGCACCCTCTTGAGTGGTTTAAGCAATACAATTTTCAATGGGGTGGCCCTCATAAAATTGTTAGATATATTGGCATTCCTTTTTCCGTTGAACCCTCCCTTAAAGATATGTGGCTTTGGATCAAGGAAAAAATCTGTAAGAAGCTGAATAAATGGCATAATAGATCCTTATCTTTAGCTGGCAGAGTTCAAGTTTGCCAAAAGATTTTGTCCTCTTATAATGTTTACTACTCTTCTGCCTGGATGTTCAACAATTACCAAATCTTGGAAATCCAAAAAGCTATCAGGAATTTCCTTTGGTCTGATGGTAAAGGAAATAAAAAGTTACACGCTGTCAAGTGGGACTGGTGCCACACTGATAAGCTCTTTGGGGGATTGGGGTTGAAGGACATTAAAATTCAAGGAGCTACTCTTTCCGCCAAATGGATCTTTCAGTCTATGGATGGTAACGATCCATGGAAGGTCCTTGTTAGGTATAATATTGAAAGGGGCATTCCAAAAAATGCTAAGACTTGGAGGAATCTTCCCTTATGTGATTTGATTATTGGTAATTTCCTGATTATTGTTCAAGGCTCTGTTGTTTTTAAATCCATATGGAAATCTTGGGATCATGACATAAAGTATATTACCAACAAGGACTTCCATGATGCTAAGCATCTTTATGGTGAAAGGTCCATCTGGTGGAACTTACACTTGTCTAGGAAACCCCTCACCCTCTCCCAAGGGTGCTCTTCTCAGCTTTGGTCTAAGATGGGCATCTCCCAATTAGCTGACTTGTTCGATCAGGATAAGCTTATCAGTTGGGATGAGCTTAGAAACAGATTTAATATCCTGGTTTCTCAAAAGAAAACTTACAATATGGTTGTCAAGGCATCTAAGGATTTTCCTACTGACTGTCATGTGGAATCTCATAGGTATTTAAAATGTAAATGGCCTCATGGGGTCATTATGTCCAAAATCAAAGCCAAAAATATATACAAGGTTATTGGCCATAATGAAACCATCATTGATCATGTTAACTCTGTGTGGTATTCCTCCCTTGATCACAATTCTTGGAAGAAGTACTTTGACATTCTTTGGAAAGGTACTATTGAACCTAAAATTAAATGTTTTAAATGGCTGACCCTACTTGATAGACTTCCGGTTAGGAAAGATGCTTCTATGAATGAATTCTGTAGCTTATGCAGACTTCATGAAACTGGTCGACATATTCTCTTTGACTGTATTTTTGCTAAGGAAATTTGGAATATGTTTGGTATTACGTATCCTATAAATGTGAACATTCTTGAAATTATCATTGGTAATATTGATGGGCTTAAAGAAGATTCTAATTTCTTTTGCAATATTTTCTCTTCTAATGTTCTTTGGCAGATATGGAAGTGCAGGAACGAGGAAAGGTATCAAAGCAACCCTAGAGTTCTTACCGAGTGTTTCTGTAAACTCACTTTTTAAAAAATCTTTCTCCAGGTTCACACCATTGTGATGATGGACAAGGACAAGTTGAAGAGATTTCTGAAAGATGGTCATGCCACCTTCTTTATCTATGAGCTGAGGAATGGATACGAGTGGAGAAGAAACATTGACGATCTTGAGATGTTTGAAAGAACTTGCAAAAAACTCAATCAGGAGATTAAAAAGAAGCTCAAGTAAAAAAAGTACCAGATCCACATGCTGTCTCAAATCTAGGAATGTAAAAATATTGTCCGGATGGAAGGGCCTAGGGGGTGGACACCTACGAGGATATATTGCATTAGTCCTTTGTTTCTTTTGTTCTTCCTTATGTACTTATCTGTTCATGTGCTTTCTGTTTTGTGAGACCAGGCCTCTGTAACTGAACCTGATTCTTTCAGCTGTATCTCTTTTTTTGATCCTCTTATATATAATACAAAAATAATTTGATTAAGATATTATATCTAATATAAAACTATATAATTATAATTATAATAAGAAATAAATTTAAATATTTTTTTAAAAAATAAAATTATTATAATATCATTAAATAAATTGTAAAAAAATGACAGTATAAATTAAAATCAATTAATATAATATAATTTTTAATTTAAAATTATATTGATATATAATAAATATAAAAATATTATTTTTAATAATCATAAACCACCCAAAAAAAAAGAAGTGTTATCATTAGTGAAAATTAATTGAGTAATTGAACCCAAGTGAATGATCGTATTTTTTACTCCAAAAACTATACTAAATTTGATAGTAATATCATAATAAAGAAACATATTTTTCTTCTTCTTTATTTTACTTTTATATATACATAATTTTAATTACCTATTTATTTAAAATTTGATTTTTATGTTTTAGATTGTTAGTATTTTTTATATTTTTATTTATTTAAAATTAAATTGCTAGTTTTTTAGTTTAACTAAATAGAAATTTTAAGAGTATTTTATCTTTATTATTTATATATAATAATTTTATTTATTTATTTTAAATTAATTTTCTAATTTTTAAATTCTAAATATTTTATGAAAGTTATAACATTTAAATTATTTTAATATTTTTTAATTTACTTGTTGACAATATTATTAAGAAGCTTGGTTTTGTGCAAACTAATTATTACTTTTGTTTTCAAAATAAATTTAATTTTTATAAATTTATATTTGTAAGTTGATATTATTTTACAATGACAATATTTTTGAACTTTTATATTTCTTAATATTTAAAAAATAAATATATATTTAAATTATTTTTTCAAAAAATTCTATATAGAAATTTACAATTTGATTATTTTTATTCTTCAATAAAATTATTTTTAAGAAATAGACTCACACTATTTATTAATTAATAAAAAATAAAATAAAAAAATTCATAATGAATATTACAAAATAAATATTTATACTAAATTTTTATTGTCATTATATTTAAAATACTTTTAATTATAAATCTAATAAAAAATGTAATATTTTTAATTATAAATGTAATAAAAAATATAATACTTTTAATTATAAATCTAATAAAAAATATAATTATATAGAAAGATTATATACCTAACTATATATATTTGTGTTTAATATTTACTATTAAAATATGTAGGGCCATATTGCTAAAAGTTTTTAACCAATCAAACAATATAAAATTAATTTTCTAAATATGTTTTGTTAAACAAATTGCATTTTACTTTAATTAAGATAAATATTTTTTAAATATGAAAAATATTAGAACATTTGATTTGTTAAAATCATAGTTATTAATATTAAGTTCAGTCTATGCCTAACTAAAAATGGTTGCATAGCCAATGTGCTTTTGCAACAAGTAAACATATGCTAACAAAGAAATTATGACTAAATGTACATTGGAAAACCTTAGCCATAGAAAAATATAATAATAAAACATTAATTATATTATAAACATTAAATAAGAAAAATAAATTTTAACTAAAAGGTAATGTAATATAATTATGATATATTATAATATGATATAATTATAATAATTTATATATATTTGTATTTCTTATTTATTTTTTTATTTTTTAATGTATCTAAAATAAAATAAAAAATAATTTATTAATATAAATATATGTCTATATATAATTTATGAAATGGTTTAAAAAGTGATAAATTTTATTTTTTTGTTTGATAATAGGCCGTAGTTATGAGATTTTATTTATTAATTTGAACAAAATTTTACAAATAATTCCTCCATTCAAACAGGCATTGGTAGGAAAGAATGGAGTCAAGAAAACCTCCAGTCTTGCCTGGAGATTATTATCCCTAAAAATATTACATATTTTGGGGTATAGGGGCATTCCTCTATTTACAAATGGATTCCCCTCGTTATGCTTAAAGCATAACAATTTACAAATAAATAAATGTCAAAACCTCATGTGTGCATTATTGCTCCTGATTACTGTATTCCTACCCACTATCCTGCATTGATTGAGAGATCATGCCTATTTTGTGACGCAGAGTGTTCATCTGGCTTATATTTCCTACTTGAATGAGAGAACTTGTCTGTATTGATCCTTAACAAGCATATATTTCTCATCTCATGCTTCAATCATTGTTAGTATCTTAAGGTAAAGGAATGATACAATCATTAGGAGAAGATGTTTACTGAAATATTTAGATCTTACCTTATGGGAACCTTTGCTTTACCGGATTTGGTTGTAAGGTAATCCATTATTGATCTAATGTTAAAAACTAATAGTAATTAGCTTGTGATAGAGCCTTACTGTGTAAGAGTCTTCCTGATATTATTTTATGAAAAATTAAGAGTGCTATTAACCTGTGTATCTAAGTAATTTTTGCTGTTAAAATTTAGATTGATGTTAACATATTATTATTAGGCCATGCTCTTATCTTCTTTTATTGTTAAATGAAAATTTGGCGAAGCCTGGAAGCCTTGGCAAATAAGTTATTTTAATTACTCCACTTCTTAAGATCACTGGTTTCCTTCATGCATTGAGGGGTTTCCTTATTTCTCTATGGAAACTTCTACTTTGTGGTCCCTTTTGTGTTCTCTGGACCTTAATTATTTGGATGATTCATTCTTTGTGTATATAACCGTTTAAAGGCTTAGCTGGTTTTGTATTGAGTTTAATTAGAAGAGAATATTATGCTTATAATCATGACCAGTTTTGATTATTTAGTTTTAATTTCCTTATCTCCACAATCATGCTTGCTATGAAGTAGCCTAAGGTTTTTAACAAAATTTCATTAACAAAGCATACGGGTTACATTTTAGATCTACAAGCCTTAGACAATTTCTATTCTGTAATAAGATAAACTCTCCAAGCTTTAACAAGTTAAATCCTTGGCTTAAAGGAATAACAATATCGAATTTAGAATAAAGAGGCAAGCTTATTTCCAAAACATATGGTGTTAATTACCTATTTGTCATAACATAGATGTTCGACCTGAGATTAACTTTGATCTTTGTGCCTTCTAGTTTAGGTTGCCTGTAGTTCTTTACATCTAACTAAAATTGTGACAACATAGGGAAGCATAACACATGTAACAACATAGGAAAGCATAACAATTTATACTATTAGCTACTTGTATTAGCATTACTTGAACGTCTGTAAATATAAACATAGTCTTAGTATTATGTAGGTATTGACATAGAGCTAGAAAACATAGTATAAGCAAGTCTTAAGATAAAACTGCAAGCCCATTATCTCGTTACACAAAAGGGGATGATAAGAAAGTAAAGATACTATAGAAGGCCTAGCTTATTTTTGGTAGATGAAGATCATTTCCTCCTCTAAGCCAGAGTCCTGTTCCTTTTTGAGCAGCCTTGACATCTTTTTCCATGGGCAGTTCCTGGCTACAATGCATTTAATTTCCAAGTTGAGATGCTCCTTTGGGAGTGATGAGAGATGTTTGGAATGTCGAATACCTCCTCTCTAAAGTACTACAATATCCATTCGTTATTGTCTTTTGATTCCACCTTCAACCATTTGATCAAGAAAAGGGCATTTCTTTTTATCTCCGGTTGGTGCTTATTGTAGAAGACTTGGTCCTTGATAAAGATGATTTGATGCTGAGTAAAGTTTTCATGTTTGAGAAGCATCTCAAAATTAGTTCACATGCATTCCTCAGGAAAGGGAATGAGAAAATGGTCGTTAATGCTAAAGACTACTCTTTCTAAGCCATGGAGATATTTATTCAAGAATATCTTCCTACAGGTTTCCACTATCCTCTCCTTTGAGATGTCAGCCATTAGAAGGCAGGCAATAAACGTCCCTACCAGGTGACCATTAGTGCGTGGGTTAAAGCCATAATCAAAGTGGTGATCACCTAGGGATTTGACAAGGGATCACCTAGAGATATCATCTAAAGGTTTCAGATTCCCACTCCATCCCTATGAGGTAATGGGTTCATAGAAGGCCATTGTCCTAACACTATCGGTTTGAAAGGTGAGGATATTTGTCTCCATGGGTACTAAGGTGCTCTTAAAAGTGACAAACTTATATTAACAATAACAATTATAATTGTATTTAAATTTTTATCTTTTTATGATTACGTGTCAAAACTTTTCTTTTCAAAATTATCATAATTATAAATTTTAATAATCTTTGTGTAAAATATTATTATAATGATAAATTTTTATATTTTTATCATTACAACTTTTGATAATCTTGGTTCATTCCAACATCTATGTAAAATATTATAAAAAAGTTAATTTAAATTACATTAGATAAATTATTTAATTATAATTATTTTTAAATTAATTTTACATCTAATTTACAATATACTTCAACCCAAATACATATATTTTCGAACCCACTTGACCTTTCAAACTACAACTCCACTGACCTTTGGACACTAAGACATTTGCCGAGATATAGATAGGAACCTTCAACTATATTCAGCTCCAAGAAAGTCAATTCGTGAGCTTTACCCTAGTTTATTTTATTTGGAAGGATTTTTTAATAAAAAGTTTATTTATGTTGATAGATGTAATTATAGTGATAGAAAGAGTTAAAATGTATTAATATGAACGTTTTAACAAAATTTATTAAATAAATAAGATATAAAAATGATAAGTATTATTGAAAAAAAAAATTCTATAAATACCTATTAAAAAATAAAATAAAATAAAATAAATTATAAAAAATAAACTATAAAATACATCTTATGTATTCTTATTTCAATATAAACATACAATAAAAAGTAAAATACAAATATAAATAATATTTAGATATTATTAAACGAAAACAAATATAAATAATTAACTAGAAAAATATAAATTTAGTTTCTTTTCTTTTAAATTTTAAATTTATCTTTTAAAATTGAGATTTTTTAAATATTTTATAGTATTATTAATTTAAATTATATAATTAAAATTAAAATAAATAATAATTTTAAAAATATTATTTATTATGTTTATACTTTTTGAAATGCATTACTATTTGTTGTTTTATTTATCAAACAAAATAATAATTTTTTATTTACTATTTTATCATAGTAGAAATCTATAGATGCTAATAATTTTATTTTTATCCATCATCATTTTACCATTTTATTCATTGATAATATTCATTATTATACTATTGTTATTTATTATTGTAATCATAGTGCATAATCATTTTATTGAATATTTTTATTTAATTAAAGCGAGTCAACATTATCTATTTTTCTTTATGGGTAATAAGTATATTTTGTTCATTTTAAAACAAAAGTACATTTTGTCCTTACTAGAATAATATCTCTTCCACTAAAATTACTTGACTGCGTATGATTTTTCATGGCCCTATTTGTAGCAATCAAGACAAAAAATATCACCCAACCCCCTAACTACCTACTTACATTACATTCCATCGATTTCAATAGTAGTTTTTCCCAATGTCATGCCTATTGACTTGATTCAAACATATTATATTCAA